>JBAMNC010000104.1:600000-854341 GCA_037902135.1 Cetoscarus ocellatus | reverse complement strand
CAAGCCTGCAATCTTAACAGGTGACTCTAAACTACCCTTCAGTGTGAGTGTACCTGGTTGTGTATCTTTGTATGTTTGCCCTGTGATTGACTGGCAACCAGTCCCCTCTTGCCTAATGGTAGCTGAGTCAGGCTTTTTCTTTGACAAAAGTTTCCTTCTATCACATAGTTATGCCTTTATTATGATTCATTGTCTCTTAAATCAGCTTATACTTCAATGAAAAAATGTTACTGATAAAAACTGCAAGCATCTAATTTTTTGTTTCAGTGTTCACTGTCATTCAAACACCAAAAAAGCTCAAAAATATCAAAAAGGCCAAAACCAAAAGCCATTTAAAAAGTGAAACAAAAATTAATTTCTGCTTTTCACTTGTTTTCTGTGGCTCTGTTTTCTGTTTTTGTCATCTTATCCTTGCTTAAAGAGAATCGACTTATGAGCTTAAACAGTATGTAACTTTCAGTTCATGGAGTTTAAACTCCAGAATAATGAGTCATTAGAAACTCCTGCTGTTGCAAAATCAGTGTGCGGCACAAACAACAGTCTCAGCCAAGATATTTCCCAACACTGTCAACAACGTTTCTTTAAAAACATCTATGACTGCAGCTGCCAAGTTTTACACAAAAGTATGCAAACATGAATTCATCCTGGATACAACAACATTAAGAGCAACATGATAGAACAAGAGGAAAGGTTAGTGATTTAAAGCTTGTAACCAAGGTCTCTGGTGAAGTAAGGTTAATCTAAGTACACTGAGAATTTTGTCTTCTAAAAGCTTTCTTATAAAAGTTTTTAAAACTGCCCCAACACCTGACTGAGTTTTTTTAACGTGGAAGCTGTTCTCTTTTATTTCGATGGAAAGGAAGCTTTTGTCATGATCAGTGGAGGAAACTGGTCCAAACTAAATTTTCTAGTAGTATTTTGGTCATTTGGAAAGGGATGATGGTGATTAAATGAGGCTACTGTGAGCCTTTTTCATATAAAAGGTGTTGCTTTTAAATAATGAGATTGCACTTATGAGGATGAAACCACGTGGTTTTCACTGTCACACATTTTATATATACCGTAATTTCTCACTCGATTATAACACGCACCCCATGTTTTCACCATTTTTGCCTGAAAACACTGTACTCAAATATAACACGCACCCAAATTTTGCCTCAACCTTACTCTATCAGACAACTCAAAAAATTACCCAAAGTTTTAATCAATGAAATTTCAGTATTTCCACAACAAATAGATGATTCTCTCTCTGAACTGAATGCAGAAAACATCTTTTGCTTCACGTTTACACAATTACTCGATTTCTGCCTGAGCATGCTCAGTCATAGTGTACCGACCAATCAGAGCGCAGCTATCAACATGCCAATGTCTTTGACCAATCACAGCGCAGCTATTTGCGTTCCCCTTGCTCACAGGATGGCAGCGCTCTGTGTTTGCAGTGAGTAGTAACGCTTGAGAATTAAACGATGATTACACAAAGTTAAACTAATATTGGATAAGAAACAGTTTAACAGTCAGTTTAATACAAATTATAAAAGTTTGATGGGAATGTTTTGCAGTGGAAGAGAATATTTCGCTTTTTGTATCAGATATGTTGCAATTGCGATGTTGGCGAGACAAATTACTGTAAGTATTTTGCTTGTACTCATGTATGATATGCACCCCAAAATTAGAGCTTATTTAAAGGCAAAAAAGTGTGTGTTATAATCGAGAACTTACGGTAATTGAAGTTTAGCATTCATTCACAACTTCTGTAATGTTGCAGAAGGTGACAGCTTTAGTTCACTGAGCCTTACTGATTGAAGTGCACATGTTTTTGTTAAGCCGACAGAAAAAGGCATTAACTTGAAATTTTTGGTGTTATTGACCCAAAACAGCAGCAAAATCTTTTCGTACATTAACTGAGGTGTATGGGGAACTTTTTCATGTCTAGTGCACATGTGATTGAACTGAATGAAAGGTTTCGTGAAGGCAGAGAGGATGTCCAAGATGATGACCATCACTGGCCCCATGCACATCAGACACTTCTGAAAACCTTCTGAACAAATCATTGAAAATGATCGACATCTATGATATAAGAATGATAGCTGAAATTTTCTCCAGAGACAGTTCAGTGAATTTTGCATGAAAATCTGTGCCATAATTGTCCAAAAACACTTTGTAATCACCCCTAAAAAACTTGGGTTTCCATCTGTTTGTTCCAAGATTTCTTTAGCACACATTTTTTTAAATCATTTTCTGACACCTCAGCAAAAACATGTGCACCTCAATCAGTAGAAACCAGTGAACAAAATACGTCACTTATTGGAAAGTCACGGCAGTTGTGCATGAATAATCAACCTTTATACAACACTCAGTGTGACTGTGAACCACGTGGTTTTATCCTCACAAGCGCAGCCTCATTATTTAATAGCTATATCTCATATTTGCGCAGTGGTGTCTAAATACATGTAGTGCTTGGTATTATATCAGGCTAGGTTACACTAGCAAGGACCACACCGTAGACAGGGTGAATTTGACAATTTATTATGTGTAGCAGATAATGAGCGCCATAGTAGAAAAATGTAGCAAATTATGATTTTGGGATACTTCTTGGGGGATCCGCCGTAGCTCCCGAGCACAATGAACCAGCCTGTTTAAGGCCCTAAGGAAAGAAAGAAAGATGAAATAGTCGAAGGAGTGGTAGGGAGGGGCATGTCGTGTGAACAAAACAAAGCGAGGAAATGGTCACGTGAACACGTGAAGAGGTGTGGTCCTGCTCCTGAAACTCTGCTAACACATTAAAATTCATGAGCACAATCATTTATGGTATCATAAATGCTTAGAAAACTAATATAAATCAAATATAACACAGCATCCAGGATATCTATAACTGCTTTTGTGTTTTATAGGGAGAATGCACATTTCGACAGGAGTAAGAAAATATAAACAGGATAATTTTTTTGAAGTCATGCACCTCAAGAAAGAGTCAAGAGAATGTCAGGGAAAAAACAGAATATTCAGAATAAGTCAGAATTGTAAAAATGAAGTTGGGACATGACACTTTTCTGACACTTATTCTCAATGCTGAGTATAAATATCATTACCCACTATTCATTTCAACTTTATCATTGTTTCCTTTTTTTGTGAAATGCATTATGACAAAAAAGATAACCTGTGGTTGTGTCACATTGTGTTGTCATACAATAAATTGAGTAAATTTGATATCATATCCTTATAGCACTAACCCTTTAAAACGCTTATGCAGAACATAAAATTCATGCACATTTTGTCACTTGGCTGGTGTAAATTTTTGACCCTGCTCACATGAAACCCTTTCAGATCAAACACTCGAGCAGTGGCTCCTGAACTTTTTCCTCTGACCTCTTGTAGTTTTACCAAAGAAGAGTTGAACACAAAAAATAGATTTCTCAGGACTGTGGCCCCTGTACAGTGAGAGCACAAAGATGAGTTAAGTATTTAAACAAAGACCTTTTTTGAACCAGGTTGTAAAAATGTGTATTTGATTTGATTTTTGATTTGATTTTTAATTGTCTCAAACAAGCACAAGCATAAAAAACAAACAGTATATGTAATAGAGAGAAAAAAAAGTGCAAGTTGGAGAAGGGGCTTAAGGAAGCAAAGCTTATCAAGAACAGCCCCCCCCCCCCCTTACATTGTCATACTTTTGAAATTCATAAAACATACATAATCCATAAATCCATGCATTTTAGAAGATTAAAAAATGTAACAGGCTGTAAAATCTGTCTGTCCAGCGCACACCATCATTTGGGTGTCAGGTTTCTGCTGCCAGCCTCAAGTGGACACTCGTGGTACTACAGATTATGGCACTTTGGCCTCCATTTTCAGCCCTGAAGGTGGCCCCCTGGCTTTTGAGCACCCTCAAAAATTTAACAGATATTTGCAAAGATCAGTCCTAAGATTTGTAGATATCAGATATAATGTAAATATTGACGAAAATAGTTTGGTTGATTTGTGTTCCCAGGGGCTTTAAGGCTTGCATGACGCCCTTGCTGTAATTTTTCGCTTTTTCATAAACGCATAAATCAGCTTCATACTGCTGAACGTGTTCATAAATCTATGGCAGAATGGAGCCTTTTCTGTCTGTGTGCGTAAAAACAAACATCCGTGAGAGCGCACACAGTTGGAGCTCCTCTTCAGCTCCAAATAAAATAAACACAAATTTAAGGAGACAAACGTTGAAATGTTTATTCATTTCCTTAAAGAAAACTAAGCTCTATATATTCATGTGTCTGTGCTGCGCTTCTCCTCTCCGCCTTGTTTCCGCGCTGCAGAGCCGCGCTGCTGTCAGCCCGCTGGGTCATTTGAAGGGCAGCAGCCTCGGAAGGGTTCATACAAAGTTCACTCGCATATATTAGGCAATTCAATCTTTCATTCTCCGAGCAAAAACTAGTTGGAAATTAGCTGCACGGGGGGACGGAGGAGCCATTCGTCATCGGAGGGCAGATCGTGAGCTTTGAAACGCTGTCCGTGTGATTTTTGATCCGAGAAAAAGAAAGAAAGAAAGAAGCCGCTCCGCTTCACGCTGCTGAGGCTGCTGCTGCTGCTGCTGCTGCTGCCGCGGTGTGTGGGACGGGCTGACTCACTGAGAGCACGTCGGGATATTTTTGTTGTTGTTGTTACGATGGAGGAATCCCGTTTAATGCCCGAGCTGACGCGCTAGGAGCGGAGAAAAATGGACACTTGGAGGATTTTGTCCCGAGTTAATTGATGATTCCAAAGCGGGACGAAGGAGAAGAAGAGCAGCGAGATCTGACTTGCCAAGAAGAAGAAGAAGAGGAGGAGGAAGAAGAAGAAGAGGAAGAAGAGGAGGAGGAGGAGGAGGAGGAGGAGGAGGGGGGAAAAACATCGGAGTTTGATGGAGTTGTGCGCGCTTATGCCGCCGATTTTTATCCATAACGCACAAGAGTAGCGGAACGACGCGCCGTCATCATGTTTGACTGCATGGACGTGCTGGCCGTGAGTCCCGGACAGATGTTGGATTTCTACACGTCCAGCCCGTCATCGTGCATGCTGCAGGAGAAAGCTCTGAAAGCCTGCATCAGCGGACTGGCAGCGCACAGAGAGTGGCAGCACCGACGGAGCGCACACTGTAGGTCCAACTTCTCATCATCTCTGCTTGTTTGTTTGTTGTTGTTGATGATGATGGTGCCTCGGTGTTAATGATAGGGTTCTGGTGCGTCCTGGAAGAACTAGGAAATCAATTTTTCAGTCATGGAAAACTTGAAAAGTGAGAGGAACTGCTTACTGCCCTGGAAATTATAAAAAACATTCCCACAATTTCATAGAGTTCCCAAAACAAGTGGAACTTGTCTTAAAAGATAGATTTATAGGGATGTACGATATTATCGGCACAGCATTGGTATCAGCAGGTATTATCTGAAAGGTTAATATTCAGTATCGGCAGATTTGAACATATCTGCTCATATATTGCCATTGATTTCAGCACTTTTGTTGATATTCTTCATTTTACAAGAGTAAACTGAATTTAAAACAGGCATTTTTATTTTCACAGAAGAGTTCACAGCTCACCAGCAAAGTTCACACTTGTCCTGGAAAATATTTTAAAACCTGGGAAACCAATTAAGCTTTCATAACAAGACGTGATAAATGAGAAAATAAGTGAGAGATAAAAGCAAAAAGTCCTGGAAAATCATGCCCTGCCTTGGAAAAATATTGAAATTCTTACATGAATTCTCCAAAAGTGATGTAGTTGTCATCTGAACGGGCAGGTTTTAGTGATGTACATATCACTTTGAAAAGGTTAAAAGTTATGTATCAGCATGAATAAAAGCGTCTCCAGTTAAGGTTAAGTTTGGAGACTTTCTGCATACCTGTTGTGTAATGAGGGGGCTTTTTCCATTTATAAAGTTTGATCTTCATTTAGGAGACTGATATTTTTATCCGGTGCACAGCAGAGCTTGTTCAGTGCATCCTGGATGATTTGGGAAACCATGAAAAACAACTTCCCAGTGCAAGAACTGGAAAATTGGAAGAACGATAGAAAGCTCAGTGACTTAAAAATCATGTGCTGCTTTGGAAAATAGTTCGAAAAGCCTGTTTTATACAAGGGATGTACGGTAAATCCTGGTGACTTTTTCCACATATGAAATGTGAGGTGTTCACATTAATTCCGGAAAACTCTTAACACCTGAAAAACCAGTTTGACAGTCATTGAAAACACAGAAAATGAGGAAAATCTACTCCTGCTCTCCTACTTATTTATTTATGTTCCTTAAAACTGATGAAACATCTTAAAGGCCGAAATTGTAGGGATGTACAATATCATCTGTACAATGTTGATATAAGCAGATAATCGATTAAAAAACAAACAAATCAGTATGAGGGAATTTGATGGTATGGTTCCCATGCATCCTAAAAACATCTGAAAGAAACCAAACAACCTTATACAGACAGAAAGCACATCATACATGATCTCCAAAATCTAATCCTGCATGTAAATGTTATTGAAATAATGTCCTGACTTTTATCGTTTCTCAACATTGATGAAATTATCCTCTGAGAGGGCATGATTAGGGATGCACAATACCATTATCGGCAAGTGATAGCTCGAAAGTTAATGAGGCTCACATCTTTTATTTCGTCCTCATTGTCTGTCAGAGAGTTGTTACGGTGCTTTTTTGTCTCCGTCTACGACTGAAAGAGAAAAACATGTAACAGTTATTTCAGATGAGATGTTTGTCTTCTGTGTTGTCCGTTACAAAACAAACAAAATCTGGAAATCCATCAGTAAACAAGAAGAATCCGAATGTCCTGAAAAATCCTGTTCTGGATTATTATTTCAAAATAAGTTTATTTCATAACACAGTTCAGAACAGCAGGTGGAATTGACATCTGATAGGCCAAAATTTTAGGGATGTTCAATATTAAAAATCAGCACCTTAAAACCTAAAGGATCAGAATGAAGGAATTTCAGCTTTTTTTTTTTTTAATATTTTGGCACTGAGTCTGTGAAGTTTTGAAATCCTGAAGTAATCAATAAGAAATTGTTTCAGTTTTAAAGTTTAAGCTCTTTTTTTTGATTTGGAGCTCTACAGAACTCATGTCTGTCAGCAGGTTGACAGAGTCAGCGTTTACACGCACCTGGAAAATCTCTATGAACCTTGAAAAACATGTTGCAGGCATGAAGATCACGTAGAATATCCTTTAAATTCTGGTCCTGCCCAAGTGAATTTTTGAAATGATTTCCAAATTTCTTACCACAATCCCCAAAACCAATAAACATCATCGGAAAAGGTGGAGTTTTTGGGATGGATAACATCAGTGGCCAAAAGTTAGTTCTGAAAATATTTATGATCTGTTCTAATGGAAACTTCAGCCATTTTTTACCGTTTCATCTCGTGTCAGTGTCAAGTTTGTGCAAACATGTTGTTGAACAATGATGATATATTTTGATTTGAAGTCTAAGCTCAGTAAGAGGGTCACAGTTTTTATTTAAGTCTGCGTTGCCCACTGTCTGTCAGCAGGTTGTTGCTGCTTCGTTCTAATCTCCCAACTTGACAAAGAACACATTCAGCACCGAGCGTCGATCACCTGAATGCCTTTTATGACTGATACTAAACGAAAAAGATCAGGACATCCAGTTTTCCAGTCATGGAAAAGACTTGAAAAAGGAGAACAATCCAAATGTCCCTGAAGACTTTTCATCAGTCTGAACTTGTGCATGTGTAATGACAATTACTTTGAATCCTAATCCTTAAAAAAATCCTATGAAAAAAATCCTCCTAGTTTCATACATTTCCTCAAAACTGGTGAATTTTTTTAACTGAAAGACCAAAATTAGAGGGTGTATGGTGAGAATCGGCACATTATTGGTGTTCAGCAAATAATAGCTTGCTGAATTTGTGGACTTTTGATAACCTGATGATACATAAAGAGCAGAAAATTAAGTTTGAATGCCCAATGTACTCGTCAAAGAGTACACGTGATAGCAAAGGTAAAAAAGACAAATGTCTTGAAAAATCTTTCTATCAGGTTTATGCATGATCAGCAAACAGCCTTGAAAATCTTGAAAAAACACAACTAGTGATGGAGTTGTTTTTCTTCTCCCAGCCATGGAAAACACAGGATTAATGAGAGAAAAAGCAAAATGTTTTTGATATAATATATATAATATTGATATTCTTACCTTGTTTTAAATCAAGTCTCTCCAAAACTGAGGAATTTGTTATCTTAAAGGACAATTTTGTGGTGATGCAAGATATTACCATCAGCAAGGCATGACTTAAAAAAGTGTTTGATAACAAAAAAAAAAATCCATAAAAACTGGTGAGACGCTTAAGCAGTCATTGAAAACAGCAAAATGATACAAAAATGTGCTGAACTGTCCAGGAAAAGATTGAACCTGCTCTGCAAAAATGTTGAAGTCTTTTCTTGTTTTATTTCAAGGCTTCCTGCAAAACTGATAGAATTGTCTCAAAGGCCTGAATCATGGGCAGGAACAGCATTAATGGCTATTCAACAGTATTTTTATTGTAGCAGTAACAGTAAAAAAAAAAAGAAATTTATCTGAATGTGTCAGTTTAGAAAATGTTTGATTTCAAGTTAAAGCTCAATAAAAAGAATGATCAGACTTTTATTTTGTGCCATACTGTGCTAGGATGATGTAAACAGGGTTCCAAGACCTGGAAAACCTTGTAAACCTGGAAATCTGCTGAGTTTTTTTTCGCTAGTCACAGAAAACCAAAACCTTAATATTTATTATTAATCTGGAGCTTATCATTTGAAAGGCCTGAAAAACTGAGATGAAGCACAATATTGTGTCAGTAAGTGGAAGCTAAGCATGTGTGTTATTAGGCGTGAGCAAACTAAAACATCAGCCATATCTTTATTTAAGTCTGTGTGGTCTTGAAAAAAATCCTGGTGTTAAATTAGGAGAAATTATTCCCACTGAAAGTTAAAACTAATTAAATTTGGTCGGCTTTTCGTGTTGTGCAGCTCAGAGCTCGCTGCCTGTCAGAAGGTTTTTTTATGAAGTTGGGACAGTTTTGAAATCCTGAAAGTTATCTGACTTTTTTCTTTTTGACAGAAAACACATGCAGTTTGATATAGTCAGGGTTCCCTTGCGCCCTGAAAAACCTGGTAAAGCAATTCAGCAGTTATTGAATAATGAATGAGATGGAAAAAAAACATCCCGTAAAGTCCTGCAGTTTGGGAAAACACATGATAAATCAGAGAAAAACAACAAAATGTCCAGTCCTGTCCTGAAAAATGATTCAATTTTACCCTAATTTCTTCATTATTATCTAAACCCAATGAAAATATTATCTGAAAGGGCAGAATTGTTGCAGATCTTCAGGTTACAGACTCAAAAAGTTATTTATTAATAACTTGTATTATAAATCAAATTTCTGCCAAAGTTTAGAGATGAAACATCAGCCATGGACGTACATTTCCTGATTGTGGAGTTTCTGCTACCTGTTTTTTGATGTGGAGACTTTATTTTAACTTCTTAAGATTTTCTCGATCATAAAGGATCACATTTTAATTTAATGCTTTAAAGGACGCACTCTCTCTTCTGAAACGCTGGTCCAACAAATTTCAAGTCTTGTAAACCTTGGAAAAATGAGAGGAAGGTCAAAATGTCTGTTATTGCAACATCCTCATATTTTTATTTATTCTAGTATCATATTCCCTAATGTGGGTGAAATTCTCATCTGAAAGGGCAAAGCAAAGGATGAACAAAACAATCTGCATTACATCTGATTTTCAGGCCTGTTTTAGCGCCATTATATTTTCATATTGGCAGAAAAAACTTTAAAAGTTCATTGTCCAAACTGCAGATTTATCGATCTGTGATATAAAGACTGAATTTCGGTGCCCTAAAGAGCTCACTGTCTGTCAGGGGGTGTAAATCTGAGAAACTTTTAGAAAGCAGAGGAAAGGTGAAATGTCTTGGAAAGTTATTTTCAAATTCTTAATAACAGAGATACCCAGAGCAGCTGGACATGGTCATCTAAAATAGAGAACAGCATCAGTAGAAAAATCCTAGAAAAATTGGAACATTTTGGCCAATATTGATTGCTTATATCAACCTTCAGAGTTCCCTGTGTGTCCTTAAAAATAGAAAACCTGAAAATCCATGTACCCAGTCATAGAAACTTCTCAGGAAAAAAAGATGAAGGCAGTTATCTTGAAAAGTATGTGAGATTTCTTCAAGTTTCATACTAGAATTTATTTAATGCTTGACAGAGCTCACCATCCTTTATGTCCTGGAAAATTTGTAAAACATGGAAGGAAAAATCTCCAGTTTTAGAAAAGAGAGAAAAGGGAGGAAAACCTTTATTGTCCAGACAGTCTTATGCTATCCTGAAAATACTGCTTTGGGATGTGGATGTTTATATCATTGTTCCTGAAAACCAGATGAAATAATATCTGAAAAGCTGTGATGGGAGCTTATCCCAGCCGACAAGAGTGCACCCTGGACAGGTCACCCAGAGATCGCGGGTTATTTTCTAGTTAATTAAAAAAAAATACTTGAGAAATATCAGAAAAAAAGCCAAATGCACTGAAAAACCCTGCACTTTCCTTAAAAAAATAATCTATAAATTTATATTCCAGAGCAGTTTATCTCAGGGGGAAATAATTGGGATGCACAAAACTATTGGCTTAAAATAAAAATCATCATAAACTTGCCTCCCTGTCCCGGCAGACACAAAAGTTTCAGCTGATATTTACTCCTCAGGTTGCGCCATATAGACTCAAGTTTTGGAAGGTTTTTTTTTTTTCACTCTGTTATTTTCTTCGAATAATTAGTTCAAAAGTTGAAGCTTGAAAATCGAGGGATATCTTTGCACTTGCCTGCGGCGGAGCGTGCTGTCTGCAGGGTTTGCATACCTCCTGAAAAACCTGGAAAAGCCACTGAAACACTAAAATGAAATGAAAAGTTAAATGTCCACATTCCTATTTAAGCAATTGTTACAGTTTTGATCATAGTTCCCCAAAGCAGATGCATTTGTCATATTAAAGGATTAGTATAAGCACAATACATCATGATATTGTTGTCAGCAGATTAAAGGGAAAAAAGTTGATTATAAATATCAGCTGATGTGAAAATGTCAAGGTGATATCTCTAATGTATTTCAGTAATAGGGTTTTGGAGTTTATGCAAACCTGTTGTATGTTTAAGACATTTAATATTCATCGAAAGTAGACAGAATTCACTGTCTGACGGTTTCTTAAGCCAAAAAAACAGGAAAACCCTGAAAAGGCCTGAGGGGTCTTAATTACAGGGATTCAGTGTCTCATCTGAAAGTATCAGTAAAGTCAGATAGTAGCTCAGTATTTGGTTTGAGCAGATATGATCACTTCTGCTGAAATTTACATTTGATTTATCAGCTCTCAGGGTTCCCATGTGAGGTGGGAACTCTGGAACACCTGGAATTTCTCAGTCGTTAGAAACTGTTGGAAAACAAGAGGAAAACACCTGGAAAATCCTGTGCTGTCCTGGAGAAGTCTGTTCTGCTTTGGTACACAAGTTCCCCATAACAGATGAAATCATCTGCTGAAAGAGCTCAATGAAGTTATTGATCATTTTAAACAGTGACATTAGTTCACAGGGACGCTTAACACTAAATGTAGGTAAAGGCAGATATTCCAGTATTTCCACTTTCATGTTTTCATTTGAGGTTTTGTCACATTTTGCAACTCGTGCATATTTGATTTTTACTCGAGGGCCACGATATGTGAGGAGAGGGGGTGCATGAGGCCTCTGGCTGCCAGCTGCGCACCCCACATTTAGGAGCATGTGAGAGTTCATGGTTATAGCCTGCACGTCTTTTAAATCAAACTTTCACAAGGAGGAACTTCTGAGTGTAAAAGCAGGACGGTTTCCTGTCATACTAGTTAAACTGTCATTGGAAAAGTCCTGAAAAGTAAACTCCAGAGCAGAGTAAAACCCTGAGTTGTTGAGGATGTCTAAGTAACAAGAAAAAGCTGCTCTCAAGGTTGCTTCATTAGTGTTCATGTGATGATGAACATTTGTAATACTCAAATTAGAGATCTACCCTCTCAGATTTAGAGAGAGATTCGTGAAAATTCAGGAACCATGAAAGTTTCATGAAGGGATAAACACATGAAGAATGCTTTAAGAATCTCAGTGACATTGATGTGCAATTTCATCGATCAGTTTGCAGAAATAAGCTAATAAACTAATAAGCATTAGAAGAGACTCAACTCACACTAACACTTCACTAATGTATCAGTAAAGTGACATATAGATAACTTATAAGTCTTAAACATCAGAGTCACAAGTGACACAACAAATTTCCCCAAAGTTTTTCTGTTGTTGACGTGCTACAAGTCCTGATTAACAGCTTATGTAAAGATATAGAAGCAAAGTAACAAACCAAGTATTCAGAGGTGGGCTTAACCCTAAAATGTCCTTTTTGTGAAACACTTTTAACTTTATGGAAGTTGTATTCATTCCATAGAAGCCATTTTTGTTTTTTTATGACCAGTTTTATTTTAATATTAGGTTTACCTATCTGAGAAATTCCCCTCTGTAATAGGAAATTAATAATATCACTTTTTTTCTCTCATTGAAATTATAATATTTCTGTTGGTTGGCCATAAACACCAAGCTGAACTGCTCGGTTGAGTATATTTCCCATTATTTTCATTGTATTTTGATATCATTTATCTTAATCCTTAAGACTTGTTCACATTAATCTGTTGAGTAAGGTCTCTGGTACCGTCATACATTGAATATGTCATCTTACCTCTAAACATTTTGATAGAATGAGGGTGATTTATACCTTTAAAAAACAAAAAGGACTGCTTTTTTTCTGGCATTATGTGTCAACCTCACGAAATATAGATGGCCTAATCAGGTTAAGAAGTTTGATGCATTTATGAATAAGATACAGTTACTCAAAGTTTGGTCTACCAAGCAGTTGATCTGGGAGTTAAAGGGTTAAGGTGTTGAGGATGGAGGCGATAATGAAAAAGACACCAGGACAACTAGAACAAGACAAAGTTTTCAGACAGCTGAGGTGGAATATCTAATCCAGGAGTATTTGTTGACTGAGAGCGTATCTAAGAGAGCACTTCATATGTTTGTCTACTTGAGGACACCTTTTGGGGCGTTTTATTAAGTTTTGTCCATTGAGAGAAAATACAAAAGGACACTTAATAATGTTTTCTCTAGTGGAGGACATTTTGGAGGGCATTTTATCAAGTGTGTCCTTCATGAGAGCATCCACCAGGGCCTTTGATAATGTTTTGTCCATTGAAAGGGCACCTTAGACTGCACTTCATCGTGTTTTTCTAGTTAAGAGGCATCCTAGAGGGCGTTTTAAAACATTGGTCCACTAAAAATGCATTTTAGGGCACAATTTACACTGCATTCAAGAGGGCACTCTGTAATGTTTTGTCCACTGAGAGGGCATCTGTGAGCACATGTTTCATTCTCCATTAAAGGGCATCCAAGAGGACTCCAGCTTATGTTTGGTCTGCTGTTTGGCAACTCATAGGGAAGTTAATCAAGTTTTCTCCACCAAGAGGCCATTAAAGAGCAATAATAACAGTTTGTTCCCTTGTGGTATCAAGTTTTGTTCATGAAGGGGCATCCAATGTGGCACTGATATGTTTTAGGGTGTGAACCTTACAGTAGTTTAGAATTTGATTTGATCTTTATGACGCAGTCTGATCGTGCACTTGGTTGGTACTCGGAAGGTTGCAGGTTGCAGGTTCGAGCCCATCTCATGGTGATTTGTCCTTGGGCAAGAGACTTAACCCCAAGTTGCTCCCACTGCTGCATCAGTGGTGTGTGAATGGGCATGAAAGTGTATGAATGTGTTAGCTAAAACTGATGGACGACTGGCATAGAAACTCCAACCATCAGTGAGTGAATGGGTGTGAATGGGTAGATGTGGCCTACGGTGTAAAGCAGCTTCGAGTGACCAGCAGAGACTAGAAAAGTGCTATATAAGCTCTATTTTTTAAAAAGGTATTTATTTCAGGACTTGCTTCTGTCTGCAGTGCACTAAGAAGCTGATTTTTAATGTAACAAGAAGTGCGTCGAGAGCATGCCATAACCAACATTCCCTTAAAATGTTATTGAGCTATCATTAAAAATGTGGAACTGCCCTATCTGCACGTCTAACAAATACTTTAAGACAATTCCTGGATCCGCAGCGATATTTGTATCACCGCCAAAATCTTATCACTTCTTCCTTGTGCTATGACCAAATTCCCTGAAAATGTCATCATATTCCTTTCATGACTTTTTGAGTTATGCTTAACAAGCTAACAAACACAATCACTGTCCATGGCAGGGGTAAAAACAACATTATTAAGTGTCTTAGGGATGTACAGCTGTACTTGTAATGTTGTATCAGCCATAACAAAGTGCTCCAAGAGATCCCCAGCCAAGGAATTTCCAACACTGTTGGGCAAGTTACTGTTAAAAATGTGGAAAACTGCACTATCTCACTTTGTTAAGAATCCTTGAAATATTCCTGCATCCACATCCAGATTCAGATCACAAAAATAAAATCATGTCTCCCTTGTGAAAGGAAACCTGAAAATGTCATCAAAATCTGTTAAGAACCCTTTATCAAAAGTTCCTTTTAAAAAGTCTTTTATCCACATCTGGATGCAGATCACAAAAATATAATTAACTGATCCTTTGTCCAATTCTGACCTATCCTGAAGATGTCATTGAATTCTGTTCAGAGTTTTGTTTTTAACCATCGAACTATCAAACGCTGGCAGAAACACAACCTCCTTAGCAGAGGTCAAAATACAACACAGATGACCTGAACTGAATAAATGTTTTAAAGCTAAAGCTCGACAGAAGCAGCTCAAAAACCAGGAACAACACAACTCATGCACAGAGAGAGGAGAGAGAGGATGGGTGAAATATAAACAACTGCTTGCTGCTGCTTTCCTTAAATAAAAGTTGGTTTAAGGATATCCATCCATCCATCCAGTATCTATAACGCTCATCCCTTTTGGTGCCACAGTTGGCTGAAGCCAGCAGACATCAGGTACACCCAGTTTAGTCACCAGTTATCTTAATGAGCATGTTTGGGGTATGTGGGAGGAAACTGGAGTACCTGAAGTAAACCCGTGCACAGGGAGACCACGCAAACTCCATACAGAAAGGCCCGAACTGTATCTGGAGGCGCGCATCATCTTGCTGTGAGGCATGAGCACTAACCCCCCGCCCCACCATGTGGCCCACCCTCCAGAACAGGTCTCCATCCCGGGCTGAACAATTTTAGGAAAAGATCTAATTGCAATTTTTCTTGCTGATATTGCAATTTCAGTTTTTAATTCACGATTTTCTTCAAATCAAGCTTCATTGCAAAAATTCATGATATGTACAGTAACACTTACAAACATGACAGAAAACTACATCAAACCAAAGCTATTACTCTAAAAGGCAAGGATGAAAACTAAAGGCAAGAACTGCTTTCAAATGTTTTTAACAAGAAACATGCACGTACACTCTTTAAAGTCCTCGACCAACGGCAGTTATTACAACTGAAGAACTAAAAGAGCATCTTTGACTGACTTTAAATGTAGTTCAGAAAAATCCTTAATTGTGTTGTTTAAAAAAAAAAATAATAATAAATGTTAAACAAGTAACAATAAGAAAAACTAAATTCAACAATTCAAATAAAGGAAAAAAGCCAGCCATGCCAAACCAGCATGTCAACCTTTGATGGTTTTGGACATGACTGACATGAGACAACATCGCCACTAGCAAATAGTTGACACGACGAAAAATTGCAGCTGAGAGACGATCACATGATCATGTTGTCTGAAATCGCGATCAGAAAATGAAAACTCGTTCAGCCCGACATCCATCCATCCATTATCTATATCTATTAGGGCGACACACTGGCACAGACAACCATTCACACTCGTGCCTAAGGGCAATTCGGAGTCAACGTTGAACATGTAAACTTCACACAGAAAAGGCCACCTCGGCCCGGGAATTGAAACAGAGACCTTCTTGTTGTGGGGCACGTGCAATCACCGCTGCACCTCTGTACCACCTCTGCTAAAGTCCTTTCAATTTTTTTTTATAAATGGATTCTGAGTCTTTTTATGAATTTGATTGGATTTGAATGCAAAATGACTTTTTGTCTAATAATTTGTTTTTGCTGAAGGAGCGTTTTTGTTGGTGTAAAGGACCCAGGAATGTACACTGTGACTGATTTTTGTAAACTTAACATAATATCTACAGTTACCTACTGTAAAAAATACTGTAAAAAAATCTTTACAGTAAATTAATTTAAATGGTCAAAGATTGTGGGAAAACAAACCGATTTCTGTGAAATAAACCGTGTTTTATCATAATATCAACAGTTACCTACTGTAAAATGTTTATGCAGTAAATTACTGAACAGAGTCATGGATCAGGAGAAAATTCCATTTTGCCCGGGGACACTGACCAACAGAAGGCAAGACTTGTTTTAGTAAATGTTTGACAGTTTTTGGTGAAACAAATGTTTGAGTGAATATATTTTTTATATAAAAAATTAATATGTGTGATTTTTTTTTAGCAAAATGACATCTTGTTAATAAATGATCAATAAAATAGTTAAAGATATAGTAATTTACACTAAAATACAGCAAGTTCACTGTAATTAAAAATGCATTAAAATTGTGTAGAATAAATACAGGGATGAAACTTTTTGATAACACAGTAATAATGCTGTCAACTGAAAGACAGTAGTACCTTAAATAAAAATACAGTAGTAAAACTGTTATAGAAAAGATCCTACGGTGACACAGATGTGATTTATCACATCATACTGCACCCCATGTATGGAGGAAGAGCCTGGGTTTGTTGTGGCCTCTTTCCTGCATGCCTTTCTCACTCATTCAACTCATTTTCTGACTCTTCCCACTGTGTCTCTTATGTCAAATGGAGGCACATAAAGACCCCAAATAATATGTTTTGAAAAAAAATCTAAAACTTATACTTCATGTCAGTGTTTCCTAACGTTAAAACTTTTGATAATAATTTATAGGTAAATGTCTCAGAAAAAATCTACTTTAATGACAAACACAACTTTTTTCTTGGTAAATGTTTAATTTTCAGTCCCATTCCTTCTTTCTCCAGTCTTTGTTGTTCCCTAACAATAAAAGATTTAAATGCATATTATGTGAAAATCCTTTGCCATGGGGCTCCCAACTAAACAAAACAAAACAATATGTGGAGAGTCATAATTACAGAGTGTAAAAAGATTCAGAGTGACCCAAAGTCACCTCTGCCAATTGAAAGACAATGATACCTTAAATAAAAATACAGTAGTAAAACTGTCATAGAAAATACAGTAATAATGCTTTAAACTTAAAAAGAGAAATGCTTCTGTAAAAACACTTACAGTAACTTATTGGCATCTTGTTGCCTGTAAGTTACTGTAAAATTGGCAACAGTATTTTTACAGTGTACTTTATTTTTTATAACATAAGGGCATTCAAGAAATAGCAAACCATATATGTCAGATTATTTTTAACATTCTAGTAGACCTGTAGGTAATCTATGGGAACCTCTGGCCTGTGTCAACTGTGTAGACACAGAGTATAAGCAGAATGTAGTTCACTGAAGTTTTTGTTCTAATGCATAAAAAATGCTCACTGTGGTTGGAAATGACATCTAAATTAAGCAATTGTGTCTCAGAGACGACAATTGTCCAAAGCGTCACCAAAGCCAGTTCATTCTGATGTGAGACTGAGCTCAGACTCTCTCAGATGTCATTTTTCACTCCCGCCTCCCTCTCATAAATCTCGGGGTGTTGAAGCAGGCGGGTGGTGCTGATGTATGTCGGCTCTCAGATCAGTAGAGCTCACGGAGCCCTGCAGGCTGCAGGAATGTACAGAGTAAACAGACACCGCCGCGTCCAGCCAAGCCTCCTCCTCCTCCTCCTCCTCCTCCTCTAGGGCGGCCGTTCGTCGTCAAGAGGACCCGCCCGACGAGCAGCGATCTGCAGGCAGCTTCCTGACACTCATTTAGACAAATCACCCCCTGAGCTTTTCAACCAGATTATCCCAACATGTCAACCTCATGTGTTTAGGTAGATCGATGGAGCGCGGCTTGTTTTTTGTCCCACAGATTTGGAGGATGTTTGCAGGCCTGCAGCTGCATGTTGAGGGAATGTTCGTGTAGAAACAGAAGCAGAAGTCAAACTGAAATGGACACTTTATGGTAGTTCAGGGGCAGTTTTGGATTTGGCCTTCAAGGGCGCACATCTCCTGAAGAAACTGGGACATGTAGAGTTTCTTGAAACTGCTTAAGCTTCCTGCTATACTGCTCATTTAATCAAGAACAAGAGATAGCTTGATGCTAATGCTGTAATCCTAATTTATCAACAAAGTGCTCTTGGGAGGCCACACTGCAGCTCTACACTGTGTGCTGTTGTGAATTTTTCTAATGTGAACTAAATGATTAAATGACCCCAAATCTTAAGTTTCTTTTGTGATTAGTAAAAAAGCCTAAAAATAATGATTTAACCAAAAATACACTGCAAAAAGTTCATATACAAAATAACACTGTCAGAGTTAATATTAACACTTCATGTCTAATTTGATCCACACCACAAAGTGTTGTTTTACCGTAACCCCCATCAAGTATAACTGTTGAATCTTTTTGGAGTTAAAATTTAACCCCATAAAGCCTGTTTTGACACATACTTTTATAATACCTCTACCTAATCAATATGATCAAGAAATTACTAAAAAGACATCTGAATGCAATCAGATAAATGATAAAAATGTCCTCAAGTGGATTTTTAGATGCCAAAAACATGTAATGTATCAAATGAGATACAAAAATATATATATATTAAATTTTATGAAAATTTTTATTCTTTTTGGATTTCAGTAGAACGTGAAATAAACATTTCAGCTCCAAAAAATTAGAATTTTCTGGCTATAATTTGTGTTTTCAGGCTTTAAAGGGTTAAAACTTAGCAACACTTACTTTGACTTTTGATCAACACTACCAGAGGATATTTTTAAAACTTAGGTGTTAAGTCTAATTGACACCGAACAGTGTAAATATTGCCATATTTTCTGTATATTAATGGGGAAAATTGGCTGGAATAAAAGATACCGTGTTGAGTAGCAGTGTTAATTTTGACAGCACTTATTAAATTTGTTTTAGTTATAGTCTTTTGCCCAAAATATTTCTTAGTTTTAGTCATCTAAATTGTTTCAGTTTTAGTGTTTTAGTTGACTAAAATATGACATGTAAAGGGTAAGGCATGTTTTATATTTCCCTGAATTTCTTCAGTCATGTTTTACACTTGGATAAATTTATTTATGTTTCTCATCAACACCAACCCATTTCGTAAAACCTGTCTTTATTTTATCACTTCATTGGCACTGCTACGGTGCTGAAGCCAAGTAAAAACACACCAATATAGTAACAAATGTAGAAATTTACGTTCTACATGAAGACATTAGGTCTGATTGGATTAAGTCTCTGTCAAAGATTTTCATCTTGTTTTTATTTGCTGACAAAAGTGTCAGTCAGTTTGTTTTAGTTTTTGTCCATGTGTACTTGTTTCTATTTGCTACCATGTCGTTTTTGTCAGGGGAAAAGAAGGTAGTTGACGAAAACTACGATGAAAATAATCAGTCCACAAAATTAGCACTGTTGGTATGTGCTCATATATTTAAAAAAAAATTAATAATACATTTTTACTGCAGTTTTCATGATGTGGGCTTGTGGCGTCTGTTGGTACTTGTCCAGTAATGGGTTCGAGTGGGATGATTGACTCTAGTAGTGTCACCTACAGGCTGCACCTACAGTTCAGAGTGAAAAGTTCAGACTTCAAGATCCTACAATGACACAGATGTGATTTACTGAAACGTCATTTTTACCCTTGTTTTAGTTAAGAGTAAATTTAGGGTTTTGACTCCATTCAGAGTATAACTAAGTCTGCACTCACTGAAAAATTTGAACTCTTCTTCTTTGCTGTGTCGCCTTTTCCTTGTATTTTTTTTTCCTCTGGGTGTCTCTGCTATTTTTCTTCACTGTTTCCAAAATCCTGACACACAAATTCGTGTATAGTCAAGTGTCAATATAAAAAACATGACATTTGCAAAATTTCTATGATTTAAAAAAATACTTTTTGCAGAAAGTGCTCCTGTTTATTATGATGATGATGGGGTGCAAGGATAAAGAGGGTCTACACTGATGTGGCAGTTTGTGAATGTGGTTTTTATCTGGTCCAGCCCAGGGTGTTCATTCTCTAAAAGAAACTACTGACAAAGACCTCTGCTTAAAATGTATTGATAAAACATTTCATGATTTTGTCTCACTGGAAAAGTGTGAAAGCATACTTTTCTTTTTTGTGTTTTTTTTTTGCTTTCATTGCACCGAGAGAAGATGGTGTAGGTAGAACATATCTTCTGTTAGACGAGGGGTTTTCCAGCTTTACCATGTTAAGGCTCCCTGTACTTTATTATCCTCTGGGGAGATCCTCCCTTTGCATGTTTATTAAATTCCTTTTTCATTAGACGTTGATTTTCTGGTGGGTTTTGTCCCTGCACCCCATGTATGGAGGAAGAACCTGGGTTTGCTTCCAGTCTGTGGCCTCTTTCCTGCATGCCTTCAACTCATTTTCTGACTCTTCCCACTGTGTCTCTTATGTCAAATGGAGGCACGTAAAGACCCCAAATAATATGTTTTAAAAAAACATATACTTCATGTCAGTGTTTCCTCACTTAAAAATTTCTGATAATAATTTATAGGTAAAAGTCTCAAGAAAAATCTACCTTCATGGCAAACACAACTTTTTTCCTGGTAAATGTTTAATTTTCAGTCCCATTCAGTGTCTTTCTCCAGTCTTTGTTCCTCCCTAACAATAAAAAATTTAAATGCACATTACGCGAAAACCCTTTGCCAACTAAACAAAACTAAACAATATGCGGAGAGTCATAATTAGAGAGTGTAAAAAGATTCAGAGTGACCCACAGTCACATCTTTCTGCTTTCAGCCTTTTCTTTGGTTTGTACTGAGAACTCTTTTTAAGCTGCACTCCATGAGGTGTTTTTATTTCATGGGAAAAAAAAGTACATAACAAGTAAAGAAATTCAAATAAATAAATAAATAAATAAACTTTCAATGGACCTTAAGGTGAATCAGGAGGTTCACTTTTTGGAAAGTTTAGGAACAAGTCTCATGGATTTTTCCTATTTTTTTTTTTTTTTTAACCAGAGTCCTTAATATTTAAATGGTATTAAACGGCATACGCTGTCAAAAATGCAGCAGATTTCTCTTTGACTTGTAAATGTTTAGTTGAGGCGTCCTCTTCTGGGTAGGAAGGATCAAGTTACAGGGTTGGGGGGGTAGGTTTGGTGATAGAAAGGGCAGCAGCCTGAGAATAATGGTGGTCCATCAAAACTTAGCCGCACAAAACATGAATGGGACAAGGAGCCAAAATGGTAAAATCAAGTAGACCCCACAGTCTGTCCCGTATTATTATCTGTTTTCATGGCCACAGTAGTTAAGACGTGTCTGTAATGGCGGCCATCCCAGTGGAGAGCTGGGCCCATTCTGACTGTAAAACTGAAATGTTAGGAAATATTTTAGCTTATATATGCTAACTAAAAATAACAATAATGTAGGATAAGTCAGTTTTGTAGATAATTCATAAAATGAATTAATTACTTTTCTAAAAATCATAGATAATATATCTATTAAGGATTTTAATTTAAAGCCATAACACCTGAAAGACATATAAAGCTGTATTAAGAACATTAATATTTTAGCCTATTCTGCAGTATTTTGTGTTTTTATTTTCTGTCATTCAGCTTAGCCTTCCCCAGTGACCCCAGAGGTCAGGGCCCCCACTTTAAAAAAAAAAAAAATGGTGGAGACTTACCACTACCTCATTATAAGGCATTTTGACCCAGATTTCTGAAAGTTTTTCACTGTGTTCATTTATTATTATTATTATTTTAGTACATTAGTTTATTTGATAATTGAACAACACTTACTTTGTTACTCTGTTAATTTAGTGCTTTAGTATGTTAGTTAATTTTGATAATTGTAAACATCTTCTATTCTTTTGATCTATGTCTTATTCAATGCATGCTACTATCCCTGTACTTGCCCTGTACTGCTGCAATACCAGAATTTCCCCTTTGGGGATCAATAAAGGACTATCTTATCTTATCTTATCTTATTAATTTATATCAATGAAAATGTTGCAGTTTCACCCTCGCATGTGTCCGAACAAGACTGAGGAAATTAAAGACACAACCAAACAAAATCAACATGCTTTTATTCTTCTGCTGTGACCATGCACCCTTAAGTTGTTTTACAGATCTCCTGTTCTTATAGAAATGGCTGTTTTCTGAAGCAAAGGAAATGATTTAGTTAAAACAGCTAAAGATATTAACGCATTATCATGGGAAAACTCAATTTGTTGTCTCAAGAAAATTAGATAAATAAGTGGAGATCCCGAGGAAACTATTTATGATGAGAACATGATTCAGAACTCAATGTTTGGCTGTTTGTCCTCTCAGGGCTTCAGTAGATTATAGAATTATTCAACATTTTTTGGCACACATTTATGACTATTGAAAACGCCCCATGGGACCCACTTTTGGGTCCTGGCCTACTGTTGAGAACCACTGACTTATGATGTGAATTTCTCCTCTTGGTCTGTTAAGACTGATGAAATGAAGTCATCCCTCTTCAGTTTCAGACCCCCTCCCCTTCTCTCCCGTCCTCCTGGTCCCTCTTGTCTCTGTTTGTTTTTCTCTGTCAGTCGCTGCTGCTCCTCTGTGATTTATCCTCCTGCCTGCAGCCGTCCCTCCTCAGGAGGAGTTTGCTAAAGGGCACTCAGTCAGTCAGCAGAGTCTCCTCTATGTCTCAGCATGAGGGGAAAGTGACAAAGTGGCAGCCAACACCTTTAACCCTTTGAGCCCTGCATGCATAACATCCTGAGACTGCAGGTCAGGCTGGGACGTAGTGATCTGTGGCCAGAGTATTCAAAAAGCTAAAGAAGCTGATCGATCCCTGGTTTTATCTTTGAAAAACTGGATGAAAATAAAAAAAAATACAAAAAGTGGCCAGCATGCAACAAAACATGTTACCAATTGGACTTTGTCTGAGCTTCTCAAATACCCACGTTATTCAGTTTACAGTTATTGATGTCAAAGACCCAAGACTGTCCATGTTAAAGAAACTTTAAGCAGCAGATTGGTGGGGTTGTTTGCAGGAATGATTAATAAAACAGTTTTCAAATAATAATATGAAATGTCCAACTGAATAAACTTAAGCTAAACTTAAACTAAACTAAGTCAATTTTCAGAATCAAAGTCAATGAAGTAATTTTAGCTCATGATCAGGGATGATGCTCGACTTTTTTATATCATTGCAATGAAAACGTTTAGGATAATGTCATGTGTCTCACTTGGTTGAATTTTATCACTCATAAACTTTAGAACAAAACCACTACACTAAAATAAAAACACATTGAAATATAAAATAAAAAAGGAGATTTGAAATTGAGCATCTATTTAAGATATCCTTAAGTTTGGCAAATTAAAACAAAAATGATTTCATTCTGTGATCAGAAAATTCAGTTTGTTTTTATGAAAAGGTTGTTAGAGGTTTCTTTATGTCTTTGTATATAAAAAGTTTTTTTTATTCTATTTAATAAATGAAGGGCCTCTTTGATAGGACTGTATCAGTGTCTGAAGAAGGGAGGCTGTCAGTGGCCTGCCTTTTTTATTGTTTGTTCATGTAATTGATTCCCGTATATTCTCATTTTCTCAAATTCTAAACATTAAAGTGTTTATTCTACTTTTTTTTTTTTTTTATCAACATTCATGTCACAAAAGCAGAAATCGCAGTTATGAGGCTTGAAAATAATGTGTGGCAGTTTAAAATGGTGGAGAGTGAATATGGACAAAATTCAATACACTGTTTTCACAGCATTTTGCTTTTAGCATTGTCCTCTTTATTTTATTTTGTGGTAAAACTCAATTAAATATCCGTTAATCTTCCTTCAAGTTTATATTAATCATTCTAACAAAAGAATGTACTTATATTAAAACATCTAAGTGGCTTAAACTCAATGTTTATATCAGCAGGAAGATAATTCTGATATTTATGGCTCAGTTTTCCTTCGATGAACATTCATTTATAGATGCCCCATGGTAGAGTAGATTGCACTTATATTGAAGGTCGCCTGGTTCCAATCCGGCTCAAGGTCCTTTTGCTGTGTTTCCTCTTCTCTTACCCCTTTCCAAGTCCATCCATTGTCTATCCATTATTTAAAAAGAAGTACATAAGTGAAAAAACAAATCATTAATGTGTATGTCTGCTACTTCTTTTAAATCTTTCAATACGACTGAAATAGACATTTTCTTTTTCAGTGAGCTTTTGTCCCAGTGAATTGAAGCTGCTTTAGTGCCCGTATTGTCCCTTTTAAAAGGATCGGGGTCAGCTTATAAACAATGCTAAGGTCAGAATTAAATCCCTTTATTTAAAGCTCCCCCCCTCTGAAGAATTTGGACAGAAACCAAAATCTGAAGTGTCTGGGCCTGTCGACAACAAAGAGAGGACCTTGAAAGATACAATATCAGCCCAAAAGATATGACTGACTTACCAAAAAACACCCAAGAACAACAAAACGCTCCTTTAAACCTCTGAACCACCATTTTTATATCTTAAAATGAAAGCTATGGACACTTGTTTATACTAAAGAAAAGTGATTACCCTCCTCATGGTCGTGTAGCTGCTGTTCGGTTTTATTCTGCTCTAGAAAAAAACATCCTGCAAGTCTTTTAAAAGATATCAGAACTAACAAAATAAAAACAAAAGGCTCTTGTGATTTCCAAATCCAACAGATCAAAACCTACTGACTAAATTTTTGGTTAAAATTTTAAAAAGTTGAATCTTTCCCATTTTTTTGGAGCTACACATGGAGTGTGAAAGTGTTTTTGAGATAGCGATTATCAATTTACTGCAAAGTGTATCAGTGGGTCATGGCATTTCTTGCTGACATTGGTGTTTGTAATAAAAATGTAAGATGTAAAACTTTCTGTTCATTTAAATGAAGGCAAAAAAATATTTATTTTGAAATTCAGTCAGACTTAACGTGTCATAAAAGCTCAGCTTTTTAAACAACCATATGAGGTTTCACAAATATGCCCTCAAATATTTTTCCTTTCTGTAAAACACAGTTTTTTGCTTGTAACATATTTTATTAATCAAACAGAAAGAACCTCTTAAGTAGAAGCAGAAGCATCACAGTGTTAAAGTAGGGCTACATAAAACCCCCTGAAACTATGACTTATGAAAATTATTGTTTGACGTAACAAATGACACAGTTTTCTGCAGTTCTTACAGGCATTAAGATCGTCCAGGTTCAGGTTAGGGTTATTTTATTTGTGTAATTTTCAGTCAGAGAGATGAAGACATCCATCATTACACAAACTACAAAACAGATATAATACAGAGCAACATAACAGGGAAAAATACACACTAACCATAATCAGAAATCCCAAGTATGGATGAAAAAACCTGAACATCAATAAACTAATAAACTGATAAACTGCTTATGGATCAAAAAATAAGAAAATGCGATATGTGGACTTACATATTTACTGAAGGTTGACAACCTGATGAATAAAGCCAAACTATGTATATGAATGTGCAAATTTCTCTACACCTTATTCAGCTCAGATTGGACATGACCCATTTCATCTTTAAAGGTTTAAAATATCTTTATATATTAACACGGCGCACGGTGGTGAAGCGGGATGTGCTGATGCCTCACAGCAGGAGGGCGATCGCTGGGTCGGGCCTTTGTGTTTGCCTGTTTCTCCCGGTGCATGATGCGTATGTGGGTTTTCTCTGAGCACACTAGCACTGTGATTGGCTGGCGACCAGTCCAGGGTCCTCACCTCTCACCCAATGACGATTGGGTTAGGGGACCAGGGCTTTCTGAATCACTTTGATACGTATAAGTCAAAACAATTGTACTGTGAAAGGATTTAAACTGCATGTAAGCTGTAGTTAAATAACCAGTAAATGCACCATTCACTGCTTCAGAAGTAGCTTTAATTGGCCTAAATTCTGTATTTTTCTCAACATTATATGCATTTTTACAAGTGACTTTGAAAATATAGTTCAATGTAACAAATGATGGATTAGATTGCATAAAATGTGGTCATAAATTTGATGTAAATCCAACAATTTCTTAATTTTAGCAGTGGTTTCAACCCTTTTTTGCCTTAATCACACCAAAGACCAAACCAAACTCTCCAGGCACACCATATTCATTCATTATGCTGCAGCTTCTTTAACACGAGCTGCACTAATGATTCTGTGTATGTTTAATTTGGTCAAATTGACAAACAACTGTATAATTCAGGAAATCTAAAATTCTGTGTATTAACCATTTAAGAAAAAATGATTTTTCTTCCTCTTGATTTTGCATTTTGAGACACCATGATGGCAAATTATTGGAATTCACTGAATTGTTATTCCTCTGAGCTGACCTTAAACAGATAATGGAAACATTATATCAGCTGCTTAAGTCAGAATAATTTAGAAATAGTTTCTAAACAGATTTTAACACACATTGAATATTTTACTGAAACAGGACTCAGAACTATCAGAGTTACTTTTTTAGCTGACAGTCAAACAGTTTGGGATTTTGCGTAAATATGTTGCTCATTAATGATGCTGAGAGCTTGATAATTATTTATTGATCAGTTTGAACTTTTTTTTTTTTTTTTTTGTATTTGAAATAAATCAGTCTTTTTCAACTCATATTCTAACCTGCTTAATCTGTCAACTTAAAATAAGGTTTTATTTTCTTTTTGGAGTTACTGATATTTTTTAAGATATAGTATATAAAGTACCAATAGAGTAAATTAAAATGAAATAATCTTCTGCTGTATATTTAAAGTACTAACCAATGTTTGTGTCCCACAATTTGGCCCACTGTCGGTCATTGTAGAATCAAATTGTCCGTCTTGGTAACCACAAACAACATAGATAAAACCCATTTTTGTAAACAGCTAATATATGACAGCTTTAAAAATGAAATAGAACAAAAATGCATTATTTTGTAAATGTCCTGATCAGTAAACAACCAGCCAGAATAAAAACAATTAAAGGATCAGTCTAATACCAGGATAAAAGGATCTGTGTTGGTGGTAAAACAACGTCTGCTGCCCTTGAGCTGCGCGTACACGGATGTTTTTTATTCATCATTTTAGCATACACCTATTGACCTTTGACAGTGTTCTCATTAAACCCTTACCAAAAATATATTTCTAATTTTCCTCCCATTTTCTCACGCTGAATCGGTCCTGGGTTTGTAAAGCCGCGGGCCGGCCTTTGTGCCATCAGCGTGGACCCCCCTCTGCCCTCGTCCTGTTGGAAAAGACGTTCTTTAAATCAGACTTTGATTCAAGAAAGCCTCGCCCAGGGTCACTGAAATGTTGCTTTATTAATTTATTTGCACGGGATAATGGAAACCTCCTGGGTGTTAATTAGCTGCATTGACAACGAGCCGACCATTAATGCACTTCCTCTTCCAGTTTAGATGTTAATTAGGAGCGATCAAGGAGCCGCTTCACACACCGAGGAGGATGAATATGATCGGCTGTGAATGAATTTAACAATAAAAGCATCAAAACAAATCCAGCAGCCATGAGGCAAACAAGTGTGAACGACTTCGTGTGTTATTGCGACTTAAAAAGGCCGAGTGTGATGGGTACACAGTGGATGTGTGTTCGGGGGATAATTGGGGCACTTTTTGTCTTGAAGGCTGCAGCGTCTCTGATATGGACATGAAAGGCCATTAGCACAGCTTGCACAGAGAGCTAATTTAGTGGGCGAGTGAAATGAAAGGCGGACAGGGGGAAATAAAAAGCCATGTACAACAGTGGAATGAGGGGGGGTCTCTGATGCCAGCCATGTTTAATGGACATGATTAGGACGGTGTAAGGGTCCCACCAGGGTCACTGTAACGCCGTGTGTCTGAACTCACTCTGCCCTCAGAAGAAACTACAAAACCCACGTCCACAGTAGGCGGTACAAAAAGCTCCTAAACATGGAGAAAAATCAGACATACTTTAGTTTCAAATCTGCTGCCAGTGGAAAAATGTAACTCCTTATGACGGTTTAGTTAAAGTTTTAAGTCTAGTTTTAGATTACTAAGAACAAAGGCAGAGATATTTGAGGATTTCAAATTTCTGGTACAGTTTCAGAAACTTTCCATGTAAAGTTAAGCTGGGGAATTTACACTGTAAGAAGGTTGTTGTAAATTTTACAGTAACTTACTCGCAACAAGATGACAGTAACTTACTGTAAATGTCTTTACAGTATCATGACTATTTTAATTTACAGCATTATGCTGCATTTTCTATAATAGTTTTACCACTGTATTTTTTATTCAATGTATCATTACTGTCTTTTAATTTACAGCATAATTACTGTAGTATTAACAACAGTATCCGTACTGGTTTTTCATTTACAGTATCTTAACCATAATTTATTCTACAACTTTTTTAAATGTATTTTATATGACAATGAACTTACTGTATTTTAATTTATATTTCTATAACTTTAACTATTTTACAGATCAATTATCAGGACAATATCATTTTGTAAAAAAAAGAAATATACATCAGTTTTTATCAAATAAAATACATTTACTGAAACAAACAAACAAAAATTCTCTTGATCCATTACCAGTAACTTACTGTATAGACATTTTAGACTTAGACTTAGAAAACCTTTAATGTCCCCGGGGGGCAATTTTGTTTGCAGCACATAAAAACAAACACATACATCTAGATACAATGACACACACTGATTACACGGACCTATCAGACATAAAATTCCCTAACACACAGAACACTTAAGTAAATAAAATAGTTTAGCCATAAAAAAAAAAAATAATAATAATAATAATTTATATCACACCCCTGTCCGTGCCTTGTTTAGCTGTGTGATTGCATTAGGAAGGAATGAGTTTATAGCCTGATTTGTTCTAATATTGGGATGTCTGTACCGTCGCCCTGAGGGGAGAAGCATAAACTCTGGGTGGGTTTTATCCATGCAGACCTCGTCTGCCTTTTGGGTAAGTCTGGACAGATAAAGGTGGTACAGATCAGTTTGTTGCCTCCCAGTGATCTCCCCACTAGTTCTCACTAGTAACTTTAGAGTTACCATACCAGCAGATGATGCAATAAGCAAGAATACTCTCAATAAAAGCCTGATAAAACAAGGTCAAAATTGTGTTGTCAACATTAAAAAAATTTAGCTTCTTAAGAAAATACATGCGCTGCTGACCCTTTTTAAAAATAGCATCCGCACACTGATCCCAGGATAATTTATGGTCTATAATAAGACCAAGATATTTGTACTCAGTTACCACCTCAATTATTTCTCCCTTTATCATAGATGGGGTGTGTAGGTTTTATAGTAGGTAACTGTATATTTTATGGTTAAATGCTGTTTATTTTACAAGAATAAGTGTTTCCCCACAGTCTTTTCCCATTTACAGTAATTTACTGTATTGATTTTTTACACTAGGTAGCTGTAGATATTACGGTAAAATATTGTTACATTTACAAAAATCAGTTACAGTGTAGGTAATATTTCAAACTGGAAAATTTGGGAATTTATGGGAATTTACTATTTTATTTTATTTATTTATTTATTTATTTATCTTATCTCAAACTTTAAAAAACAAACAAAAACAACCAAATCAATGCAAAATAATAATATGTACACCAAACTGTACATGTCCATCAAACAAATTAAGCATGTGAGTACATACACATGCACAACAGCCAGTTTGAGAAGGAACAGAAAGAAGCAAAGAGACTTATCTAGTCCTGCCCCTCCCTTACAAATCAGATACAAAACTGATTTATAACTCAATACCCGCTGTCATTATTCATGGAAACAATGTAAATTCATGGGTAATAGTAACCCCATTCTCCATAAATCACCAAGAGAACAAACAAAAACATCCTAATAATACTAGAATACTAGAAATGGAGGTTCATTTAAACTAATTATACTATATCCAAACAGAAATATAAACGTTTTTTGTCATAGGCACACAACCATGCACTTTATCAAGCTTCAATTATTTTATTGAACAGTCAGTCTCAACTTCACATTACATTGTCCACAGGCTCAATTGTGAGGCTTCAACAGTTCTGGGTTTGGATTATATTTCTCTCTTTATGGTTATAAAGTAGTTAGTATAGTAGAATTATCAATAACAACCATGGATAGAGATTGTTCTAATATTATGATTATCAGCAGTAATGGTTATGAAATGGAGAGGAATAATATTGTTTAATATGGTAGTTTTAGTAAAGCTGTTACTAAATTGAGCTTAATAGTCATATAAATAAGCACAGCTGTTAGTTTGTCTTATGTAAGTCACTTTTTTATGACTGTGCTTCTTTAGATATTTTCAGTTTATAAACTCTTCTTATTTTTCCCTTTTTCGTTAAGTCCCAGTCCTTGTCTGTTTCATTTTGGGGGGGCTGGTTTTTCTTTTTCTTTTTGCTTCAGCATTTCTCAACTCTGCATGACGCAACAGTTTTGGATCTATGAAACTCTGGAATCTGGACCAAAGGTCCAAAACAGGTATCAATCAGCTGCAGCTGCCTGAGAGACCTGCACTGACACGTTTTCAGCAGTCACATTTAGTCACTATGAGGGTTTCTGGTAACTGAGGAGAAAAAAAAGTCATATTGGACCCTCACTATCAATTTTTAACCACCTCTGCATTAAAAATAACAAACAGACCATCACCAGATAGCCTGCTTCATTCAATCTGCTAATCTCAAGAACACTCTGTGCACTAATGACATGTAAACAAATTATTTTTAGGGATGTACAGTATTATTAGTACATTATCAAAATCAGCAGATATTGACCTAAAAAGTTGAGTATCCATATCGGCCAATATTGAAATTTTTACTGATATTTAAAGCCAGTACATGGCCATACATATCATCCATATATATCCCATTTATCTGCAGTAATATCGGCAAAAACACAAATGTACTATTCTTCACCTCATCATCATATCATGGTTACATTTAAAATCAAGTTTAGTTTTGTCAAAAGAGAAATGTTTTTTGTCTGGTTTTACTTGTGTTTCATACACAAAGACTGTCACACTGAAAGTCCATTTTTGTAAAGTAAACACTTTACACTCTTGATGAAAAATATCAGTGTCAGCAATAGTGCATTCATAAATACTGTAATATCAGATATCTGAAAAAATCTAATATCTTCCAAACCTAATTATCACAGATGTTACTGACAGGAAAACAGCTCAAAAAGAGCTGAAAACATGTCATTTATATCTTCTTTATTCAAAAAAATCAAATAAACATACTTTTGGCACTCTTTTGGCTTTTGGGCCTTTTTAAAAAATATAACAGTTTTAAATGTTTTTTTTTTTTTAGATAAAATTAGTCCTGATGAATTGATGACTTATTTTTAACCTTATTTAAGTTTTAAGCTCATATTTTTCTTGATAAATTTTACTTTTTGTATTATGAATTTTGTATTATTAAAGTATCATGACTACTAAAAAATACTGTTAAATGCTTTTAGGTAAACAGTGATATGAACAAGACTAAAATCCATGTAAAATGAATCAAAAAGGCATCTCTTCAAACCCTAATGTCACTTTTATTAGAGTTTAGAAGCTTCCTGAATCTGAATCTTTATGGATTAAAATGGAGTAACACCATCTCAGACCGACAGACGATGAAAATACAGAGCTCCCCGTCCTCTAATGCTCACATGAATTTGATACCTTGTCCCTGCAGATATTGATATTCAGCTCTGGGTTCATGTTTGATCATGTTAGTGCTTGTTTCATTGCTTTTGGTTGCATCACAATAGGTCAGAACTAAGTAAGCAAGAGGACTGAATAATGACTTCCCTGCTTGATCCCAGCTGCACAAACAGAGATAAAATTATTCAAGATTATCCTTTTTGAACTTTGCATTTAATTATTTGTAGTCTATGATGTTCACTTCTTTCCTGCTTTTTATTAGTTTGTAACCTGATTCCTCTGATTACAGAAACTGTCTGATCATATGCTTCTCAAAGTCATGGTTTTAAAAAACCAAAATGATCTCATATTTGTTCTAAAATGCTTTTGATAATAACAAACCTCTTTGTAGGCATGTTCACATTATGAGACATCCATTCTGAGTACTAAAATTGCCTCTTACATTGTATTTTCCTTTCCTTTTTTCTGCTCAGGCTAAAAGGAGAAGTCACTGCTTCTAAAGTGGGGTTGCTTGAAGTTCGTTTCAAATGTCCAACAGGATGAATATGATTTGTAGGCTTTGCAATGTGTTGAAGGTACCAAACCAAAGAGAAATGAAAGTGGAAAAGAAAACTAAAAAAGAAAAGAAGACCTAAAATTCACTTAATTCCTCAGTGCCCTGTGCCCCATCTGCAGCACTGAACAGTCTCACTGCTGTGCTGCTTCTAACCCTACAACCAAAGAGCTGATCAAGTCCCTGCAGCTGATGCTTTTAATAAATAATTTAAAACATAGCAATCATAATAATAACAACAACGATGGCGGTGATAGCAGTAATAATAATGACAAAAACAAATGTAATGAAAGCAATGACTTTAATAATGAATACAATGAAGATATTGACAATGAGAGTAGTAATTACTTCTCTCTCAGTTGTTACGACAACAGACCAGCACTTTTTAATTTAGTTTTAGTCTTTTGCCTAAAATGTCTTTTAGTTTTAGTCATAATTTAGTCATCTAAATTGTTTTTAATTTTAGTCTAGTTTTAGTTGATGAAATTTCACAACATTTTAGTCGTCATAATCTACTGTAAATTTAGCCGACTAAAATAAGAATTGTAAAGTGTAAGGCATTTTTTATGTTCCTTGAATTTCTGAAGTCATGTTTTACACTTTGATCCTGCCACCATGAAGCTAAGGCAGTTGTGACTGGATGTCCCTCTTAACTCATCCAACCTTTCCACACAACCAAAGTTGCTGTGATTCCTAACTTGTCTCTACTTTCTCCATGAGGAAATTAGGTCTGATTGGATTAAGTCTCTGTCAAACATTTTAGTCAAGTTTTTATTTGTTGACGAAAAAGTCAGTTAATCTAGTTTTAGTTTTTGGCAGTGTACACTTGTTTCTTTTTAGTTATAGTCTAGTTTTCGTCAGGCGAAAACTATGACGAAAATAATTAGTTGACAAAATTAACACTCCAACAGACTTCCCAATGGTTGTTACACATTGTTGTCACTGTTCTGAAACAATCTTAGCACTCTACTGCTACAAGCTGTGCTTATTGTGTTATTGTGTTACTGTGTTGTCATTGTTGTTTTTATTTTAATGGTCTGTTTCTATTTAAGCGTTCAGATGATTATAAGTTGTACAAATTCATGCCACTGCCATTTTGTCGAGCTGTTGTGGACTTCAGGATGAAAAGCTACGCCAATGCTGAAGTGAATGGAGATCCAAACACTAAATGAAACTAAACTAAATCGACCTAAAAATACTGAACACTTGGGGTGCTAGTTTGGCAGAGTAGTAAGCAACCAAGCATAACCCATATACTTACCCATACACCTTTTCACAAGCCTATCTCTGTCTCTCTCTCTCTCCTGTCAATAAAGGCCTAAAATACTCCAAAAATAAAATAAAAATAAATATTTCAAATACCAAACACTCCCTTTAAATCATGCAGCCACCCTCTTTACTCGATGCAGCCCTCCATTCAGCGGCAAAAAAGTGAAAGCATGAGACGGTCAAATTCTGCAGTACAGTTTGCCTGATTTACCACTGCAACAACATGTACAACAGGAAATTACATGCAACATGAAAAATGGCCACGTTTTTGAAACTATAACTATTTTTGATCGTTGATATGATTTGATCCGTACAAGGACTGAAAAAAGAAGTTATTGGTTGATATATTTGCTGTAAATGTCTTTCATAAGCATTATCAGATGAAATTTGACACAGTTAAGTACATTAAACTTTAATTAGTAGTCATTCATTTCACTCAAAGGTACTTTCTTTTGGATTCAGTACCACCTTTAGTGCATCAAACTTAGCTTTATTTTTTGCTTTCGAACTAAACATATTCTTTTTAGTATAATCGATTCTGATTTATTTAATGTCTCTTTGTAGGATGGTAATAAACAAGAGAACGTTCCCACACACTGCAGTTTTTTTCAGCCTACACCAATTTGCAATGCTTGGCACTGAACGGGCCTTAAAATACACAGAACACAAAAATGAATACTGTGAAAACAATAACTAAAAAACTCAAAAATGAAAGACAGAACAGAACAGAATTAGTGGTTCTATATAACCATACAAAACTAAGTAAACAGAAAGTACAAATTTTAAAGAGTCCTCTTTAAAATCGTTTTAGTTTCCATTGAAAACGACTTCAGTCTGGATCCAGTTAAAGTTCTGCTGGTAAATCGGTTTATTTGGATCCCTTAGACACAGAAAGCAGTTTGTCTAAGTGAAGACTAACACACCCTATGTGGTGGAGACCCTGATACTGAACACCTGAGGACCCTGAATATCTAAATATTCATGCATAATTTAGAGATTGGGACATTTTCATGAAATCTTCAAAGCTAGACATATTTAATATTTTACAGAACAGGACAATGACCCGATCGGCTTCCAGTCTACGATTTTAATATATCCATTACCTGAGCTTGAGGCTTGAGCAGTTTGAGCTGCTTTGTGAGCAGGAGGCTACACAATAACCTAAATGAGAAAAAAATACATTAAAGCAAAAATATGCACTCATTTTTTATGTTACATGTACGTAGAATTGTCTTATTGAAAGTATGCTTCAGTCTGTTGATGCAGTCCTTATAGTCACAAAAGTTGCCCACCTATGCTTAAGCTACCCTCGGAGGAACTGTTGCAATTTACTGTTAAAAAGATGGTCATTTTATTTTGGGTTTCTTTGGATTCTTTAATATTGGTTCATTTATCACATTAAATATAATTAACGCAGTATTGTGAATCACGATATTGTTTTTCACTTTTTTTTTAGAATTTGTTTGAAGAGTTATTTTTTTGTTTTCTTTGAATGGATTTGCACCCTGCCAAGTTTCTGATCTTTAAGTCTGCTCCCTGTTGAGATCTTTGAGGTTTGCAGGGCAGCTTCTCCTTGTCCTGGGTCAAAATCCCGTGGTGACCGAGCCTTTTCTGTGGTGGGCCTGAAATCATAGAACAAGCTGCCTCCTAAAATCCGAATGTCTCCCCTTACCTACTTTAAAATCTCTTCTCGAAACCTTATTTTACAAGTTGGATTTTTGTTTAGCATGAGGATTGTATTGTCTCTTTTTTATGTATTTTTTAACCTCTTAATTGGGTTTCATTTTCACAAATTTTCTTGTGTATTATTTTGATTTTAGTGCTTTTTATAATTTTGTTCTAATCATTAGTATTTGTTTAATTTTATTTAGTGTTTGCTCGGTTGTGTGCAGCATTTTGGTAAGATCATTTTTTTTCAAAATGTGCCTCATACATTAAGGTGATTGGACAAAAGGGCCTTAAAATATTTTTGCTCTGTAATTTACTTAACAATTTTAATTAATTAAGTAAAAATGGATCAGAAAAGGTAATGAAAATCGAGTGATTATTCTTTTTTTTGGCATGAATTAATCAGTTCATGAAATTTGGTATCTTTGGATCTGATGTGTAAAATTAAAATGTCATTTACATTTATCCTGGCTGAGACCGTCAGCTGATTGATTTGAGTGGAAATACATTTTGCTCATCCAGCCACACCCATCCCTCTCCTCCTCATTCTGTGTTTTCTGACTGACACCAGAGTCCAATAGTTTCATGTTGGAGTCCTGGCAGGTGGAGAATAAAATCATCACGGGCAGCGCGGTGCTTTTAAGGCCACAAATTCCTCCGGATTAAAGAAAAACCTCTCGCGTTTCAACCACCTTATTTCTCTCCCCTCGTTCCTCCCTTCCTGATCGCTCGCTCTCCTCTTTTCTGCTTTTATGGCGCTCTGAGCCTCTCCTTCACTTTTTATGAACGCTTTGAAGCTGACTGCACCTGTTGTGTTCGGCTCTGCTGCTGCTAATGCTGCTTCCTGTCAATGTGCAGTTTGACCCCGTGCTGAGTCACCTCAGGGTCAAAGAAGGGGCACAGAGGGGGTCAAAGAAGGAGGACTGAGGAGGGGCCCATATGTGACTCCCTAAAACAAAACAGCAGTCCAAAAGTGCTTGGTAATTTTGAAAAACAGTGATCCATACACACACATATGTATATATATATATATATATATATATATATATATATATATATATGTACATGTCAATATAAAGTTAACATTTTTTTTTTGGTTTTATTAATATGAAAAGTGTATGATGCTTTTTTTGGTAAAAATTTGGCAACATTTCCAAATTCTGAGGTGGTTTTAATTCTTTATACTGTTTAATACCTCATTGCTTTAATGATCAGCGGTATCAGAAAGTACACAGTCCTAAAGGTTTGATGCAAAGAATTTCTTTGGACTTAATTTCTGAATCAATGACAAGACATTTCTAAGTTATGTGGCAGCAGTGGTGCGGCAGGTAGTGCGTGGGCCTCTCAGCATGAAGGTTGCTGGTTCGAGCCCTCTCTGTGTGAAGTTTGCTTGTTCTCCCTGTACATGTGTTGGTTCTCTTTTGGCACTACTGCTTCTTCACACAACCCAAAACATTCCTGTTAGGTTTATTGGTGACACCAAAGTGCTCTTAGGTGTTGGTGAGTGTATGAATGGTTGTCTGTCTCTGTATGTGGCCCTGTGATTGACTGTTTACAGGTTAAGGGTGTAGCTTGCCTCTTGTCCACTGTCAGCTGGGATAGGCTCGACCCCAACGCGAACCCGAAATGGATAAGCGGTATAGATAAAAAATGGATGGATGGAGGTTTATTAAGAGGATATTTCAGTAGTTTTGAAGTTGTGTTGTATCATACATTTAGACTTTTAAAAGCCACCAAACAATGTTGGGTCGAAGTTACAGTTGGGTGAAAAATGTCAAAACGCTGTTTTTCCTTCAGGAATTTTCTGTGTTTTGAACTGTTTCATGATGCAGCAAATGAATATTTGTTCTTCCATATGTGCCAAACATAGAGACTTCCTGAAGGAAAAGATGTTTTCGCCTACTTGTACATTCGGCTCAACATAGTTTCATGACTTGTTTTTATGTAAAACTCACATAATGAAATGAGAGTACTGCCAGCAGCAGTGTACCTTACAGGTAGTCTGAGCTCCCTCTCCTTTTAGCCACTTCACTGGCTATTTTCAAGTACCTGATACAACCCAAATTCAAAAACACTGAAATATCTCTTTAAGGACTGAGCTGGCCTCTTCCACCATTACATCAATTAAATTGAAGACTCTACTCGCTCCATATAGTGTCTTTATTCAACAGCAAACCAAAGATTCTGCTTGATGGATTCAAAACAGGAAGTCAAATTTGAGCAGAGTTTCTCCCTTGTTATGTGTAAATCATCCATTGCAGTAAAAATAATGTGATATTCCACCTTAAAATAGTAGTGTCAAAGTTGATCTAAAAGTAGGACTCAATAGAGGGGATGGCTGCCATCCCACTTTCTTAGGTAGCAACATGTAGCACTATGTAAGTTTAGGAGGAAGGTGCAGTCATCTCATGAGAAGTACTTACTGCTGCTCAACATTAAAGAGTAGTTTGCCTATATCAGGACTGTTTTTGAGGCAAAAGAGGTAAGGGGCAGGACAAAAGAGGGCAGGGTCAGATGAATTTAGGAAAATAAAAAAAAGAAAAGGGTTAAAGTTGTGCACAGACTGGACAGAGAACTTTTAAAAACAACTGGCTGAAAGTCAAATGCTGAGCTGCTATGTTGTTTTTGGACGAGTGAATAAAGTTGTCATTTCAAGCTTTTTCCCCCAGTTTGTTGTATTTGCTCATGTATTATTCAGTTGTGTTTTTTTTCATAAACACATTCAACCTCCTTGATGTGATGTCACTGTGCAAATGATCACCTCTGTTCACCTGAGTATGATGCTGTGGTGACATTGCTAAACTTTTGCTGGCTTCAATGATGCTAACTGGACAATTGACATACTCACGGACGTCATTGCGTGGCATTGACAGCATTGACCAGGGCCTTATGTGTTTTTATATGGATGAAGATGTTTTAAGATCCTCATGCGTGGACAGGGTACTTTCTTTCACAGTTTTTTTGTCAGGCAGACCAAAGCCTCTCAAATATTGTGTTTTGAGTGACCTGCCACTAGTTGGGACCATAGCTGCGGACTATGTTCCTGCCTGATTGTTTCACTCTGGCCTGGACATACACAACCTTACAGTGAGGAATGACACTGTTAAGCTTGTAGCAGTTCAGCTTTATTTTGCTTAATGAACAAAATATGAAGTTGTATTTTGGCTGTGTCAGCATTTTGACCAGAGTGACGTGTAACCCTTTTCCAGAAGGAGTTGTAGAGATTAATCTGTTAGGAGGACAGGATGCTGGCAGTGCTAGTAATGCTAACGTTAGCCACACTCTTCTAGACAGTGTGTCTAAATGTTACAATAGCTTGCTAGTTGTTGTCATCCAAATCAAGCCACACTGCTTTGCTTTTTTGTTTGATTCCCCTTTTTAGTCCTTGTTTGCTCTGGACAGCTTTTACAACCATCGCCAACCAAACTTTGGTTTTGCTTGGAAGCAAACTGAAACCCTTGTTTTCATGCAAACAAGAGTCTGAATCTTTGGTCTACAGCAGAGTCCACTTCAGCTTCTCGGCAGCCAGAATTTGTCAAACTTTCCAAAAGAGTTTGTTGGGTACAGACCAAACATAAAAGGACGAGCAGCGACCATAGTTTTACAAAAACCTGCCAATGTGGGGACATAACCTTTAAAACTGCAAGTTTTGATAATGGAAAACAATGAATTAGACAAAATTAGAAATTAAGGATTTCTGTTATTTCTGTTTTTTTGTCATGTCATTAAGCAGTGTAAAAACTGATTGATTTTTAATTCTATGAAAGTGCTTATTAAATTAGATTAAATTATTAAATGTCGATCCTCCAATTAGACTAAACATTTGAAATGCATTATCTTCTGGTGAAAAGGTTAATTACTTTTGGCGGTTGTTGCTGAAAACAAACTTTAACAGAGCATGAAGCCTGGCATCTATAAGCTTTAAACTTCAGATTTATCAACAATATACTGTATACTATATTATTATAGCGCACAATGAGTTTAGAATACATTTAGATATATCTTGAAAAGTGTATGTATTACCTAGCCCTCAAGCATGGTTTGGATTAGTTTCAGTCATTTTCTGTCTGTCAAATACAGTATATATTTCCTGATGAAAAACAGATCTTCACCCCTCTCCTCTAATTTCCCCCACAGACATGAAGTTAAATGACTCTTCCTCTTTGTTATTTTCCTCTCCTCGAGTGTTTAAAGCTCCTCTAAATATCCCGCTTGCTAAAACGCACCAGAGAGCAGCGCAAAGCTGCTTCTAATTTGGTGTACTTTGGGTGAACTTTGACCATTTCCTCTGACTGGGCCTGTTGTATGTGAGCTATGCACCCGGCGCTCCTGCAGAGAAAAACCCGCAGGAAGAAAAAACACTTCCAGACTGGACGGAGCGTCAGCCGAGGAAGACAAGGAGGTGGAGGCATAGAGGGGGGCTCCGTCCACCGACTGGGAGTAATATTCCTCTAATCCTTGCGGGCTATGCCCACCACTCCACACCCAAATCACCACAGCTTTCTCCCTAACACAAACCAAACACACAAATACCCTGAGGAGCTTCAGGAAATGCCTCTCCTGTTCTCTTGCCCCCCTCCTCTTCCTCTTTTCCTCTCCTTGTCCCTGCTTGTGGGGTGATCTGTTATAATTTGTCAGCCTTAATTCAATCCTGGAGATTAATGGGCTCCTGCTTTCAATTGATTTTTTATTTAAATTAAAATAAAGCCTTGGGTTTTACCTTCTTTTCCTTCATTTATCTGCAGCAGTTAAAGCAGCTTTGTCCTCATTTCCAATGTGGCGGCGTGGTTGTGGTAAATGGCGTGTGTGCAGCGACAGACCCCGCTGCAGGTTCTGGGCCATCTGTTGGCCGTGTGGACCATGTGGGCAGCGTTTTACATGTCACTGGTTTTTCAGACTGGGGGAACTGGATATGAGCATGAGGAGGGCATGGAGAGGATAGGTGACACTGCAGCTCTGCAGATTATGTCCACATTAAGTGACCTCGCATCCTGTCAAACAGTGCTCATTAAAGGTTGAACCCGGGTCACTGTGTTGTGTTTTTAAAGCTGACTGCCTTTTATTTCCTTTAGTGTTTATTTGTTTTAATGTGCTGTTGGTATCATTGTAAATAAGGCATGCTTGCATTGATATCAAAAGAAAAAAAAAAGAGGAAAAATAGATGAATTAAAACAATTTACCCAATAATAACTACAGTCTTTGCTTTTGTAACCTTAATCCTTTAAGGTTCCCACCAAGAAATATGCAGTCAAAAATTGTTTCTTTGAAGTTTTTATTTTCTTTAGGCAACAATAACAATAATCAATTGGGTTTTTTTAGAACATACCCACCAGTTATTGAAATTTAATCCTTTACCAAACAGTAGAGATGTCACTTTATGGTAAAAGTGCATAAAATAAAAAATGACTTAAAATGTGTTTGACCAATTGGTTGAGAAGAACGTTAAACAGTTAAAGTTCTGAGCTTATGTGCATTTGTAGACAAATTAATCTCACACATAAGCACATAAAGCCGCCCTTTGGATTTTGTCTGATTTTACGTAAGAAATGCAATTATTGATTAATGTGGAAGTGTTGGGCTACAGTTGTGCTGGACTCATGGCCGATGTAAAAAAATGAAATGTTCTCACACAGATTAGAGAGGAATAAATGTCCTCTACGTTCTCCCTAAATGTAAGGTGTTAGCATCAGCTTACTGCTAGCTTGAACTCACAGGAAACAGCCCTGGTGTGCAGCAAGAACTTCAAAAAGTATTTATTATTTTACTAAAATCGTTGCTCAAATTCCAGTTTAAGATAAACTGTGTTTTGCCGTTTAGTTATCAAATGAGCTAGCTCAAAGTTCAGTTTATGTTGGGTCAGGTATGGGAACACATGGTCGTCACGTCGCCGTTCATCATTCCTGATGATACCTCTGCACCACCTACAATGTTAAGGGCACAGCCAGTATGCCATTACCAGACAAGGCTTTGTGTTAATGTCACCAGGAATAAACTTGACACTTGTCACCGTTGCAAACCCTTCGCCCTTGGCAAGGGGCGCCAACCCCTTTCAGCTACAACTGCAACTGCTGTGGTGTGCAATAGTGTAATAGTGCCCCCGGAGGTCAGCTGGCCCCTTCCCACCTACCAAACCAGCCTCTAAGCATGGTTTAATTGGGACTTAAACTGGGCACCCTCCAGTTTCCAGCCCAAGTCCCAACAGTCTGAGCTGCACTGCTACGTTCAGTTCACATTTCCTTAATAAACTGGATCATATTCATTGTTCATAATTTTGAAGTGTGAGCTAAGGTCAGAGTCTGCGTCATTCTTTGAATCATTCCAAAATTATGTGAGCGTGTATGCACAAAGTCATGCAGACACACAGTACAGGCTGCTGTTGAAACATTGTTGCTGTCGGCCAAATCCCCTTATCTCCGAAATTGCTCCTTTTTAGGAAAGGAAAAAAACGACCTGACAACCGAATGAATAAATATTTTATTGTCCAGATTAGGAACTGTTTTATGTACTAATGATTGGTTAAAAATGTATGAACCCACTTACCAATGTGAAATGTGACAACAGCGTTGTTTTTGAGAAAAATTCAGAATCATAAAAACATGGAGGTAAGAGGTTTTGTTCTGACAGTTATATGTTTTTTTTATTATTACCTCCACCAAGGAGGTTATGTTTTCACCAGGGTCTGTCTGTTTGTTTGTTTGTTTGTTTGAATGTTTGTCTATTTGTTAGCAAGATTACACAAAAACTACTCGATGGATTTACATAAAAATTTTACCAGAGGTGTGGTTTGGTCCAAGGAAGAAGCCATTACATTTTGGTGGTGATCTGCATATTTGTCTGGATGCAAAAAAAAGACCAAAATGCGCGAAAAATCCCATAAGTAACATGACTTGATGGATTCGTTTCAAAGTCTACAGGATAATATGTATAAAATAACTCTATCATCACGGTCAATTTCGTCTGGATCTGATCCAGATCGACGTCACAAAAAAACATTGAAATTTATAATGGCAAATCCCATTCATTTCTCCTGCTGTGAGGGTTCTGCCCCCTTTACGTCATTATGGGAATTGTAGTTTATTTGCAAACTCACTGAAACAGTTTTCAAGCCTATGTCACTACATTACCCATCTTCCCTTGCAATGCCAGTGGAGGAGTTCTCCACATGGACAGACATGAGCGGAGACTTGGCTGTGAAATCGGAATTTTATCTTGGCGGAGGTCTGCGCTCTCCAAGTGCTTTTCTAGTTACTGTTATTATTATTGTTATTATGTTACCACCCATTACAAGTTAGCATACTACCGCCCCTGTTCCCCCTTCAGTCAAGCTTGGTGTGAAGTATGTCACCCAAAAAATGAACATAATCTGAAATGACCGCTCCAACTCTCAAAAACTACCACTTTACAGGAGCACCTGTAGTGACGTAACATGACTCCATATTGGAAAACACACAACATTTTTATCGGCTAGACAGAAATAAGGCACTTTTCCTCAAACTTTGTGGCCTTTTGTTTTGAAAAACTTTTTGTGTCAGTGATGAACTAATTTAAAAGCCAGAATTAACTCTGTTATAACTTGCAAATTACCCTCTAAGTAGGAGAAATACAACTTCTGAGAAAGTAAAGTTTAATCAAAGTTAAAAGTAAATTATTGAATTTGACTCAGATCACTGTGAACAAATACATTTTTTTGTACCTTGGGGTTGTTGGAAACTAAAAATATGATCTCATATGTTCAGTGCAAAAACAAAAGCATATGAATCTACCCAGGTTGTTTTTTTTATACAAACATAAACCTTTAAGATGAAGTTCTGAAGCAAATGCAAACCAGTTTTACATACTTGTCAGATCCCTTTTTGACATTTAGTTTTTAATTTGTTTCTAATTTATATAGTGACTTGTAGCAAAGGAAAACCCTTACCCCAAATAAACTTAAGAAAAATAGCTGCTTACAGCAAGACTTAAAACAGTACAAGGACACAAATAAGCCACTCATTGACAATAATATGTAAATGTGATTAGTTAATTTCCACCCCTGATTTTAACTATTGTCATGATAAAAGAAAAGATACAATCTCTTATGCTCTGATTAAAAAAAACTCACGTTATCAGTCAGTGCAGTTTTGAATTGAATTTACAGCTGGAACATTATGTTTAGTTGAATACTGTAACAGTGGTGAAAGTAATAGTAATGTGTAGTAATCCTTCCTGATTGACTTAATGTGATAAAGTCCCAGTGGTGTCTTTATCAGATCAGGACATGATGAGATTATCACATCAAGTCTTAATGTTATCAGCCAAAACAAACTCTAATTTAAGAGAAAGGTTTCCAGCTCAATCGTAGCTTACATCTACTTTGCCACTCACTCTGACAGGCTCATATGAATCCAGTTTGTGTTTATGTGATTTGGCTTTTTGCATTCCCTTTGCTAATGCGCTTTCTGTCAATGCAAAGTGTATTAAATATAAGATAAGATAAGATAAGATAACCTTTATTGATCCACAAAGTGGAAATTCAGGTGTTGCAGCAGTACAGGGGTAAGTAGCATGCATTAAAGGTCAATTATTACATATACTTCAAATTTGTTAATACTCTGATCTCTATTTCAGTAAATACATTTCAAGACTCAAACTATCATATATCTTTTTGAAAATCATTTACCTGTTATCATTTTTTTGTACGATCCAGAACCAAAAAAAAGTCATTTTGCTGAAAGATATGTTTGAACAACCATCCATTTCAGAAAGGAGACATATTTTCATCATAAAAAAATGTCTGTCCTTCATGTTGCCTTTGTGAAGAGCTGTTTCAAAAACTAAAGCCCGTTTGTGGGGCTGTGAAAGAAAATTGTGGTTGTCATGGAAGTATTCAGCAAGACATAATAGGGTGTTTTATAACCGGGAAGTTAGCATTGCGCTGGTTCCCTCACTAAAGCCTGTGGAACTGATCACTTTGTTCTTATATAATTGCTGATAATAAGCTCTGTGATGGACAACAGGAGATGAAACTTATGCTGTGGTCAGACTATGTGTTTTATCCATGATTACGTCCCGACCCGACAGTCATAGTGTTTTGGGACCCATGAAAATCAATCGTTTCATCTTGTGCAGTCTACCACAGTGATGGATAACAACAGATCAGTCTGGGAAGCTGCACGACTCAACGACAGAAAGTCAAACAGGTTTGTTTTTTGTCCCGCGTCCTACGATTTCTTCCCCCATGTCAGAGATGTTGTCTAATGAGAGCACTTTTAGTTCTGCATTTGTGACAAACACGGATGGACAGAGGCTGAAGTTGTTGCCTTGAAAGCTCCGGGACCATTTGACTAGTTCTGAAACTATCTTCTCAGCCTTTATGTGTTATAGAGGAGCTACCATCAGACTGTAAAAAGGGAAACAGCAGAGAAACTTAAGTAACTTGGTGAGTGACTGCTTGTATTTATCATGAAGGCAACATATCGGTCATATGTAAAGACAAACACAAGTACAGTGCTCTGAATACAGTGTTTGTTTGCTGTCCTCAGTGTCAGCCCTCCTCTTTCCACCTTCATCATGTCAGTCGTTAAATACAGTCTGTTTCTGTCATGCGCTGCTTGATTTTTTGGTTTTCTGGTCCCCTAATCTGACATATTGACTGTTCTCTGCGATGATCTTTAGGAATGACCCCAACTTTGACTTTTTTTTTAAGCCTAAAAATAATCAACAAGATGCTATTATCAGGTTAAAATATATCTACATTATGACGGTTCAACCTACAAGCAGCTACAAAATGTCAAAATACAGTATAACATCACAGTATTAAAGAGTAAAGAATTATTGCATCAGTGTCCCTGGCCATGTTTTAGTCTTTGTTAGAAATTAGTAAGAAATAATCCTTTTAAAAACATAATACAACTTTAAATTAAAAAGTGGGGCAATATTAGATGCAGTTTATGTTGCAAAATGAAACATCAAAATTTTGATTTCATATTTCAATCATGGACATTTCTTCAAGTAGTTATCCAAAAAGCTTTTCTAAAGTCCATTTGTTTCATGTTGGAAACTGTAGGTGCTAAAATGCTAACTCACTTTCACATTTTTCGGCTTATTTCTGCACCACTCTTTAAAAGAGCAATGCTAAGGCAAATCCTTGATATCTAGAGTAAAGTTAAACTGGGCCTTTTTGTCTTTGAGGTCTATATGAGAAAAAGCGTCAACATTTTATTCATTTACATTTTTCAATTTTATTTTAAAAGAAGAAATGTTAGAAGATAAAAAAAATCTAAATTTAAGTTAAGTTCCAAAGTGAACATTAAAGTTTCAACTTTTCTGTTTCTTTACTTAAGTAAAGAAATAGAAAAGCTCTTCTTTCTTCCTCTTGCCTGGCCCAAATCTCTTCTCTTCCAAGAAAATAAAGTTAAAAAAAAAATGTAGTCATTGGTATGTTAAAAACTACAGCCTTTTGGGAGTTTATTCCTCCAACTGTCCTGCGTGTTTCTCTCTGCCTCCAGCCGAGAGTGTGTGCTTTCCTGTTTGACCCCGGCGGCGGCAGGTTCAGCCAGAGGCGAAGGGTTCAGCCACAGATTTCTCCTCAGGCCAGACTGGCCGTGCGCGCTTGTCTGTCAGCGCTCTTTATTCCTCTAATGGAGCTTTCTGTGTATGTTAACATGCGGGGAAGTCGACTCAAAGTTTAATCACGCAGAAAATGGAAAAAGCCTCTCCTGCACCTGATAGGGCCTATACAGAACCACGCAGGTAACCATTGACCACCACACACACACACACAAACGCGCACACACACTCTGAGAGTGTAATGAATCCCGGTTTATGTGTCCCATCTGTCTGCAGGTGGTCACACTACCTCTCAGATGCAGCCATGAGTTTCAAATAGGCTGAATGTTGGCGCTGCATCTCCTTGCCGTGCGCCCACTCAGCCATCACAAATGCTCCTACAGAAAATCAGCAGTAGAAGTATTTTTCCTCTCAATGTATGTTAAAGTGTGCTGCACCACCTGCATGCTGCTAATGGGCATTGCTTCTGTGCACCAGTAGTCATACATCGTCTTCAGATGAATACACTTGACAAATAACACATTTGAGGATCTGTGATGTTACTGTTCTTTATGTTTGGAGAGAAGAGGGGGAGATAGATGGAGAATGTGGTGTAGGGGTGTAAAAAACATTCGTGTATATTGATATATTGATTCCCTGAACGAATGATCCAATCAGATCAATTAAAAGTCAGAATATTGATTTATATTGCTATCAGTTTGACACGGTTTTATTTTGAAATTTTAACAGCATGTCCATGTGACAGTTTCCTCCGAGGCTCTGCTGTTTCCTATGAGTTCAAAAAGGCTAGCAGTAGCTAGCAGCGCCTTAGGTTTAGTGAGCATGAAGAGGATATTTTACTCCTCTCTCAGATGTGTGACAACAGTTCACACTTTAAACACACCAAGGAAGACTGTTCAGCTTTACATACTGACTGCGTTTTCATTTTTAAGCATTTATGACTAACATTTTTCTAATCCATGAAGCCTGTGGGATCTCCTCTTGCTTCATTAACGACCCATTGTTGTAGTTGTGTCTCATACAGACTCTGTAGGTGAACAAAAAGAGAGTTGGCACACTCACTGGTCATTTTATCACCTGCTAGCTACTGTGTTGTAGCCCCTTTTGCTTTCAGAGCAGCCTTAATTTTTCATGGTCTCGATTCAACAGCATGCTGGAAACATTCCCCAGAGGCTTTGCTCTATTTGACTTTTAACCATTTCGCAAATGCTACCGATTTTTGTGCTACACGTCCACAACGTCAATCTCCCAACTCAACATATCTGGAGGCGTTGTATTGGATTCGGATGTTGGGACTGATGGCCAGTGCAGTAAAGTGAGCTCATTATCATGTTCAATATTTTTAATAAGGCTATATTTAATCTGCTTCCCTCATAGTTGAGTAATAAATTCAAGTGAAAAGTTTTGGAAGCTACAATCTTTTCTCTATGACCCAGAGCTTATTCTTACTGTCTGTTCCCAAAGTTCATCGTGATATGTGTAAAGGAAGTTTCAGATATGCTGCCTGCAGACTGGAATCTTCTAAAGGAAATTTGAGTTTGAGAGAGCAAGAAATGTTTTTAAAAGTAGATGATTAAAGACATAGGAAGAAGATGATTCAGGTTGTGGATGCTTTGACTCTTGACCCTCTGCTCCGGGAAACTGAATTCATTGGTTCATTTGTGTTTATTTCTGTATCTTGTTTTGCTACGTCTCGGCCAGGACACCCTGAGAATCTTGATCTCATTAAGAATCTCCTGGTTAAATAAAGTTTAAATGAAAAAATTAACCAGTTCCAGATGATTTGAGCTTTAACCCTTTGACTGGCATCGTAACCGTACGGTTGACCTTTTCCTGCCATACCACTGTAAAACTCTGAAAGACCATCTTTGTCTGTTTTTTCCTTATTCATGCCTCTGAGTAGCATTTGTGACAGCACTATGTTTCCACTGGGTGACGCTGCTGTACATGAATATAATTGTTTGAAAACCAGAATAAATCAGAAGTGAATCGTTGCTGCATTGCCCCTCAGAAATCTAACAGTAAGAGCATACATCAGAGTAAGACAAAATGTTTTCACATATTTTCAGATCCTCAAACAATCATAATTTAGTTGAAGGAAATAAATTTGGCAATAAAAATGTATCTTTGATTCCTCAGAAAACTGGGTCAGCTGCTACTTATCTAAATTTTGCTATTTGTGGTGTTTTTATACGAAAAAACACAAATTTTGTTGCAGAAATAAAATAAATCCTTTCACACTCAGGATAACCCTTAACTGGCAAGTCAACCAGCTGGTTGACCTGCATATCTGCTACCCAATCGGGTAGTGTGAAAAATAAAACCTGAAATTTTGCCAAATGAAGAGGAAGAACACAAATTTACCAACAAATAATTTGTTGCAAATACATGTCTTAGTTTGGAAGTTCAAGGGTGCCACGTTATCCTTTTTGAAGTAGAAGATGGGAACACTGCCTTCATAAAAGCATGGACATCGTCAGCAAAAATACTCAGCTTTCCCATTTAAACAATGCTTAATTGGTAATGGGCCCAAAAGTGAGCCAAAAGAATATCCCCCACACCGATACACCACCAGCAGCAGCCTGAGTGGTTGTTACAAAGATGAAGCCATGCTTTCATGTTGTTCATCTTATCATGATCTCCGGATCTCAATCCAATAGATTTGGTGAAACCATAGATTCATATTGTGGATGTGAAGCCAACAAATCTGCATCAACTGTGTGATGATATCATGTCAGTTTGGACCAAAATCTTAGAGTAATCTTTCCCACACTTTGTTAAATCTATGCCACAGAGAATTAAGGCAGCTCTCTGACACAGAGCAGTTATTACAAACAGCTCAGGGAACTTTTAGCAGACACGCCACCATCAGGCACATTTGCCCCAATGGATTTTGTTGAAACAGAGCCTTGATATGTAAGGATAAGGCCAAAATTATAGTTTAAATCTGTGGTTCTGTTTCTGGATTTTTTTTTAATAAGATGAGGCTGGAGAGTTTAGTTATTTGGTTGGTTTGGCATCACACTCCAGCCCAACTGGAGCCCAGGGTTAGATGAGTTCTATTTTTTCATAGATGCACCAAATGTAAAACGCTGCACTTTTCCCCTTTCTTGTCTATCAGACAGCTCGGAGCATCAGAAGTCTGGCTCCCCTCCAGTCCTGTCTCTCACCATACATCTGCTTTATGTGCAAGCTGCTCTGACTGCTCGCTGCCAGCAACAGAGGGAAACCATTTGGAGCATTTGAGGCAGTGAGATGACCCGACTTCAATGAGAACAAACGTCTGTCTGTCTGTCTGTGCCTTCATCAGTGAAACCAGGTCGCACTGCAGAGCAGAGAAAAATATCACAGCCGGCTCCCTCTGCTCAAGTTGTTTACTCTCACATGAATAACAGTTGAAACTCCGACCACAGAACTTTTTAAAATCCAAAAGCAGCACCATTATGTCAGCTTTGTGCAAGTCTACTTAAAGAGTTTTGAAGGAGTTTTGAAGCAGACGACGCTCTGCCTGTTTCATAACAAGTCACAGAGACTTCTCCTTGATGGTCCTCAGACTGGGAAGAGAATCGATAAATGTATAAATCATCTCTTTGTAATTAACCTTCGTGGTCATCTCACTTTCTCATCCCTTATTACAGTGGTAACTTTTACCCTCTCATTCAGGCCCGTGTGTGCCGCAGACAGGTTAAGTCTTCCCTCAAGCCAAGGAAATGCAAAGCTGCAAATACGACATGCACCAAAAAGTCACACAGGGTGAAAGAAGAGGAAGATTAGATTAAAACGCGAGGGAATTCCACAGAGAGACGAGGGTCCAGTAATTATAAGAACGCGTCCCTTGCCATCAGTAATTGAGTTTACTGTGACGAAGCACGGAAGAAAGTAATCTAATCTGCAAGTTGCTGGACAAACTGAACTCCATTTTCTATGCAGATAGATGTGTGCATTGTCAGGGCAGCAGTTTGTTTTCTGTTTGTTCAGAGTTTGGTACTTTTTCACCTTAAAGTGTTAAATAGGCTGGAAAGCCCAGCCTCTACCTGATACTGCTTTCACCTTGCAGCAAATTATAAACCATATGTTGAAATTAGAGAAAAAGACCCTCAAACAACTCAGCAGCTACTTACATTAACAACAAAAACAAGCCGTAACATGAACAGGGAGCTTATCTCTGGATTTTCTATTCATTATCTAAAATGCTTGTCCCTGTCAGGGTCCCGGGGGCTGCCAGAACCTGTCACGGCTGACATTTAACAACAGGCAGGGGACATCCTTGAATGCTCACCAGTCAACCACAGGGCCACACATTAAGAAAAACATTTCACACACCTTCATACTTTTGGATAATTTAAAGTCACCAATTGCCCTAACAAGCTTGCTTTTGGGCTGTGGAAGAAAAGCAGAGTACCCAGAGCAAACCCACGCATTCACAGAGAGAACATGCACACCACAAAGTCCAGCCCAGCCGAGATTATTTTCCTTTACCAATTAACCTTGCAATTCTGCTGGATGCGCCTGATGTCTGCAATCCATCTTAGATCCATCTTACCAAGCTCCAATCTACAAGGACTGCGCTCAGCTTGAAGTGGCACGACTCAATCAGGGTCCTTAAAAGAAAGAAAAGGTGGGGGCTATGATAGTCATGACAGCGGGAAGTGACTGTTCTTACAGATATTAGCAAGGCTGTCAGTTTTCCTCTAACTCGAACGGTTTTCGTACATACATGCAAATAACTGAAGATATTTGGTTATTTTGCCCCTCCCCCCATTAGTAGTAAGGGACAGAGACTCTCTTATCCGCCCCTTTGGTAAGGACCCTGCAGAAAAAAACGCGGTGTTGAACTCAGCAGCGCCGCTGCACTCAGCTGTATAGCCTGGATGAAAGCCGGCGGTTGAGCCCGCAAATTTGATGTGGAGGACGATTGAGCAATCTGCTTTGCACGTAACCGACGCACAGCCAGTCTTTGATTTGAAGTTTGCCATCAACGGTGTAGATCCCAAAATACTACCACACAGTGCTCCTCAGATGAGTCAGTGTTGTTAATGTCCGCTCGGAGTGGAAGCTCTTTGTTTACTGAGGTCAAGAGAGCAGCATATGTGGCTGACGGTCAAGCTGCGCTGAGAGCGCCCTCTGTTGGATGAAACGGTCCACTGCTCCAGGCGCCCTGATGTACCGCTACGCTCAATATTTTACATTTGAATATTTATTTACTCTTCGGTTACGGATATTTATCCCCATGCTCGAACGGTTTAATATAATCATAACTCAGGTTCACATATTCATTTTTGATGACTGCAAGGGTATGTTTATAATCATTAATATTTGAAAAACCTTCTGATCTTCATATATTTGGTACCCCGATACAGCTGTATCCTCAGTCAGTCTGGGACGCTAGAGCTGCTGCCACTTTTCCATACGTGGACCCAGTCTGTTCTGATTGGTTGACCTTTCAACTCTGTAGTAATTGGTCAGTTCACCAAGGTGTCAAAAACTCTGCATTCAAGGGACTTAAACTATAGACAAAACAACAGTAGGACAGCACAGTGGTAGGTCTGGGGGAATGAGATGTCTTCGGCAGCTACTGTCACTAGCCCCATTCACACTGCCATTTCAAGGTGTAATATTTACCCCTCTGTGATGTTTTGCCTCCACTGTGAACATTGTGGAGACAGAATGGGAGGGGGAAATTGTCACCTCTTTGCTCCTTCACCAAAGGTAGTAACAGAGGCACGATATTAGAGAGAAGGAGGCATGCAGACTCAGCAGGAGACAGGAGCGCTGCGAGTGAGAGTCTCTGCCTCTGTGCCAATGTGTGTACACGTCATGTCATGCACATTAATGTGAATTAATGTGAATATCTCTAAGCATTGTGGGTGTCTGGGTAGAGGCATTGTGAATTGGGCTTCTGTTAAGAAGAGGAAAGGGAGAAGTCACGCTTTTAACTTTTTGTTTTGTACATATAACAATTCTTTACACAAAGAAAAAATGTTAAACCCACCAAAGGACCTGTAAAACTAAAGAAAAAAAACATAGTATGTGTTCTTTAGGGTTCCTTTAATATTTTTTTCTTGTCAGAGATCTGTGACAACCATTAAGAGTGAGCACATAAGGGAGCATCACGATCAAGATGGTGCATCCTCAAACTAATATATGCATGGCAGCAAGCATAATGCAACACAGAAACTCTGCCCCAAACAAAGTATAGTATTGAGAAAGAAGACTAATGTGTTCATTTATGGTAGCAGCATGGGTGCTTGACTATTATCTCTGCAAGACCTTCTGCCATGGGGCTCACAAGGAAGTGTTGTAGACAGAAATGTATACAGTTGGATGTAACCTTGGTGCAAAAAAAGCCCAGGAAGCAATGACTGCAGAATTTCCAGGGTGCCCTCATGAAACCATGAAACATTTTTTTCCACCAGCCTGTGTCACCTAAAATTCTGCATGCATCAGTAATTTGACTGTGAAATAGTTTTTACCTTTGCCAAGAGGTTGTGTTTTTGCCTGCATATGTTTTTTTTGTTTGCCTGTTGGTTTGTTTGTTAGCAAGATTACGCAAAAACTACTGAGCGGATTTGGCTGAAATTTTCAGGAGACGTTGGTAATGACCCAACTTAAAAATGATTTGATTTTAGTGGTGATCCAGAACAGCCGTTTTTGTTCAATAACTGTCAAACTAATAACAATGTCAACATGATTCCAAGTGCAAAGTGTGGGTTTTCAGGTTCAAGGAATCATATTATGATGAGAACTTTTTCATGGAACTATTGCTTATAGATGCAACAGCAATATGTGAGCTACCTTAGCGGAGGGTTGCGCTCTCCAAATGCTTTCTAGATCAGAATACAATGTGAAATACATGCTAGTACAGTTTGTTTTAAATAGTTATTATAACCTGACAGTGAGACAACACTAGCACTAGTTTATAGTTTGATTAGAAGTTGCTAACATGGATTCTTTTGGAAAGCTAACTTCTTTTTGATTTTTGAAACACATCTGTCATGTCATTAGTTTTAAATTTAAACATAAACTAAATATCTGGACAAGGGATGATTTGACCTGATATTAACACAGGTAAAAACAGTTTTTTCTGAACCATTTGGAATTATCAAATGTCAATGGCATGGTGTCCCTCATTGACATTTAGAGCAGAAATTTATGAACAATACATCCTGAAAACTAAAATAAAATACATCAATTTAGCTGCTTGGATTCATAGCCATGTTTCTGGTTTGAAATGTCAGTCCTTTATTTTAAGTAATAAAGGTCTAAATGAATAATCAAATCATTTTGAAAACACAATTATTAATAACATTTTTTTTGTTTTATTCTCCACAGCCATTGAGACACAGAGCACTAGTTCTGAGGAGCTCGTCCCAAGCCCACCATCCCCACCGCCCCCTCCCAGAGTCTACAAGCCCTGCTTCGTCTGTCAGGATAAGTCCTCTGGGTACCACTATGGAGTCAGTGCTTGTGAAGGCTGCAAGGTAAGACCTCATACCCTCCAAAGTCTGTACGATGCACAAGGTTTTCCTAAACTTTCTGAAACCTGGACTGTAGTCTAAAGTTAGTTGAGCTGTGTGCTGTTGATATTTAGAGGACAAATAATTAATGTGTGACATATGGGTCCACATCAGCAAACAAACTCCACAGTTAATATGAATGTATTTTTTTATAAATCCAAACAAGTTTTCCATGGGGCATACAGTTGAAATATGGCAATGAACACCAAGCAAACCACCATGAGTTGTTGCTCCAGTGCATGTTATGTCTCACACTTTTACATACACCTGTGGACAAAATTGTTGGTACCCTTCCGTTAAAGAAAGAAAAACCCACAATGGTCATTGAAATAACTTGAAACTGACAAAAGTAATAATACATAAATACTTACTGAAAATGAACTAATGAAAATCAGACATTGCTTTTGAATTGTGGTTCAACAGAATCATTTTAAAAAACAAAATAATGAAACTGGCCTGGACAAAAATGATGGTATCCCTAGAACAGATTGAAAATGATTTGACCATAGGGACATGTTAAACTAAGGTGTGTCCTGTAATTAGCATCACAGGTGTCTTCAAGCTTGTAATCAGTCAGTCTGCCTATTTAAAGGGTGAAAAGTAGTCACTGTGCTGTTTGGTATCGTGGAGTGTACCACACTGAACATGGACCACAGAAATAAGGAGAGAGTTGTCTCAGGAGATTAGAAAGAAAATTATAGACAAGCATGTTAAAGGTAAAGGCTATAAGACCATCTCCAAGCAGCTTGATGTTCCTGTGACTACAGCTGCACATATTATTCAGAAGTTTAAGGTCCACAGGACTGTAGCCGACCTCCCTGGACGTGGCTGCAAGAGGAAAATTGATGACAAATTGAAGAGACGGATAATACGAATGGTAACCAAAGAGCCCAGAACAACTTCCAAAGAGATTAGAGGTGAACTCCAAGGTCAAGGTACATCAGTATCAGATCGCACCATCCGTCACTGTTTGAGTCAAAGTGGACTTAATGGAGGACATCACTGTTGAAAGCAAATCATAAAAAGGGAGACTGGAATTTGTCAAAATCCATATTGACAAGCCACAAAGCTTCTTGGAGAATGTCCTTTGGACAGATGAGACAAAACTGGAGCTTTTTGGTAAGTCACATCAGCTCTATGTTCACAGAGGCAAAAATGAAGCATACAAAGAAAAGAGCACTGTACCTACTGTGAAACATGGAGGAGGCTCAGTTATGTTCTGGGGCTGCTTTGCTGCATCTGGCACAGGGTGTCTTGAATCTGTGCAGGGTACAATGAAATCTCAAGACTATCAAGGCATTCTGGAGCCAAATGTGCTGCCCAGTGTCAGAAAGCTTGGTCTCAGTCACAGGTCATGGGTCCTCCAACAGGATAATGACCCAAAACACACAGCTAAAAACACCCAAGAATGGCTCAGAACAAAACACTGGACTATTCTGAAGTGTCCTTCTATGAGCCCTGATCTAAATCCTATTGAACATTTGAGGAAGGAGCTGAAACATGCAGTCTGGAGAAGACACCCTTCAAACCTGAGACAGCTGGAGCAGTTTGCTCATGAGGAGTGGGCCGAAATAGCTGTGGACAGGTGCAGAAGTCTCACTGAGAGTTAAAGAAATCGTCTGATTGCAGTGATTGCCTCAGAAGGTTGTGCAACAAAATAGTAAGTTATGGGTACCATCATTTTTGTTCAGGCCAGTTTAATTATTTTGTTTTTTTTTTTAATGATTCTGTTGAACCACAATTCAAAAGCAATGTCTGATTTTCATTTGTTGATTTTCAGTAAATTTTTATTTATTCCTACTTTTGTCAGTTTCAAGTTACTTCAATGACTATTGTGGGTTTTTCTTTCTTTAAAGGTAGGGTACCAACAATTTTGTCCACGTCTGTAGCTGCCACCAATGATGGTATCGGCAGATCTAATTACAGTCTGCTTATTGTGTTTTAAATGTACATTACTGAATATGCAGTGATGGGCAGTAACATCACTACACATAGCAACGTTAGCATAATGACATTTTCCAGTTGTTTTGTGGTAGTGCCTGTGGACAGCCTGTCAGGTAATAAATAAGAAAAAAAAAAGGCCTGCAAATAATATCTCTCTCCGCTGTGTGTCCCCCTGTGTGCCATGATTAGTTTCTGTGAGCAGAGCAGCTGCTGCAGCCTCTCATCAGAGAGACAGGATGGCCTCTGTCCCAAAATACAAGCCTTCCTGCTTTGCTGTTTTATACTTGTTACAGGTTTACATGACGTTTCTCTGCATTCTTGTATTTTTTTTTTAAACTCGTCAGGAACTTTATATAAAATTTCGGCAAACTGAACGCAAGTCAGGCTTCTCTTTTAGGCAGAAGAATAGAGATGGTGATGTTTTTAGAGAAGTCATGACCAAGCTGGTTTCGTTTTTCTTTTTTAACATTGTGTAGTTTTAACAGTGTTTTAAAATCAGGATGATGCCGTGTATTAAAGTGCACGTGGCCCAACATAATCTTCAAAAGCCTTCTCTTGTTCTTTCCCCGACCTGCAACGTCAGGTGATAGCATAAACACTAACGTTTTACCATCATATATTGTATCTTATATACAAAGTTACACTGTCAACTGACTGCTGCACTCACAAAAACACAGCATAAGCTCATATTAAACAAGAATTCACCTCAAAGCAGGCTTATTAATCTGTCTCGGTGTGAAGCCCAGATAAAGACATGAACGTGAAATGCTGCTTGTTGAATTTCTTGAATGTATGAACCTTATTGTCACCTATTTGATGATAGAAAAAACCTGAGCAGTTGTGATCAGTTCATATGTAATGGTGGGCAGGATGACCATAATGTACTACAACAACAAAAAATGCTCAGAATTGTTTGAACAAAACCAAAATATCAATGCGTGTGGTTTCACAAGTATGTCTACGTATTTAAATGAATGAATAAATGAAATAAAACAAAACAGTGAAATGACAAAGGCCATATTTGTTATGTAATGTGATTGTTTTGAAAATATCAGAAAATGTTGGTCATGGAACAACAGAGAGGCGATTAGATATTGGTTACCCTAATCCCAACTGGGAACCAATACATTTTTAAAGGATTTATTAATATTGTGAGAAAGGGCTTTTTCCAACATTTTCATAATTAGCTTGGCGAATAAATGCTGTGATTAAGGTATGTGCCTTCTGAGCACTTCTCGGTCCTTACATGGCAATGTTCTGCTTGCCTTATTGATTATTTCTGATTTTGTGACACACTTCAGTGAACTTAAACTTCAGTCCACTATCATATTTCATGCAGTTTCCTGAATGTGTGTGATTTCTATGATTTGTGGCAGCATAATATACAGATGTTGGATGGAAATGTAAATTAAATGATTGTCAGAGGGATGGTTGTAATACTAGTTTGTTATTTTGAATGTAATAATAACTGACTTTAAGGGTGTCTGTGAACTTTTAAGCTTAAACTTACAATCAAGTTGATTTTATTTCATTGAATCCATAATTATTTTGTTGCAGACTATGTCTATTAAGTGATATTTGAAACGTGATAATGTCTTTGAGGAGCTCAGAGAATAAGCTTTCTGTATATCTGAGACATTAGAATATTGACTTATGGATGTCCAAAGCCTGATCCAAATGGCATCCTTAGACTTAAGGTTCTGATGGTCCACCTCTTCTCCAAACAGACTTATAAAGGAGAGTTAGAAATGTAAGCCTTCAGCATCAGAGTCAGCTTTGTGGAAGTGAAAAAGTCTTTTGGAGAAGAGGTGAAACGTCTTCAAGAATCTTAACCAGTCAAGTTGCCACTGCAACCATTCCTTGGTTAGCCACGACCTGGATTATTTAGACTTACGCAGACATAAATGGATGTCTAACTTCACAAAATGTATCAAAATAAGTCATTGTTACATGTGTTTGGAGTTTACCAGACAAGTTATTGTGAATGGCATCATTTTTGCAGGGTTTTACATGTTTAGACCTCGTTAAACTTAGCTCCAGTGGTCTCATAATAAATCTCAATTTTGTGTGAACTGCTCCTTTAAGTGTCGACAGCCTCTGTCTGCCGCTGTCAGATGTTCTACTTTTAGAAATTCCTCCAAGCATCTGCCCTGCTAGCACGTCTGTCTGCTCCCACTTACAGCAGCTGTTGCTAGGCAACAGTGCACACGCCCGCCATGCATGGGGCTGTCTCAAAAATGTTCAGAGGGATTGTTAGGGCTGCAAAATATCCTGTTTCTTCAAAGCATCATTAAAATGGTCTTAATATTTAAAACTAGTGAAAATTAAGTGTAAGACAAATTATCGGGATTGTAACGTTTTATGGTTACCCTCTCTGCAGCTCTGCACGTGTACTTTCCTCACAGTCAGTGTGTTAGTCTTTCCCAGGCGGTGCAGTATTTTATCCCCCGCACAGCCAGCAAACTGCAGTGTGTGTCCTTTCCCTCTCTCCGCCTCTGTAATTGAAGTGCTGGTATGAGAAGAATCCTTTGGAGTTTTTGGCCCAGAGGGAGGCGGTGATCAGCTCACTCACCGCGCTCTGGGTCAAACGGAGTTCTTCCCCTATGCGTGTCGATGTAAACCTCTGACCCCGGTTCTGACTTTCACTCAAAGGGGAATTACACTTTTTTTTGAAGCCTTGGCCCCGTATCTCACATATTTGTTTTTTTAAACATGTGCTCTAAAAGCACTCGTAGGGGTTCAGAGGTTGTTCAAGTTAAACGGCGGCGTTATTCATTTAGTTCATAAAAAAAGTTATACATGATCAACGGGTATAAGGATAAAATGACGAACATTTTGGCAGTGATGGAGAAATCTGGTCACAATTATTGTTAATAATGAGGATCATGAAACTTAGGTTAGGGTTGTTTGCTCTGTTCTTAAGATTGTGGAAGGTATTTCTTCACTGGGGGGACAGGACAGTGGATATTGTTGGGTAGAGTGTGGGGAATGGCATGCAGGAAAGTAGCCACAGATTGGATTCAAACAAAGGCCACCTTCTTTGGGGACTATAGCCTTGGTGCAAGGGCACTCAGCCTCACTCAGCCACAAATGCCCTTCTCTCTCTCTTTTTATGACGCCAAAGGGTCAGCCTGAAATCCACTATTTCTTCAAAGCCAGTTGTACAAATCATGATTTGGGTCAAAATTGTGTAGGAATCCCCCTATGTGCCTGGCTTTACTAAAGGATGATGTAATTAGATATTCAAGGTGATAGGTCAAAGTTCAGTGTCATGGCATTTCAGGGATCATTCTTTGTTTCTGAAAGCATGCTTGTAATGCCATATCACAAGACACCTGCTCTGGATTGTCTTTATATTTGTTTCACAAATGTTCAACAAGACACTGGGGTGAACTTGTGAAATTTTTGAGGTCATTAGTCAAAGATCAAGTTCATGGAGTTTTCAGGTCATCCCTTGAGTTTGAAAACAGTATCTTATGCCCCAGTCACACATTCCTGTTTCTCATGGCGATTGTGCACAACTGTACACGATTGGCAAGGCTGGTTTGATCGGCATGATATGGGAAGAAATGACTGTCTCTCACCCGGACTCCCTCCGTAAGTACACCGTCAGTAACGTTTCTACGGCGCTTCTACAGCGATTCGGGGGCATTTGTCCCACTTCAATTAGGCCAATACAACGGTACGACGAGGATTCCGTGAATTTCCATCCCGCTGACACGATGTCAGCCCCGTTTGAGCCCAGTTTGTGTCACGTAAGGCCCAATTGAGCCCCGTCGCTTGCGTTTTTGTCGTGTTCACTTCCCGTACGAGATACGCAAGAACAACGCTGTGAAATCACCTTGAATGGGACACAGTCGGGGAACAAATGGATACGTCCTTGTCAATCGTCCTCAGAAAGCTTTCTGGATTGAGCCCCGTACATGCCACGCTAATACCGTTCACCTTAGGACTGCATTAGGCTTCCACCCCGCTATACTGAGAGCAGCGATTCTCCACAACAGTTTTGAACAGTTCAAAACAGTCGGGACCCTTCCCCGTTCCCCGGCGTTCGTCCACGACTATACAACGCTGATCCAGATCAAGTAGCGCATGCACCACGACCAAAGCACGTTTCATCAGGATTATGACAGTCCTGCATCATCGCCATGAGAAACGGGAATGTGTGACTGGGGCTTTAGGAAAGCTTTTAGAGGTTTCTATCAAATCCTGGCCTTCCCTCTTGACCCACCACTTTACCCTTGCTATGTGTCAGTGTGTGTCAACATATACCTTGTGGAGGTACAAGTCTGCCATGTTATGGTTGTAGTTTTCAAGGTTTATTTTGGTCTTTCATACTGAGCAGAGCAAGAGAAAGGGGAAATACTGCAGGAAAGAAGCTATGGCTGGATGTGAGCCCAGACCACCTTCATTTCGGACCACAGCCTCTGCACATGGGAACACAATCATCTGGTCCTCTGTTTATTTTTGTCATTCATTTGCATTGTTCAGCGACATGGTGGTGCAGCAGGTAGTGCACATGCCTCGCAGCAAGAAGGTGGTCAATCCCTGGGTAGGGCAGGGTCCCTCTGTTTGAGGTTTGAAGCCCCCCCCCCCGACCCCGAAAGGCGCAAGTGGTATAGATAATGGATGGATGGATTCAAAGTGTTCAACGCTTTGTTCTATTTGAGTAGTATGATTTATAGTGTTAAAAAGGATGTGATAAAAAAAATGGTAACCAAGGAAAAAAACTAATAGGTTTTAGCTCAATTTAACTCTTTTTTGGGTTAATGTAATCTTTAATTTAGTTTTTATTCATATGTGATATTTGTCTTACTTTTCGTGTGTTTCTTTGTGGATTTTTTAGTGCTTGATATACTAAACTTATATGACTGCCTCTCATTACATAAGAAAAGACTTAATTTCATACACATTTTATCTTTTTTTTTTTTTTACACCTTTTTTGTGCAGTGTTTAGCAAGTAACGCAACATGCACTTTATATCTCTGTGCAGTATTGGGTGATGTGCAATATAACGAGGACCAGAGCTCCCAGACAGCTCGTACTATCCATTTTAGCATTCAGGACTTAAGCACTATGCACTTTAGCACTATGGCACTTCAATTAGCACTCCAGCACTTTATAATTCAGTGTGTATAATTCCCATGGTTCCCCAACTCCTGGCTTGTCTTCTTTTGGACTGTATAACAATTTTTGTCTGTATGACTGTATGTCTTTTAATATGTTCTGGTTGTTTTTTTTTCCTACTAAGGATGTCTGTTTTGTGTGTTGACACCAACCTGCTCATGGGACTGGGGATGGAACTTAGCCATTCGGCTATAATCCCATGCATTTACATTGTTAATGTTTATTAATGCATACTGTCCCATTAAATTATTATAATAATAAATCTAATCTAATCTAATCTAACACTGAAGCATAGCATAGGGTTCAAAATATCAAAATACTCCTTTCAGGGAAACCCCATGTGAAGAAATAGATTGCATTTATCTATACCATTCATAGAATAATGGAGAGGTGTGTATACAGTAGGTTGTTTTATGTCCATTCACACTGACATCACACTGACAGAGGATTGAAGACTCATCATCACATCACTGGATCACATGGTTCAGGACTGGAGCACCCTGAGTCCACCATAACGACAGATTCAGAAGATGTATGCCCTTCAATAACGACAAATTCAGACAAAGTAGACATAAAATCACTGTCAGGGTGCTTCAGAGGAAACTGTCTTAAGAGAGTTTCATCCCACCCGTCTGCTCTGTCTGCACGGATGTAAAAATAGTTCAATTCATGGCAGAATGGCCTTGATTTTTGTAACATCCTGACTCAAGGGGATTATGCAGCGGATTATCGCTTTTTTTCCCTTGTGTTGTATTCCCGTCTCCATGGCGAAGGCATTGTTGTCTGCGGTGTGAGGGGCAAGCCCCTTCTATTGGACAGATGCAACCAAGCATGCTGTACAGCTGTAGGCTTTTAGCCAGCGAGGAGAGCCTTTTACTGCCCAGTGAATGTGCCAATTAGAGACACAAACAGACCCAAAGACACACGACTGGAGTCTCTGTGTGAGAGTGTGTGTGTGCAAAGCGGGTTATGTTATTGTTGTTGAAGCACTTGTTACAGTCAACTGATGCACATTCATATTCATGCACATATGTAGTCCTGTAATAAAGTCAGAGTGAGCAGAAGGCCGGCACCAGCTCTTCATAAATAATGCTGTAGCACTAATAAGCGTCCACATATTTATTGTTTTTCCAGTCTAAACACAGACATTGAGACATTAAAAGGGTTATATTATGAGTTTTCAGGGTTCAGATGGCTTCAAGTGTTTTTTAACATGTCTCCTCTGGATAATAAAGCACTTCTATCAGGGTGACAGACGGCCCGATTTAGCCATCACAGTCTGTCTGTTTCCAAGTGTGTAATCAGAAAAATACTTCTGAAATCAGATATCAAATGATTTTGCCTTGGTTGTGACACTTGTCTATTTTATTGTACAGAGGAGAATATCATAAGCATGCTGCTGTATACATTAGGCCTGAAAAATAAACATTTTCTTTCCTAACTATCCATAACGTTAACAGGCGCAATGTACAGATATACATACCCCCCAAATTAAGTCCACAAGGTACCACTTTTAGATTTGTTCTTTTTGTTTGGTCCTTCTTTTGTTTTGGATTGCTTTCACACCTTAAATTCAGCTGACTCAGTTCAGTTTGGAGGTGAAGTTGCAGCATTGTGTCATTTTTCTATTGGTTTGGTTTGCTTTCAACCTAATCAGGCAGACCAAAGCCTGTTAAATGTGTAATCTAGCTCCCTGACACTAGTTGAGGCTGTAGTTGTAGTATATAATATTCCTTGCCAACAAATAAATGTAAAGATGCGTTTAAGCTCTTTGGATGGCACTAGTGTAGTGATTGGAGTGTTGCGTTAACATATATGTGCAGATTTGTAAACGTCAACCTGTTAAGAGGACCGAAGCCTGGCAGGGTTAGCAATGCTAATGTTGGCTGCACTCTACGTTAGCCTTTCTGATATTTCACTAAATCCAAGCCACAATTCTCTCCCTTTTGGTTTGCTTGCCATGGTTTGGATGGCTTTTATGCCCACCCCAAACTGAAATCTGGTCCGCTTGGAAGCAAAGGCCCCGGTTTTTTGGCAGACCAGAGTTCATGTGAGCTTTCACACCAGCCCAAACAAACCAGACCTTCCAAAAAAGCGAACCAGAGTTTGTTTGGTCTGTACCAAACATGTTAGGTATGAAAACTCTCTTAGAAGCTCTTAGAAGTGAACCAACCCCTGCTGAGTTTGTTTGAGCTTTACATCATCCAAAATTAAACTAACTTTAAAAAAAGCTAACCAGAGTTTGTTTTTAGGCGTGAAAGTGACCTCAGTGATGCTTCGTTGGGTTACGCCACAGCTGGTTGCCCATTTTTGAAGCAGAAGTAAATGCAAACCAACAAATTTGACTCCAGGGCTCACAGTAGTGTATTGACATAAACATTTCATGAGGACTTTTTCTTAACTATTCTTTTTTTTTTTTTTTTTTTTTCTTCGCTGGGGTCTCCAAAATGCGAGACTTAAAAAAAAAAAACACACAACATATCAAGTTTTTGCATTAGTAATTTTCTTTAGAAGCTGCCACCATAATTTGTTTGGTATTCATTGGGAAAAAAATCATCATTATGTTAATTGATAAGGAAAACACTGCATCCTTTTACTCCAAAAAAGACTGAAAAGCATCAGGAGAGAGTACAGTATGTTACAGTGTCACTTTTACAGTGTCAAGACTGATTGTTGCCTGACTCAGTCCGTGAGTTGGCGCCCTGCAGACCCTGCTGTGTGGACGCAGCTGATTTGAATTGTTAAACCAGCGAGCAGACATATGGAGCTCCAGAAGCACATGCATATGCAATAAGATGACAGTTTCATCTGTGTCGACCCAAAGTCAAGAAATCCTCCAAAGTCAGAGCAGCCTTCACATCCAGTCACCCCTACACTTCCTGATCCTTTGACGTCTCTCACGCTGTGTCCCTCTGAGAAACTACAAAGGAAAACTTTACTCAGTGCGTCGTACCATCTGACCATTTCAGAGCCTTCAAAGTAGAGGTGCAGCGGATCACAGGTCTCTAGGTTTGGATAAGATCACAGATTTTTGCCTGGCATCATTTTTTCAGAACGGAAAAATTATGATACGTGTCCTGTATATTTCCAACTTCTGAGGATACCATGACTCAATCTGTGTATTTTAACATGCATCTGTGAGCCATTTACATATTCACCGTCAGTACAAGCAGTTAGACGAACAATGATCTTTGTCTGTTTTGGTATTTTTGCCATTGAAGATGTTTTTTGTCAGTATAAACCACTCAAATACAACCTTGAACTGAATTCTCCTGGGTTCTCAAGTTACTGGACAACTTTTCCCTGCACTGTAGTAACATCTAACCAGGAAGATCTTTACTTTCTCTCAAATAAAGACTATACGAATCATACATCTTAAAATAATATGAAAAGTTTACAACAATCGCTCAAGAATTTCAGGACATATCAAGCAGGGCATGATCAGCCAGAGGACAGACTCTGTCCCTTAAGGATCGTAGTGGGCATTTGAGCAACATTTACATTAAAACCTGGACAAGGTGATGGTGCTATATTCACGAGCAGTAAAAAAAAAAAAAAAACATGAATATCTATGACCTTGATCTTTGACTCAAGACCATAAAAATCTAATCAGGTCATGTTGAAGTAAGAGAGGACGTCAGTGTAAAGGTAATGACAATTCCCTCAAGAGTTTGTGAATTTTTTTTGCTTCACAAGCAAAAGATGGACATTATATTCCATGACCTTGACCTTTGTCCCATGACCTTTAAATCTAAATATTTTCCTGTTCCATCCAAGAACACATTTGTGCAAAGCTTGATGAAAACCCCTTTTTGGTATTTTGGTAAACTTTCTTTGAAGCACCTCCTTATAATGCATCATCAACACGTTTTGAGCATGTTTATAAAACATTACACACTGTAAAAAAATAAAAAATAAAAAATAAATAAATAAAAGGGAAAAAAAGGGAAAAGCACTGGCAGCAAAGTTTCCAGACAGACACTGTAAAATTGCAGTAATTAACCATATAACAAAACTACTTAAAATAACTGTAAAAATACAAAGTAGATTTTTACAGTCAGAATTAATTAAAATATGATATATGATAGTTAATAAATGCCCATTGTACTGTAAAATAACATACATGTGATGTCAAAAAGCATTAAAAATCAGATATCTCCTCCGGTTAATCTCTGTAATTTAACAGTATTAAGAAAACTGTAAAAAACAAACAAACAAAAAATGGTAAAAGCACTGGCAGCAAAGTTTCCAGACAGATACTGTAAAATTACAGTAAATAACTGTATCGCAAAACTTCATACAACAACTGTAGATATACAGAGTAGATTTATACAGTCAAAATTCATGATAATATGGTACATTATAGTTGATAAATGCCCATTATACTGTAAAATAACAAACATATTATGTCAAAATACATTAAAAATCTGACACCCTTAAGGTTAATCTCTGATTTTTAACAGCATTAAGAAACCTGTAAAAACAAACGGTAAAAGCACTGGCAGCAAAGTTTCCATACCGTAAAATTACAGTAAATAACCGTATCACAAAACTACGTACAACTCTAAAAAATACAGAGTGGATTTTTACAGTCAAAATAAAAAAATATGTTGTGCTTTTCTAGTCTTTTGACTACTCAAAGCAGCTTTACACCACTGGTCACATCTACCCATTCACGCCCATTCGCTCTCACATTCACTAACTGATGGTTCAGAGTTTCTCTGTTAGTTGTCCCTCAGTATCAACTTACACACCACTGCTGCATCAGTGGGAGCTGCTTGAGGTTAAGTGTCTTGCCCAAGGACACATCGCCATGTGTCGCCCGGGCTGGGCTCAAACCTGCAGCCTCCCGATTACAAGTCATGTTCCAGCTGCTCCACCACTTTGGTTAAATCAATAAATTACACTTCGTGAAAGCTAGTCTCAGGCCTTGGCCCTTTCATTTCTGTGAACAGGCTCTCTTATCACTACAGCAGGTCTGTTTTATTAGGTAATCATTCTGGAGCTCTTGTAATTTTGTCTGTTTAGTATTAGAATGCAACATTTCTTGATAAAGTAGTGAATCAACCACACTACATTCAGTGTTCATGTTATGCATGTAATATTGGTATTTTCAGTTTAAAATAAATAAACAAATAAAATGTATTGTTGCCCTTTTCCCTCTGTATTTGCTCTTGCCTCTTCGTCAGTGTGCAGGGGCGCTGAAACTCCTGCCGCACTGTAGTATAATGTTTGAGTCATCAACAAAGTGTCAATTTGTTAGACCACTGTTGCACAAACACACATCAGTTCTTGCATGAGGAACAAAAACTCCAAGCATTGAGAATCCAAATAGGTGAAGAAGTGATACCTTTTAACTGTGGCCTTGGGTTGACCTGTGGTGTCCTCCACAGACAACACACTGGCTACTGCAGCAAGAGAAAAATCGTCTTCAACTGTTTAAACAACCGCGAAAAGCACATCCAAGCTTTGTTCAAAGTCCAGTTAGTTGAAAATGTGATCTGTTTTCAAATCCTTTGATAAAGTCGGCAGGATGGCCATTGAGAAAAACTCAATAAGTCTGAATGAACCTCACTGAGCAGATGTGACATTATGTCACATTATGTGTTCAAAGTCAGCTCAGAAAAGTGAGAGTAAAATAAATTAATAAAATATCACCATGATGTGTTTGAAAATAATATCAAGAGAAATAAAAGAGTTCTTGTTTGAAAACTTTAATTATTATAGTTGTTGGGAGATCATTTTCTGTTTGTGTAGCATAATGAAATACATATCAGCTTTTAGTAAAAGGCAAAAAGCATTTGAAAGTGTTTTATGTATTTTATTTTATTTCACATGCTCTGCATCTACGATTAAAGAAAAACATTTTTAGAAATAACAAACAAAGCTTTCCTCCTTAACAACATTTGCTTCAGAGTGGAACAGAGAAACAACACTCTGATGGTCTAGGATGCCAAAACTCAACCAAACTGAAAAGTATGATAAAAACAGCCTGACGCAACAACAAAATGATCCGATGGCTAGCTGTGTTGCTGAATCCCTACTTTCCTGGATGAAAATGTTTGTTTTTATTTAAGTGAGGGGGGAAAAAAATGACTCAATCCAGACCATCAAATTTATATGGGAACTTTAGTGCCTCAGAAAAAGAAAAGAAAAGCTTGTATTTTAAAAAGTATGAGATTTGTATATTAATTTCATTTCATCACTGTTTTCCAGCAGTTTTGATACTCCGTCTCATAATAATAAACAATAACAAATACTTGAGTAAAGGACACTAACTTCTTCATTATGAAATATTTTTAACAAAAAGTGATTTGTTTTCCATGTCAGAAAAGTACTTTGTCATCACTTTATTCGTCTTGCACAATAAACTTAACTTTATTCTTTTAATTGTACTTCAGTAAAAGCAGAAATCTAAAAACCACATTGTATCTGTTTTAGTAGATATCAGTGCAGGAAGGTCTGTGCAAAAAAAAAAAAAAGCGTGCGGAGCAGTTGACATCTTAACATTGTTTTGCATAAGCCCTGAAATGTCCATAAAAGAGAGACGGCTTGAATGTGAACGCGTGTCGTCAGCACTGACAGGCCTTTAGGGATGAAGACAAAACTTTGAGCCGTGAACACTCCTCCCCCTCTCTCTTTCACTTGTTGGGTCCTGAGGCGTTGACACAGCAGGATTAGTTTGATGGAACTGGTTTGACAAGCGGGAGACCATAACCTCTTTGAATAAAACACAATTCAGAATGCTCACACTGGAAGAGAAACACTCCTCTATGTGAACCCTCGGCCCTCTGTGCTCGCTGTTTTTCACTTTAAACCCACACAGAGGGGACGGATGAATAAACTCACCTTCACATTTTTTTAACAAATCATTTTTTATCATTACTCACAGGGCAGAGCCGCAGACAAAAGGGGCCTGACATAGAAATAATGAGCATTTACAAAGAGGCGTTCTTCAGCTTCCTATAAAAATATCATGATAAATGTTTCAAATCTTTAAAGTAAATTCATGTATCAGCATTTCTTTACCTTGCAGAGCAGCTGGTTATCTGCCAATCTTCAAAATGCTAATTCTGTTTCTGACCAGATTAGTCAACATTCTTACCGGGTTTTTAAGACAGAGCATTCAACCAATCACGCATCTGTTTTTTCTTCAGAGATTGCCAAACACTGTCAATGGGATGTTGCCCTGGCAGAGTGGAAAATATGTCCATGAATATGCAGGACAGACATCCATGTCAGGTTAGCCTTATTTTGTATACAGGCTAAATATGAAAACTTGGACATTATTTCCAGTGTTGGAGTTTAACATCCAGGAAACCAACAAGGAAAGTTATCAAATATTCTCTTTTGTGAGAGGTGGACCCTTGGCCAAAGTGATTTGCTCTAAAAACTAAAACCAGCAACAACATTTCTTATCTATTTCTTCCACTTTGTTCTGCATGACCTTTAAATCAAGAATGCCACTTGTTTATTCAAGGCAGTCAGCAGAAATGCTGATGAAGAAGTCAAAGATGTGATCATGGCAGACAGTTAGTCTGTATGGTTCCAAACAACACCAAAAACTTTCAGATGTGTTAATCTGTTCAGCACGACATTACAGGAGCACCATGTGTTTGACATTATTGCCACTGAAATCCTGTTCAATGCATTTTTCACACAGAAGATTCATAAGAATCAATAAGTTAATTAATAAAGACTTGGATCAATAAGCAGAGTTAGAAATGGCATTGGGATCAATTAAATCTTATCAATCACGTTCTGTAGCTACAAGCCTACCACATAATCATTAAGAAGCAGGGTTTGTTATTGTTATATCACAAGATTCTGAGGGCAACATTTGCACTGATGTCCACATAATATTAAAAATAAGTAGAGTCAGAGCTTTAAGGTCAAGGTTATGAAGCCTCTTGGTCATCCTGTGCTCTAGGATGCTTTAAGGGGTTTCCATTTATCTTTGCACAAAGGTCCTCTTTATCTTAGATTTAGCTCTTGAGGTTTTGGAAGATATGGGTATAAAGTCAAGGTCATATGTGTTATTATCACAACAATGCTCATAGGGACTTTATACAAACTTTGCACAAATATCAACCATTACACAGGGATGAACAGATGACAAGTAAAAGGTTCATTTTGAAGGTGATCTTGTAAAAAGAAACAAAGACTCAGAAATATTTGAAAATGATTCTTAATCTTTGCACGTGTCTTCTCTGAGTTAATGATGACCTGATCACACTTAGAGGTGAAGAGGTCAGAAGCTTGGAGTTATCTTCTGAATGTTAAGAATGTTCTTAGAAATTCTGCGTTAAACTTTGAACAATGTCTTCATGACTGATTAAGAATTTAGATTGCGTTGGTCACACGACATTAGTCAAGGCCAAGAAGTTCAGTGACCATCTTTTGCTCGAGTGCAGGATTTCATGAAAATCTAAGGGAATTTATTTTTCCTATCAAACTTTGCAGCCATGGCCATGCTAACTTAAGGCTGACCTGATCAGATTTTGACAGTCAGGGGTTAAAGGTCAAGATGATGGCTTTTGTCACTTTTATTTAAAATGTCAACTTGTGAAACGCAAAATCACAAGAATGCTTCAAGGGACTTCCATCAAACTTTGCATGAACATCCAACATGACATAAATGTAAGATGATTAGGTTTAGCAGGTACTGGGACAGATGTCAAGGTCACAGGTTTTCCTCTCATCTTTTACTTGTGAATGCAGCATCTTAAAGGGGTACGCCAACATTTTGTTTTGTTTTCCTGTCTTGCCTCAGTCCATGACAATCAGATAAACACCATTCTTTTGAATTTACGAAAGATATACATATGAAACTAAACCACAGGGCACATGCGCTAACCACTGCGGGTGTGCTTGTCAGTAGGTCAACAAAACATGTATTTTTTTGGAAAATTACAAAAGGTGCTAATCTAAGGCTAAAAATAGATAGTAACATGGTAACAAAAATGAGTCACAACAAGCACACAGGACTGTTTAGAGTTGCTGAAGAGTTTATCTGATGACTGTAGGCAGAGGCAGGCTAACACTACCCACTGACTCCCAGTGTTTGAGCTAAGCGTATCGATGGGTGAGCTCTGCCTGTCTCTTCTTGTTTCTGCACGAATAGTCGAAAGAATTGGGTCTTTCTGCTTGTCATAGACTCAGGAGTGAGGCAGGACATTAAAACAAAAAAAATGTTGGCGTATCCCTTTAAATCTTTGCACAGCTGTCTTCTCTCATTGAAAGATGACCTGGTTAGATTTCGAGATCACCGACAAAAGTTTTTGGGCATTATATTCTCTGCCTGCTTATCAACACACTTTATGAAAAAAAACATTTTCAGTTGTTTTTCCTGTATTTAGCATAAATGTTCGTTTTGAATCAGGACAAACTTGAAGATTTTAGAGGGGCAAAGTCAAATGTCAGAGCCTCACTAGTGAACTTCATATGTCAAAAATTCTTTAAGAGGTTTCTGTTTAACTTAGCACAAGTGTGCTCTCCGACTTGACCATGAACTGAATAAATTTGGAAGTTACACGGTCAGAGGTCAAGTGACCCACCGCTGTGCTTTCACTCTCTGGCATTGTAAACTCTGCAGAGGCATGAAGTCCACAAGCAGCAGTTCTAGTTTCAAGCCAGAGTCCAGATTGATAGTGATGAGATGTTTGGAAAACTTCTAAATGACCAACTTTTCGATCACAAGTAAAACTCTTTGTTGGACTTAAGAATATTGCTTTGTACTATTATGCTGCTGAAATAAGTCTTATAGAAGTTCTTCACACAGCATGAACGTCCTCTCTCTCTCTCTCTCTGTCAGGAGGGATTCATCTCACTGGTTATTGAGACATCCTGCTGACTAACAGACAAACTCATGACTAAGAATAAAACCTCTGCAGGGTAACCATGCATTATGCAGGAGTTTGTAAATCTGGTAACAAGAATGAATATTCATATTTCTGTCTCTTTGAATAATAAAAGACTGAATTTGTGATGTGCACAAACATTAGTTTTTTGTGTTTTATTTATGTGTCCCTGGGTAGTTGTAAAGTGCACATTCATCCAACATTTACATAAGGAAAACTTGATGTTTTTTGTTGTTTGCCATAATTATCATTACTGTTCCCCTGCTACACACATCACCACCCTCTCACATTATAAGCTGCCTCCTACAGTGTGAGTTTTATGCTCCCAGCTGGGCCAGGGCCACAGCTTCAGGTTGTCCCTCCATCTAACTGTGTGTCCTCTTTTGAGCGCACCCCTTTTTTTAATGCTTTAAGGGATTCATTTCAAACTTTGTTCAATTACAAACTCAGACTAGGCCGTAGGGGTCAACCATCAACTTAAAGGTAAACTATTTAAACTTTTTCAGGTCATCATCATTGTGTCTATAGTTCTACCTGTTATTGTCAATACCATATCTCAAGAACACAAAGAAGAACCTTCAGACTTTGCACCAATATCTGCTGATTTAATTGTAAAACACTTAGATTTTTGAGGTCAAGATTTAAAGTCAAGGTCATTGATCCTTATGTTCATCCCTTGCTTGCTAAACAATATCTTTAGAGTACTTTGTGAGACTTTTGTCAAGCTTTGCACTGAAATCCATATGATATTGGGATAAGTACTTATGTTTTAAAAGTTCAAGAGTCAAAGGTCAAGGACATTGGGTCTTATGTTCATCCCTTGCTAGTATAAACACCTCATCTCAAGATACTTACAAGGCCTATTTTTTGCACTAAGGTCTACTTTAATTTGAGAATATTTTCTTTAGCGGATAAATGTCTGGGCCAGTGTGTCTTTTGTTCATCCCAGGACACAATGGATGATAACCATTAAAAAAAAAAAAAAACTTATCTTATTGAGCTAAAAATAGGCTGTTTGCTTCATAATAGGCAAAGGGCAAATAAAATAAGCGCAACAGAGAGATTTCTTTGATACAAACAGCAGAACAAAGTGGACACGCTCCCCCAAACACACACAGGACAGAGCAGCTTCCATCCCATACTGCATCGAGTGTCTTTACAGTGTGTTCTCTGTAAGGATGGGAGTATAGATATCGAGTACTGAAGTATCAGTACTTTTTTAAGTACTGTTTTGATTACTCCCCCAAAAAATCTATACCAAATCTGTACTCTAATGACATATTTTTTCTGTTAGGTTCAATGGACTGTTTCAGTCTCTCTCTCTTTCTCTGATTCTCCAGAACACTTTCTGTGTCTGTGTGAGTGTAGAGACCAATCAGACAGCTTAACACTTTGCTGTGACTGCAAGCCAATGCACTACACATAACACAGTTTTGTAACAAACTAAAGTAGGTGGAGGAAAGGTTACAATTTCACACGTTGCTACTCTCCAAAAATATTTTAGTCCCTATTTAAAATAAGTTAAATGATCATGTTAAGTTTTAAAGGATTGTTAAAACAGTTCAACATAGTCTTGCATTAGTATAGTTGTTTCATTTGTATCTGCATTAATGGAACAATTATAAATTCATCTTTAAAGATAAAACAAAGAAACATATGTCACTTAAATCTTTAATGTTTGTTTGTTTGGACTAAGACTTAAAACTGAATTTACTTAAAGATCTGTTGCTCTTGAGCATGGTTTTCCCAACTATGGCCTGGGGACCAACTACAGCCTGTCGTGTAACATTATGTAACATCGTGTAACGTCATTTAATGTTGTGTAAAAGTGAAAAGTGACCCAGGTAAAGATGTAATGCTTATGATTGTATGTGTTGTACTGCAGTTTCATCTCTGAGTAAGGATAAAGGTACAGCATAAGTGGTTAGCATATTTAAAAATTCAAATATTAACCAAATCTTGGTTTGTAACGTCCTGATAAATAGATAAATTAAAAATAATTACACCAACAAAGAAGCAAAAATTGAGTTTATTTTTCCAGCTAATTGCTTCATTCCAAAGTTCAATTCACAAAAAAGCATGTTGCACTTCTACTCTTAAAGCTCTAAAAAAAAGGGATGCAACCCTGGATGCAGATCTTGGTGGAAATAACAAATATTCACACTGGCACTCTGAAGGCAGAAGTGGAGAGGGATCCCATTTGATCAGCAGTAGAACATGGGTCAGGCAGTCCTAAGATGACAAGCTAGGAAGGCAGGGTTCCCATGTGTCCTGGAAAACCTGGAAAATTATTGACCAGTTTTTCAGTCATGGAAAACATATGGAAAATGAGGAAAAAATGAAAATGTCCTGGAAAGACTTGAATTGTCCTGGAAAATTATTTATCTTCCTTCTACTTTGTTAACGAACAAAAATCAAACAGGAAATGAAATGAAGTAAAAATGTACTTGGTAACTAATGCACATTTAGCCATAAAATATGAGTAGACAAAATAATAAAACTTACGGAATAAAATATAAAAACTCAAAACAATGGCTACAGAAAGAATTTTAAAAAATGGCAAAATGAAATTTAGGCTACTTAAACAGTAAATCAACAAAATCTTTACTAAAAAAGCAGAGTAAATAATGATAAAAAATAAGTATAAACCATAAATTTATAATAGTAAGACACTACATAAAAGCCAGACTAAAAAAGATAGCTAGCAGACAATGTTCATGCCCGAGAATTAGAAATAAAAAAAGTCCTGGAAAAGTTCTGGAAAACTCCTGGAAACTGATTTCTATAAACGAGTGGGAACCCTGGGAAGGGCACTAACCCCCACGACCCCAAAGAGATAAGCAGTATGGATAATCGTGAGGAGAAAATCTGACATTGTGACAGTACGAATGTTCACTCTGAATCATGGATCAACCAAGGACTTTACGTTGAAGGGTCAGAAGTCGAGGGATCTCATGTTCATCCCACACTTGTGAATGTCACATCTCAAGAACACGTAAAGGGACATTCTGCAGACTTTTCAATAATGTTCACACTGATGGAAGGATAGATTTGGATCTTTGAGTTGAGGGGTCATAAACAATGGGTCTTATGTGCATACCTCACTTGTAAGCATCATAGTTGGACAACACTTGGAGGAATTCTGATTAAAATAGCAGAAATGTGTGTTCTTACCGCCAGAAGATAAAACACCTCAGCCCATCCTCTCAACTTGCAGTGGTGTTCAATACGTCTCCTGTCAGTATTTCTAGTTTTCTTTAGCTCCAGCCACAGCAGCAGGTTGGTGATGATGCAGAGATGACAGAATGCAGAGATAGAGAGTGAAAGTAGGACGTGGATCTGCAGCTGTTCTTCCTGTCACCATAATCTATACTGTCCTCTTTGCAGCTGACGCACACTGCACAACATGATTTGTCAACGTTGTGCAACATAAAAGATGCTGGAGCACTAATAGAGAGAGAAAATCAAAGCGAGAGGGTCAGGCTGCAGAGGTGTGACAGGATACAGATATGATTGTTGTGCCTCGACATTTCTCTCCTCCCCGCAGAGCAACCTGCTGCTCATACCCACTCAGCGATGGAGCCTTGATTTTAATGTTTCCTGGAGTGTGTCTATACTTTGAACTCTGGCTGTCGAGTGTATGTGTGTGAAGTGAAGTAAAGGTATGTGAAGTGTTCTTTCACATCTTACTGAGGAGGCTGATTTTCTGTTTGAGGGGCCGATGCTTTATTGTGTTTGTCAGGAGAATTAGCACTTGGTCTCTAAAACAGGTTTCAAGACTGTGTGAAGTTATTAAAGTTTTTTGCTTTTCTGTGCAGGATTGTCTTTAAAGAAAACCTGCAGAGCTTTTGTTCGGATGAAAATGACTGAAGGCAAAAAGGACAAAGAGTGCTATTTTATTCAATAACTGGAATTTCAATCAGGGAATTAGGATTTCTTGGAGTCAGTTTACGAGGTACAGTGTGGGAAAGGCACTGAGAGAGACTGCAGAACTTGTCAGTATCAGTGTAATTGGGTTCTTCCGGGGAAAAAGTATGGCGTAGTCAGGAAGGTATGTTTTAAGGTTTTCCACCAATCTCTCGACACAGTGGAAAAAATATACACAAAGTGTTACAAAAAAACTATTTACAAAAGTATTTACAAAAATAAGCAATGAGCTCACACTGAATGAGTTCTTCAGGAACCTCAAACTACAGCTGAACAACCAGCAAAAACACAGACACCACTGACATGGACAAAATGGCTGCCTTCTAAATAATAAGCCACTCCCAGTGGGCATGACACAAAAAGAATAATTAATTACAATTTCAGGGTTTCATTCCTATAGAAACAACCAAAATTGAATAAAAATCCATTCACAAACTGAAAAATATCTCTGTAGCATGTAGCTTTCTCTGCTTCTCCAGAGCACTTTCTGTGTCTGTGTGAGTGTAGAGACCAATCAAACATTTTGAATAACTCTTTGCTGCGACTGCAAGCCAATGCACTACACATAACACAGTTTTGTAACAAACTAAAGTAGGTGGAGGAAAGGTTACAATTTCACATGTTGCTGCTCTCCAAAAATATTTTAGTCCCTATTTTAACAACTTAAAATGATTATATTCAGTTTTAAAGGATTGTTAAAGCAGTTCAATATAGGCCTGCTTTAGTATAGTTGTTACATTTGTATCTGCACTAATGGAATAATTATAAATTCATCTAAAAAGATAAAACAAAGAAATATATGTCACTTAAATCTTTAATGTTTGTATATCTCCTTTATTTGATTTACTTGGACTTAAACTTAAAACTGCAATGTATCACCACTGGCATGGACAAAATGGCTGCCTTTCAAATAATTAGCCACTCCCAGTGGGCGTGACACAAAAAGAACTAGCAAAGCACTCAGAGAGCGCAGACCACGGCCAAGCAGCTTCGGTCCGCTTTGGCGAAAATATATTTTCACTTCTCATCCAAGAAGCTTCTTCAGAACTGAAGAAGCTTCTTGGATGAGAAGTGAAACGTCTTCCCAACAAACTCTACACAGTCCAGTTGCGTTGTTTTTGAATCTTTAGGATGACCATGACCTGGATGAATGAGAATCTACACAGAAATATCAGGGTTTCCATCCTATAGAAACAAACAAAATTCAATTAAAAACCATTTACAGTCATACGTTTTCCCCAATTTAGATGTTTTTATTCAGTCTCTAATACTGAGAAATAAACCATGACTGGGGCAAAAAAATCAGGTGACCATTTTCCCGCTACTTTGCGCCCCTGTTTGGCTGACACTGCGCCTGACAGAGGGCAGCGGGGAGGACCACTTGGCGTCTGTGGTGAGTGTCTATGTAATATGTATGAACGTGTGTGTAAAACGGCAAGTGTGCACCTCGTGCAAACTACAGGACCTACGTGGCGGTGAATAGGGGTGACAATTGTGCCCACTGCGGTGGATCAGAATGGGGCTAGGGAAAGTTTAGCATGTGGTGTGTAGGGTGTAGCATGTAGCATGTAGCGTGTGTGTGCGCTATCTGCATTCAGTGACGGAGCCGCTCCGCCACAATCAGTGCACTTGTACACTTTGGGTAACCTTGCGCAGCAGTTGGATCCGCCTGATAAGTTGTCTGTTACCCGACAGATCCATTTTGCTAAGCTCTAATCTACAACGACTGTGAGCGGCTAAAAGTGTCACAGCCCAGTCAGTGTCCTTTAGAGCTGGAAGAGGAGGGAGCTACAAGCAAGATGACAGCAGGAAGTGACTGCTCGTACAGAGATTAGCACTGATGCTAACAGCTTCAGTGGCATTTTTATCAGATCTGGACTGCATTTCTTGATTAAATGAAAAACAAACAACACTGCAAACATTTCTCAATGGAAAAGGTAATTTTACTCCACTTCCGACATGTTTTGGCTCAAGTTTGTTTAACAAAGTGGCTCACACGTTTTTTTACTTTACACCCCAGCAGTTGCACCTTCCTGCTGGATGTGCTTTTGAAAGGTTCTGCTCATTCAAAAATACTTGCTATAGGCTGGACAAGTAAAATATGGAACAGACCATCTGATGTGTCAGGTTAAGCTTTGGGCACACTTTTGATAGCGTGAAGCATGTTGTCTAAAGTGTTTGGTGCACAGAGTTTTGGGGCTTGTCTGTCGATGTTTTGTTACTTTGACAATGCAAATCCTTTAAGCAAAGCCAGGTGCACAGAGCACAAAAGGAAGGATTATGTTCCTGGATGTTACATGGGTGTGTTTTGGGCATAACATAGATCAAACCTATCAGACAGTCATCCTTCATTCCTTTTAATTCAGTGCATGCCTGGCCGTTGGCGTTCTGCTATTTACCTATCAGATTTGTTTGGATTTTGTGTGGATCATTTAAATCCTCGACTTTCTTCGTGCTACTATGCTCCTGCACGAGCGTAAAAGCCAAACCTCATTAATCATTACAGCTCCAGCTGAAACTGACATTTATGACAGTGTATTTGAAGCTCATAGCTTACTGACTCTTTGGTGAGAGCAAAGTAAAAAACAAAAACAGTTTTGAGAGGATTGTTCACTGTATTAAAAACATGTACAATATTCAATTTTAAACAAACAACGTCATTTCTGTGATTGTACAATTTACCTTACCCAAGGAGGCTATGTTTTGCTGGCATTTGTTTGTTTGTCTGTTGGCTAGATAGCTCAAAAGTTAGGAATTGATTATGATGTAATTTTGAGCCAAAGTTGGTCTTGGACAAAGGAAGAACTGATACGATTTTGATGGTGATCCAAATCAGGATGCTAATCCAGGAATTCTTTAAAGTTTTTTTTTATTATATGCTGGAACAAATTCGTGGTGTTACCAACAGTCGTCGAAATGGTCATCCTGCAGTACTTCCACTTAACTTCTTTCTGCTCGATGTCCTCTGCACAGAATCCAAAATGTGCCCAAACAACGGAGATGGCATTTTTCTTTGCTACAAGGTCCTCTGATACATCGGCGCTTGTCTACTCCTTGTTGGCAGCGCGTCATTAGCTCTTGGCGAAAGTGAACGCAGACTGTATTGAGGGGGCGCGGTCATGTGACTTACACAGGGAAAATAATCAAAATAATCGACATGAGTAAAATTACTTCGATTATAGGGTCTAAATGTTGGTTTCGATTATTTTTTAATTAATTTCCCAGCCCTATAGGGCAGGGGTTTTTTTTCTCTAGTAACCTAATAAACTCTCCACAGATTTTCAGGGAATGTTGTTCATGGCACAAAGGAGGAGTTAGAATGTTGATTCAGGATTTTTTTTTTCTTTGACATTGAGAGATAGGGCAGTTTCTGTATTTCTGACAATAAGTCACCCCTGACAATGTTAGAAATGTCTTGGCAGAGGTTTGTCCTCTTGGAGCATTTGCGCTATAGTTTAAATGTGTAATAAACACAGAAAAATCACCACGATACTGTTTTTTTCTCTGCTAAATTCAGTAAATTATTCTGACCTCATCTGCAGCAATGCATAGCCTGTCTTCAGTGCCAGTTCTTTTCCCACAGGCGCTGTGGCTAAAGTATTCACTATTCAAGTAAACCTAATACAACACCACTCCAAATGCAACAAAACTATCCGTTATATACATTTTCAACAGGAGCTGCAGTCAGCAGGCTCTGTCAGGCTCTTGCTTTCTAATTAGCTGTGAGGTTAATAGGAAAACAGAAGTCAGTGGTAAAGAAGTGTCCAGGAAAGGCTCAACTTTCAAGTGGAAACTGTATAGGAGCTCAAGACTAGAGCACAGTGACACCGTAAGACATGTAAGGACAAAGAGGGTTTTTACTCCAAAAATAAATGAATAATCAAACTTAAAAAAAAAAAAAAGCAAACAAAAAACCCCTGGTAATTTTCACTTTAAGTAGAGAAGTGCAACACAGACAAAAACTGTTTTCTGTATTAAATATAAATTATTTAGAGTGGCTGTGTGCTTTAGGTTACATATGGACCAACTGACTCAGATGCAATGCAGGCATAACACCTGCCTTAAGCCACTAACTTGTCTAAGATCAATGCACCATTTTTTAATGCTTATTTTCTTGCACAAAAAAGGTTTCAATTTCCTTAATACTATAGAGACATCATTACTTCTTCAAGGGGATTATGTCTTCATCTGTATTTGTCTGTTTGTTTGTTTGCCAGCGTCTATGAATATGTAGATCCTCATATTTTCCCATTTAAATCATGGACACCACAGTCTTAGGTAAATGGTAAATGGACTGTAGCTTCTATAGCACTTTTTTAGTCTTTCCAGCTGCTTAAAGCCTTTTAAACATCGGGCCACATCTACCAGTTAACACAGGTCTGCTCTCACATTTACTCATTTATTGTTCTGAGTTTCTTTGTAGGTATAGCTAACGTGTTCATGCCCTCCCATATGCATTTAAACACCACTGACCCAGAAGTTGGAGCACCTTGGGATTAAGGGTCTTGCCCAAGGAGAGCTGGACTCCAGCCTTCGACATTATCAGTCAGTGCCATATAGCCCACCACTCTCTCCCCAACGCTGTTAACCCAAAGGTGGCGTGTAGAGGTCAATGTGCAAAGTCGTGTTGAGGTAGGGGAATGGTCCAGTAGCTCCTCACAGTCATTTCACTCTTTACAATCTGCAACCTAGCTTCGGTGAAGAGCTACAGTTGGGAAAAGTCTGACAAAGACCCTTGAGAGTAGACCATAACTAAAAGTAAGCTCGTACGTTAGCTTCCTCAGGCCATGCTTTATGAGATGATAAACTTAGGTCACTTTTACACATAAAGTTTGTTGGACTTGGTTCAGTTTTGGGGGGTGAAGCTGCAGCATTGTTTCATTTTCCATTGGTTTGGTTTTCTTTCACACAGCTCTTTGTCAAGTGGACCAGAGCTTGTCAAATAATGCGTAATGTAACCATCTGCCACAAGTTGGGGCTTCGGCTATGGTTTTTGTTCCTGCCATCTGGTTTGTTGTTTCACCATGACCCAAAAGCACACAATTGGTTTTAAGTAATTTAACTGTTTAGCGTAAAGCAGCCCAGCAGTGTTTTGACTTATAAAATTAAGGTAAAGGCTGGCGATGCTAGTTATGCTAATGCTAGCCACTCTGCTTGGTATTGTCAGACATTGCTATGTTAGTGTAACGAAAATATATTACCATTATGATTATACATGTATTTTGATCCTTTTATGTGCCAGGGTGAAAAACCTTCATGCTGAAACAAGGAACCGGAAATGAGAAATCAAAACAGAATATCTTGTGTCTGATAACAGAGGACTGCGCCGTCGCATCAGCAGAAGAACTCACAGTCTCTGAATGAGGAAGATGACCACTGTTGTGATGCATGTTTGTGTAACTCTGAACTGCAATATTTTTGGTTGATGCTTGTGTGATAAAGTGCACCTTGACTGTTTAAATATGAGAAGCTTGGACGCACAATTCAGTGCATGAGGAAGTTGCCTTTGTTGTAAACTGCTCGTACTCCTGTCGTTCTCTCCACATGGACTTCTGAGTCAGGGGCAGTTTGGGAAATTTTCCTGACAGTTAGCTACCTGTTGTGACATTTGGCCAAATTTAACCCATATTTCACTGCTTCTTGGTTTGCATGCCTTGTTTGGTCCATGTTTGGTTTGATAGTAGTCACACTCACTGCAAACCAAACTCTGGTTCACTTGGAAGCGAACCAAGACCCCCTGTTTTCAGGTGGACCAGAGTTCAGTGCAGTGGTTGGCATGAGTTCTTGTAGGCTTGCACAACCAGCCAAATCAACCAAACTTTCCAAAAAAATGAACCAGTTTATTTGGTCATGACCAGTGTTGTGTGTAACGTGTTACTTTGTTACATAATGTAACTGCTTTTTTCGGGTAAAAAGTGAAGTAACGCACTACCACTGAAAATGTGGTAATGAAACGTCGTTCCTCTTTAAATTCAGAGCAACGTTACATTTCCCACAGAAAGATCTGACATCGATGCTGACATGAGCAGTGTTGCCAAGTCTGCTTATTATAAGCGTCTATGGGCCTGTTTTTCTCTAAAGTCGCTTGTGAGTTTTGGCCGCGGGTCGCGTTTTTTTGGGCTTGTTTCTTAATGTGCAGTTGTTTATTGTGTTTTTTCTGTCGGTGTGAATCCCCCCTGATTATCTTCCAACAGTAAAGCAAAACACGAGTGTGGTAAGCTTTCAACTTCCTTGTTTCCTGGTTATCGTGCCCGCCCCCAAACACGCTCACGCACATAATGCATGCGCCAGAGACAAAGTTGCCAGGTCCGCTTATTATAAGCGACATTCTTTTTTTGAATGGTTGCTTGGCACTGTGTAATGTAGACAAAAATTACAACACACTTTACGCTTAAAAAAGTAATATATCACATTAGAAAAGGAGATAGCTGGAGGTTGCTTGTTTTGGGTTTGTTTTTATCGACTTGGTTGCTTATTTCAGAAGAAAAATATTGAAACACTGGACATGAGCTCTCCTTCCACACGGTATGTGACATGATTTTGTATAATAAAGAGCACAAAAGAAATACCTGTTATGTCCTCCATAGAAGAACTTTATGTAAGCCTACACATTTGGGAACAGATATGGGGTTCTGCCCAAAGTCGAGCAACGTAAAAGTAAAAAAATAAAGAGTAATGTAAAAAGTTACTCTCCATAGAGGGTAACTAAGTAAAGTAACAAGTTACTTTTTTAAGAAGTAACGAGCAAACACTACTTTTTAAAAGTAACTTCCCCAACACTGGTCAGGACCAAATGTATTAGAAGTAAAAGCACCCTTAGAAGCAAAGCTATGAAAACATAATGTTAAAAACTTTAACCCAACTGAGTCCTGCATACATCCCCCTAAAGAAGGTCCCTGTGGCCTTGAGTGTCCTCCCTGGAAAGACTCCGTGGTGTGAGTGTGACAGGTCAGCAGCAGCCTGGTTCAGTGAGCTGTGAGTCAGTGTGTAAGTGAGCAGAAAAGGGGGCCTCCCATCACAGAGTGAGGGAGCTTAAAAATGGCTTCTGATCACTCCGGGGGCCCTGGGCAGGTCGGTGGGGGCCGAAAGATGAGCGCTGAATGGAGAGCGGCAACCTGAAGAATGGGCCCCTCAGTGGGGCGTCAGTGGAGGAGCGGGTGATCTGAAACCTCCTCCGTTGTCTTTCTCTGTGCCTCTCGCTCAGCCCGGCTCTCTGTCTCTGCTGCTTTTCAGAGCGGGGCTGGTGAGTCACACAGCTCCTCTGTTCACTCGCTATCTCCCCCTTTTTTTTTCCTTCCTACTCTCCCCGTATTCGCCTTTCAATCTGTCCCGTATCTGCTGCTCCATCTGTGCACTTCAGGTGCTCGGATGGACAGATAAGCGATGATTGGGTTACTGCGGTGGGGGTGTGAAGCACAGGAGGAGCACCGGAGCAAAGGAGTGGGGGTCTGAGAGAGCGATCTCTTGTTTTGCCGTGTTGTTAGCTGTTGACTGCCGCTCTGTTTGTGCCTTATCTGTCTAGGTTTCACGTTTGCAGCAGCAACAATGCGGCTCTTTGTGCAGCGTGGGTCCTTTTCTGTCCCGTTGTTCCGTTCCTTCAGTTTCTTGAGCAGGTTGAACAGCAGCATCACCCTCTTGTCCCCGCTCTGAGGCTGTGAAATGTCAACTTTTAGCCTCAACATAACCCATACTGCTCAAACTCACTTCTTGATGTTTTCACAGGAGAGAGAGGTTTTGTGTTGAGTGACTCATGAAAATGTCTAAATAGGAGACTTTTATGGGCTGAGAAAAGCTCAATAACCATTACATTTCATATTTCAGACAACAGAGAAAAGTTCTGAAAGGTTTTTGAGAATACCAAGAAAGTAGTCCCTGAGTTTCAGTGCAATTGTGTAACTTTTGTCCACAAAAATGAGCAGATTTATACAATCTTTTTGCTGCTTTCAGCCAATTCATCTCTCCTGTCTCCTGTCTCTCTCCTGTGGAGTCAAAATATGTCTGTTTTCATACTGCCCAAACAAGCGTGTGAAGTAACTTGAAGGAAAATGGTTTTAAAGCTGTGATCATTAACTTTTTTTGAACCACAGCCTGGTTTTATGTTGAATAACATAGCTGCTGATTACAAATACACATATTGTGCATAGTACGACTCACCATGACGCACGTTGTACTTTTTAAAATAATGACAGCATTTCATAAAACAATCAGAGTGTGAAGTCTGCATATTCATAGACGGATAAGTTAGGATCCAGTCTTCAAACTGAAACACTCTTTGGTCTCAGTGATTCGAAAACAGGGCTATGAAATAAATCATTTTTGATTCTCCAAATGACCTAAAGCCCAGTGCTGGTCCCTGGCCTGATGGGACTTCCACATTTAAGTGTTTGCACAAAAGCTATTTAATTCAAGTTTATCTGGTTATTTATTTAGTCTCCATCTGTTGTTGCTGCATTTGGCTAACTGTGCAATGATGACATCATCGTCAGCAGCTGGTGAAGTGTATTGTTTTTTATGTTTTGTGTTTTTGCCAGTCAGTGCACCATATATAGTCCTCTACATCCAAGTCACTTCATTGGGTATAGGGAGCGAAATAATGACTTAGCAAACAACTGTCTCTTCTTTTTGTTTGTTTCTTTTGCAATTTCAGTTGAAAATCCACATCACCCACAGGCCTGGAGTGTCATGGCATCAGCACTGATTGGCTTTTTAAATGAGAACTTGCCTACTTTTCCAGGACACTGACTCTACTAACTTTTATAGTTCATTGTAGATTTAAATGGGAAAATAACTATTTATGGACCAGGTAGCAACCTTCAGGGCTGAAAATGGAGAAGTGCTAAAACTCGTGGTACCCCGAGTGTTCCCTTGAGGCTGGATGCAGAAACCTGACACCTATAGTATAAATAACTGTGTGCAGGAAATGGACAGTTTACAGCCCGGTAGAAAAAATGGCCTCAGTCTTAATATTTTCTACATCTATTTGCCTTCACTGTATGGGTGAATTTTTTAATACTGTTTTTCTCTTATTAAGGATTTCCGTTTTTGTAAACACAATCGCTATTGGTCAGACAACCATAAGTCCCGCCCCACACAGCCTCTCTGTCTGTGGGTAGTTTGAGCTAAAGTTTGGTTGAGATGACATAAATGGTATGGCAGCATTCATTACAAGACATCCACAATGTTACAAAGGCTGCTTTTATAATCAAATGGCTGACATAACATATAGTCTATTATATGGGCCCAGAGAAGACAGATTTAAGTATGTCATTAACATTGTTAAGAAAAAGACATAGGGCCTGATCTACTAAAGGACTGCGTGTATAAAAACACGTGCAAACTTGATGCTTGATAGCACCCGCAAAGCTGATCTACTAACAGGGTGCAGCGAGGATTACGTCTGTCAAATGAGCAAAATAACACGCGCAACCCAATTAATGCGTTTGCCTTCATGAATATGCAGAATACATGCAGATTATCAGAATCCGCAAAGTACTGGGAGGAGGAGATGCAAATGTAATCATTAAGCACCCGCAATGTGATTTATAAAACCCGCAACTGATTGCACTTGGTGTTTTTGCATCTAAATCTAGCATGTTTGAAAGGCAAAAAAAGCACAGCGTTACGCACAAAGGGCTGAGGTCATTGTGGCGAGAAAGAGAGGTTGCATAAACCGAATATTTTCCATCATTGACTGAATTTTTTGATGAATGAAGGAAAGATTTGGAGGCTGTCTGTCATTATGATGGACTGGAAAAAGAGGGACGATCCAGCGTGCCATCATACTCATGCAGACACATGAGTGAAGTAAACCTTCTCTGTTTTGTGCTCTTCATACATCGTGGAGGAGGTCATTTAACCTATGTAAAAAAAGATCCCCTTCACAGCCAGAATCACTCTGTTTGTCACTTAGAGCTGACTGCATCACACTCCAAACACTGACCGCAGGTTTAGGATCTATCAGTGCGTGGAGAGTGTGGCGCAGTCAGTGCGTAAAAGGCACAAGTGCCCGGTCTGTGTAACTGTAAGACTGCTCTTCACTAACTATGTGAATGATGTCATTTAGATTATATTCAATTGTACAGGAACAGGAAAATTAAAAATGACGGATACAAATATGGCAGGAGAGAAAAATGACGACCTTGTCCGTCAAAATGACAGACAACAAAAAAAAAATTACCGCAAGTGTGTTCATTTGCCTCCAACTCCATGGCTTCAAACTTCGTCTTTTGTTTTACGGCCACTCTGCTCTCCCAAACTCTCCATGGTGACAGCCAGTAGCACACGCAAAATCCTCATTTAAAGAGGGCGATCCACACCACTTTTGTGGCTGTTATGAATTGCGCACGCAGTCTTAGTAGATCACCTGCAATGCACCCACGAATAGCACGGGCAATTTCTTAGTTTGCACACGCAATTTAGCACTCGTTGTTTGGATCTTAGTAGATCAGGCCCATAGTGTGTTTAAAATTTTGGGGCAAAGTAACTAGAGTACCCATCATCCTAAAGTGTCATAGCATGCCTCTTATTGGTTGAAGAAATTGTAGAAATTGAAGGTGTCACTCTTGAGCTCTATGACTAGTGCAGTTGGCACTGTACATCATCAGGCTTTAGATATCAGCAAAAAGTAATACCCAGATGAGGACAAAGTACACAACTTCTTTCCTTGAGTAAACGTTTAGATCCTCCTTGTCAAATGTTACTGCATTACAAGTAAACTGGCCAAGTCATTTTTTTGCTTGAACAATTAGCAGAGTATTTGCTCTCGTCCTTACTCAAGTATTGAAAGTACTTTTGAAAATTTTTCTGGAGTTGGACATATTTTCATGAATAAATGGATTCTGCCTACAGCTTTGCTCCAGTTTTTTTAAGTCATTGCCAGCAGAAGATAAGCTGAGGTAGCTTGCCTTCAAGCTGCTGTTGCGTATCCAGAAATCACAGAAATTAGAGTCAGAGGTTTTCATGTGACAGCTATCACTGACGTCTTCCTGTTTCATTTCCCTAAATGGGACCAGTAAATTAACTTTACTTGTTGTCATCCCACTCCATCTACTCTTTTTCTGAGTCCCTGTCCTGAACTCTGCCGTGTCTATCCAGTGAACTGCAGGTGTAAATAATCTCCTGGACTGGATAAACTGGATAAATATCACTCCCCCTCCCTGCATGCTCTCCTCTGTACCTCTACTCCTCATTTTTCTGGAACCCCCCGGGGTCTCCAGTGTCCTCTCCACTTTCCATGGCACTGATAAGATGTCGACACGATTAAGAGCGAAAGCTAATCCTCTGCTCTCTCTCTCTCTCTCTGTCCTCTCGGCTGTGCTGAATGTTCAGGCAACACAAAACACCGCGGCAAAGTTTAAAGAGACACACAGCTAGTGGATGGTAGGAACACAGAGAGTGAGGGAGAGAAAGAGGAGGAGGCCAGGTGGACAAGGGGTTGGATTGTAACTAAATAATTAATGGGCGGCACTTTCGTTTTTTAATCTGTAAATGAGAAGGCCTAAGATGGCGGGGCTGGCGCTCTGACACTCGATCCCTGGCCCATTAAGATAACAAGATGTTGGATAATGATCTCGGTTAAGGTGCAGTTTATCAGTCCGGGGGGAAGTGGCCTCGGCTCCCAGGTGGTGGGGCTCTTTGTCCCCTGATGCTCTGACAGAACATCTTTAAGAGGTCTTATCTCCAGAACAACATGGAAAGAATTGTGGTATGAAGAGCAGTGTGAAAGTGTAAATGTGTTTACACTAAACCCTGCCGAAGACATTGATTATAGACCTTTTGCCTTCATGACCTAATTCTGTCCAGTGGACAGTGGAAGCACCGCTGTTGTCAAAGGGAAAAATACAATTTGACAATAATTACAGATCCAGCCACTTCAATTTTCCCTCCCTGCAAGCTGCCTTCCAACTTTCATCCAGTTACCAGCCAACTTCCAGCCACTGGAAGCCATCCCACCTCCCTGAGGTTGTACCTAAAATCCACTGAAAACACTCCCATTCATGCATTTGCAGGGTGTCTCCATGAGATTGTGATTCCCTCACAAGAGGACATGGCCTTAACTTTTTTCTTGGTTAGTATATCAGCTGCCAAATCAACTGAGGGCAAACTTGACACCACAAATTTATCCAAATATGGTCTAGAATTTACAATCTATGACCATCAGGATGTCAAGGACCTGTCAGGGACCAACCAAGGCCCTATCAGGGAAAGTGGGAAGTTTTAAGTGGCTGCTTCTGTATGTCTGAGGTGTGTTGGAGCCATAAAAGTAACTAGAAGTAACATAAAAAAAATTAGCAATCAGAACACAAATGTCAGTGAATCTGAGAAATGAATTGGGCCAACTCGAGGACACTTACAAACATTGAAACCAGCAAAGACTGGACAGATATAGACATTTTTAATATGCAGACATATAATATGTAAATGTGTAATATGCTCTTAACTTATGCTTATGCTGTCTTAACTTTTGTAAAAGCTCATTAGGTTAAAACTGCCAGCATTAATGTGAACCCCAATTTCCATGTAGTCCACCTCTGTAACATTCAGTGTGCGCCCCACACTCTGCAGCAAATCACCCCCAATCTCATCAACAAGTCGGTTGCCACATCCTCATGTTTTATGGGTTCCACCGCTCAATGCTTTAGATATGCTTCCAGTGTGAGAGTGGAAATTGAAAATGAAGCAGATTTCATTTTGATCAGACAAAACTAGTCAGTGACTAAGACTCAGTGGTCAGTGGGTTTAGCTGGAATGGGTACAGTTTTAAAACTATAAATAATTTGCATTTTGAAACCCTTCACGATATTAGGTCCACTTATTTTTAAGTTTTTGAATTGTACTTTGGCTACAGAAGTTTGATGTTGTACATAACTGTATTTTGTAGTAATATAATCAATTGGTATGTTTTTGTTGTTGTTCTTTTTATATTTTCAATTTTCCAATGGTAAGATTCTCCTTTTGCTTAAAAAATATTTGCCAGTATGCAAAATATGTCTGAGTTTGTGCAGAGTATAGCAAAAGAGATCACAAAGCTGCAAAGATAATAATCATTGCCCTGTACCAACAAGGCTTTAAATCCAATGGACTGCATTATTGAGGGATTTTGAGTCCAAAAAAAATCACCATTTCTCACATGTATCACTAATTATGTAATAATTATGTAAATAAACCTTGAACTACTGTAAAACTGCTGCATCCTGGACAAATGATTCACGAGCAGCTCTGTCTTTGTATCCTTGTGTCTGAGTTGGGACTCATTCTTAGTCTGTCCCCACAGATCAAACTGATCCTCTGATCCCCTGATCCCATCACTATTTAGCTCCGCAGCACCACCCACCCCCACCTGATGCACTCCACCAAGGTAAACACGCCTGCACAACAGTCAGTCCCAGGATGTCCTTGGTTGCACATTTATAAGCTTCAAATGAGTGCACCCTGCTGGACGATATCATAGTGGTTTGGTCTCGGGTCGGCACCTGGGTTCTGTGGAGTAGAGGAACAAAAACAGAGACAGAGAAAAGACAAATATGGCTAAATAAAAAACAAGTCAAAGAGCAGATGTGCTGATAGTATGAGTGTCAGTGTCAGACTGGTGTTTCCCTGGAGGATTGTGAAGATGAAGGGATCTGAGTCGCTGCATCTTTTCACTGACTGCTGCTCACATTCACAGTGTTACACCAAAAACATCTACACACACATTACAACCTGCATACAGTAAACACGCAACAGCTATGTAAAGAAACAGATTATGTTTTTTTTCATGACAACCATAGCTTAAAATTGGAGGACTTTAAGGGCCCTGTAGAGTGCAGAGCATTAAAGCATGTAGTGCAGGTGTCTTTCCTATTTTCCAGCTGATGAGGGGTGTCATTTTTTTATGCCCAGCAGACGTTTTGTAAATAACAAATTGGCAGGGAAGCTGGCACATCCCTCTGTTGAGGACACAGATAATAACTTCACTTAAAGTCCCCTCAAACTGAGTCTTAAGTCAAAAGTCTTAATTTCAATGTGTTCCTGCTATTACGAGGGTTAATTTATGAGACAGACATACATCTGCAAAATCAGGCCACACTTTCACTAAGCTTGTTCCACAGATAAATCAATCAATCAATCAATCAAACTTTATTTATAAAGCGCTTTTCATACAAAGAATGCAACTCAAAGTGCTTTACATAATATATAAACACATTCCTTCAAATGAGATGCATAACAACACACTCTCTTTACAGTTCAACATCAGGGCATTTGCTGATGAATTTTAATCAAATTCTCAACAACACAGAGGGATGAGAGACAGTATGCCTCTTTTAAAGCACTCAAAATGTGCTTCTCCTTACACTCTCCAGCACATGTAATACACACACAAACAAGAAAAACACACACACACAATCAAAGACTCAAATGTAATATGGAGCTACATTAATAATAATTGTATACATACTCATAAATGCCAAAGATAATGGTTCCAACAGACTTCAATACAGGCTGTGAAATTTGTTTTATGCCCACAATAGAGAATACAGCTATGGATTAATACCGAGAAAATGAAAATTTTTACAACATTGTCGGGCAAATTATAGCCAGAAATGTGGGGAACTGTTCTATCTTGCACTGTGAACAAATCCTTGAAAAAAAATACTTGACCAACATTCTCTAAAAATGTCATTCGATTCTGTTGAGAACTTGTTTAGTTATGAGCAAACATGTAAAAATCTGCCCTATCACATAATATTAACAAATCCCTATAAACAGTCACGATTTGTATTGGTGTTTGGATCACAACAAAAATCTATTTTGTGGTCCTCAGGCCATTTCTGACCCATCCAAAAAATTTAATAAGATACCGTTCATATCTTTGTGAGTGATCCCGTTAACAATCTAACGAACAAACGAACTAACAAATGCCGGCAAAACGTCCTTGGCAAAGTAATTAGTTTATGTTTTACCACTCACGTGTAAGTACCCAGCACATGTATTTGATCATAAATGGTTGTAAAAGAATTCCCAATTGCAATATAACTTTAACCTGAGCATCACTTTACTTCTTATTGTAATAAGTTGCACAAAAAGGAAAATAATTAAATAATCCAAGCAGAATTTGGACTAAACAATTGAATCCATCATGTTAAAAACTAAATCATTAAAACCAAGCTCCCTTTATGATCCAATTGTCCTCAGTCGAGATTTCATGACTCCTTTATTACGTGCTTTTGGTTAATGAAAAAAGAACGTGATGTAATGTATGCATTGTAGGAGATAATTGGTATTAAAAATTTTAAGCAAAATATATCTGTATTGGATCAAATGGAAAAAGTATGGTGTTGCTCATCACTAGTTCGGCTAGATGGCCATTTTGGAGAGGCTATTGATTGTGTACTTTGGAGATAGGTTGAATTGGCTTCCGTTAAAGTGATCACAACTCGATAACATGATAGCAGATAACATGTTCAATGATACATTGTCCACTCAGAATCTGACTATCCTGCTCAGTCACTCTTTTTCTTTTCCTAACATCACTGCATGCCTTTTGTGTCTCTTGCCTCTGCCAGTGTGGAACACAGTGTGGAGACAGGCACACTAGTCTTTTGCTGAAAAGCAGTGTACACTTCTTCTGGGATGACTGTGGCTCACTCCCATAGTGCTGTACATAGGAAACTGTGGCGCACTGAGGAAGTCTTTCTTTTAACCCTCCTAATTATCCTTGGGGTCAATTTGACCCCATTCGATGTTTATCATTCAAAAAACAATAGTTGACTTCGTTGCTTTTGCTTCATATTTCATGACTTTTCCAAATTTGACGGGGAAAACTGATTAAGCATGAAATTATCGTAATGATATGTTTTCAATGTGCTGAACACATATTGCACACATTGGTGTTCCTCTGGGGTCAATTTGACCCCACGCTGTTTTAGCTGTGTAAAACTTGTCTGTTGTGTGTGTGACCTAACACCCCCACACCTGCAGGTGCAGAGTTGATGCTTTTAAGTGGATACATAACAGGGGGGTGGGGAAAACAACTATTCCCACGGGAACTTTGATACTTCTCGTGGTGTGGGCATGTGGGAAACAACCTGACTTGTGAACTCCTGCCAAAATGTGGAAGCCAGTGAAGGCTTGCAAGTTGATCACATCCAAGTCTTTCCATCTATCAAGTCATCATTAGTGCTCTTCATAACACCATGGACTGAAAATATTGTACTTCGATGACAAATTTAGAGGGGAAGTGTGTATGCGGACAGTGGGAAAGACCTGGATGTAGTTGACTTTGAAGCTCATACTGGCTTGCTTATTTTGGCAGAAGTTAAGAAATCAAAAGGTGAAGCAACAGCAAGCCTTTGAAACACTGAAACTGATAGGGCAATATTTCCAGGCACCATGTCTCTGAAGACATTTCAAGTTCTGGAATAACAATGTGTGTGAGTGAGACTTTATAGTGACAAACCACAAATATGTTACAACAAAAGGAGAAAAAATCAGTCAATAAATATGTTTGGGTGAAAGACATTTGGATGAAAGATTTTCAGGACACACTTACTCTGAAACTGAAAGTTTGACCTGATAGTGGCGCTACAGGAAAGGTCATATTATTATCAAAACCAATAGGGTTCATACTCTGGTGGTAGTTAATGTTGTCAGTAAATTAGAGAAGATTTGTATGAAAACTTTTCAGCATACATTAATTCTAATCTAAGAGTTTGGCCTGATGGTGCCGCTAGAGGACAGGTCAACTCACTCATAGGTTTCATCATTAAAGGGGTTATTTATGTAGCCAACAAATAAACAAAGTGCCTAACACAAAAATTTGGTCAACAATTCTATGTTAATCATTTTCTGGAGGCAAATATCCCTGGGGTCAGATTGAACCCAAGGGTAAAATGTGTTAGTAATATTTGCAGATAATTGGAGGGTTAAATCCTTCCACAATAAAATCAGATTTGACACAACTGGCTGCTGAACATACACAGTGCTATATAGAGGCAACCAGGGTGCTTTGAGGAAGTGGGATGGACACCATTCTCACTGTTAAGAGTCCTCCTACTATGAGATCAATTTAAGAGTACTCTTTCATGCTGAAAAAGAAACATATTGTCATTTTAAGTCACAGTGGTCATTTATACATTTAATGTGAACAAGATGGACAGTGGAAGGTTCAAGCTATTATAACAGTGACCTTTATTTCCAAGCTCCCATGCTGGGGCATTTAAATGAAGAGCCTCGATACTCAGACCATGAACCATCAACAAACCTTCAACAAATGGCCGTAGCTCACAAAATGCAAATCTGTCTTCGGGAGATGTTTGCAGATAGGGCACAACTCACACACACACATAAACTGTATCAGCCCCAGCTCTGGTGTGATTCCCAACCTGCTGTACCACACACTCACACACACAGATTTCCAAGGCTAAGTGACCTGAATGTTCTCAGCTTTGAATGACATAAGCACCCAAGGGTCCTTGAGTTCTGCACCCAACCTGAACACCCTCATATGGCGGCTGATGGCGATGCAGGACGCTCCTCCGACTATCCATCACAGCCTGCAAGTAATGTCTGTGGGCGCACGCAGCTTACATCAACCAGGATAAAGGCCTCTATTAAGAAAATGAATAATACCAAGTGAGGGGAGGTGACCTCGCGCCAAGCACGTGACGTCAAGGCTGGGACTCGATTGGCTGCTTTTAGATAGTATAGGCTATGAGGGGGGGTCGGTCTGGAGGGTGACGGATGCTTTAGGCCAAGCGGAGATGGGCTACAGAGTCAGCCGTTTCAGTCCTGTGATCTAATCTGTTACCCATCATGCATCCTGCTTCACTAATGAAAAGGCAAGGTCCCATTTGTCATGGGCAGCAATGGTAAATGGAATTTTTACCCCCCCCCCCTCTTTACCGAGTGCAGATTCTAAAACATGTGCAAACAGACCTCAGTGATGGATGATCACTGCAAAAAAAATGAGCCCACAGGAAGTGCAAATTAATGTCAAGAAGAAGAAATTGGAAATGTCCTTTCCTTCCTGGAGATACTTCTGTGCGTTCTGTTTATTTAATCAGAAATCATATGCAATCAAGGTTTAGTTGAAGGACCTGTTATTATATTTAAAAAAAACAACAACTGCTAAAAGAGCCTAAAAAGCAATTGCTAAAGATGACATGTACCGACAGGCTGCTGAGTTCCTGTACCAATCCTCTAATTGCTGTTTGAAATAAGGACTCTGCTTATTGTATACAGCAGTCCACAGGGTGTGTTTAAAAACCAGTACACCATTCTTGGGTGAGTTTCACATAAGAAAGAAAGAGAAAAGCTATCAAAAGTGGTCCGTCTGGTTTGCACTAAGAGCTATCAAGGAATTGTTGGCTAGCTCAAGGGCTTTTTTCCTCTTTATCCCGAAGGACACAACGTCCATTATTTCCAAAACCAATATGAAATGTGGACTCGTCAGACAACAGATGACTTTTCCACTTTGCGTCAGTCCATCTCAGATAAGCAGAGAAGCCAGCAGTGTTTCTGGGTGTTGTTGATATACGGCTTTGGCTTTGCATGGTAGAGTTTTAACTTGTAGATGTAGTGACAAACTGTGTTAACTGACAAAGTCTTCTGAAGTGTTCCTGAGCCCACATGGTAACATGTTATACTGAATAATGTCAGTTTCTCCTGAGGGATCATCAGTCACTGGAATTCAATGTCAGTCCTCAGCCTTGCTGCTGATGTGCAGATATTTCTCCAGCCTCTAGGAAACTTTTGATGATACTATGGACTTTAGCCCTTTAATACCTGAAAACACAAATTATAGCCAAAAAATTTTAATTTTTTGGAGTAGAAATGTTTATTTCACCTTCTACTAAAATCCTAAAAAAATCAAAATTTCCATAAAATTTAACATGTATATTTTTTGTATCTCATTTGATACATTAGGTGTTTTTGGCAACTGGTAATCCATTTGAGGACATTTTTTTAATAATTTATCTGATTGTATTCAGATGTTTTTTTAGTAATTTGTTGGTGACATTGATTAGATACAGGTATCATAAGAGTATGCTTTAAATATGATACAACAGCCGTTAAAGGGTTAGATGATGAAATCCTGAAATTCCTTACAGTTGTATGTTGAGAGAAGCTGTTCTTAAATGTTGAATTATTTGCTAATTGTTTACAATGTCATGAACCTTGCCCCATCCGTGCTTGTGATCGACTGAGCCTTTCAGGGATGCTCCTTTTATACCCAATCATGACACTCACCTGTTTCCAATTCACATGTTCCAAACAGATGTTTTCTAAACATTCATCAACTTTCCTGGTTTTTCAATGCAAAAAAATAATGAAGTTTATCAATTTGATCATTCTACATATTGTCAGTATGTGCCCAGTTTTCACATACTAAATACCCCTGATCCACCTTTATTCTGACTCTGTCTGAGATGCTCTGTTGGAGCTCCTGTCTTATTAAGGCCTCCTTCCCGATGTGAGTCCAGTCTGTTTTTATTGGTTGACCGGCCTCCTCTGTGGTAATTTGTCAGTTTAGTTTGTTTCAGGAACATCTTCTTTACTCTGCATACTCACTGCTGCAGTTCTAATTTGTACAATGGCCTATTTTCCCTTAACATAGACTATACAATAAACTGAAATGATATTATGGTCTTATTCACATATTATTTGCTTGATCTTTTTTCCCCCTTTCTTGTATGTATTTTGTAAAAGTGGTATCTATCACCCATACTGCTGCAAGTTATTAAGATCAGTTGTGATATCTTGGCCACTTCTTTCTGGTGCAATCACAATTTGCATCACTGGTTTTGACTTTTATTCACTCATTGTCCTTGCTGAATGTGTATTGAAAATGACTGATGGTTGGATTTCTCTAAAACAGATCAATCATTAAGTCATTCCTGATAGATCTGTTCCAATCCCAATTGCAAATGTCTTGTCCCACATGCACGTAGCCCTGTGCAATATGACAAGCAGCTAAATCTATCAAGCTAAGATCATCGAATGTCAGTTTATTTAGAAAAAGGGTGAAACTGAAAAACAAGCACAATCACCAAAATATGTTACATGTTAGACATAGTAGATGTGTCACAATACAAACTAGAAAGCACTCGGAGAGTGCAGACCTCCGCCAAGCGCCACAGTTCCCCCTATTTGTCATTTGCACCATAAATATTAGTCCCACATTTATTTTGACTACATTTTTAGATTCCTTGACCATGAAAACATACCATTGGCAACTGAATTCATAATGATATCAACATTAGTTCAGCAGTTATTCACGAAAATGGCATTTTCCTTAATGGCGGTTTTCTTCTAGATCGGATCGCTTCCAAAATCTAATCATTTCTTCCTTATCCCAATCCGGACATTCCCTGAAAATTTCATCAATATCCATCCATAACTTTTTGAGTAATGTTGCTAACTAACTAACAGACAGACAAACAAACCCTCCCAAAAACATAACCTCCTTGGCGGAGGTAATTAAGACTAGCCTACTGGCTTACTGAAACATACTAGCATGGTGCCATGTGTCATGTGACCTAACAATCATCAAAATAATATTACTGTCTATCAAACTTTACAATAATATACAACAGAAATATAAGAACAATACTTGAGTCATCATTTAACATACCGAGAATGCTACCAAAGGCATGAGACGTCAGAGATTGCAGCAGATGGTGACAGCATGTGCAGTCCTCTGGCTGCCCGGTTCATGAAAACTTTCTTACTGAGTCACATGGTGCAGAGATCAGATTCTTAAAGGCACACGCTACTCTTATCCAAACTACTGACAACAAGACGGGATAACTAAAGAAAAAATAATGTCCTACTGGGGACAGAACAGCAAAGATGATACCTTTAAAACCAAAACAGATTCCCCCACCCCAAACTTTCTGAATTTGATAACATTCTGGAAGCCGAGGAGGGCCTGAGGTGGCTCCAGAATCACTATATGATGATCACTGCTCTACTGACTATGCTCTCCACTGGGCTTGCAATCACGAGTCGGTGGGCTTCAACTGCTTACGAAACAATGATATGACATCACACTGGTAGGTCTATCATAACCTGACATGCCATATAGACAGTTCAGTATATAAAATACAGAATACATTTCACTCTCCCATCCAGGCAATAGCCCTTTGAAAGTGTTTAGGGAGTCCAGAAACTTTCAAAAGCACATCTGGCAGGTGATTGGATGACACTTCTGTCAATTACATTTATAGGCCAGTCAAATACTGTAGTAGGTGGGCACTACTGCTGTAAAATACAAAATGTGAGCCACTATGTAAAAATGTTTTGCCAAAACATGTTGAAAGTGATGTGAAAATATCCTTTCTATTGAGAAATGCATTCAGTGTTGTTGTTTGGTTTTAATGTAATGAAGAAATGCATTCCAGATCTGACAAAATTGTTACTGAAGCTGTTAGCATCTATGCTAATCTCCGCACAAGCAGTCAGTTCCTGCTGTTGTCTTACTCCCACCTCTTCCTGCTTTAAAGTACACTGACTGGGCTTTGTGGCTATAGGCCGAGCACAATCACTGTGGCATAATGGATCTGCTTGATTGCAGACACTGAATCAGGCGGATCCAGATGCACTGCAAGGGTGGGTCTTTTGGGAGTCAGGGAAAAATTAGTCATTTCAAGCAGCTACTAGCGTTGTTCACAAGACAAGAAGAACTGCTGTCTTTATATCTTGTGCATAGAAGAACTCAATCATGTGGAGGACACACACTTACCCTTATACTAACCTCAATCCCCTTAACCTAACCCAACTCTAAAAGGTGTTTTATGACCTTTCTAGATTTACAAAGATGTTAAAAAGTCACTACAGCTAAGTGTGTCTCCTTGATGATCCTCAGTCTTAACATTGAGCTCCAGTACTGTAACAAGAAGGACAGATCACCTTTCTTACTATTTTTAAATTTATTTAATTATTTCATCTTATCAAAAGCTCAGGTGAGCCCAGTTAGGGTCCATTATTGTACTTCTGGATAACTAAGTCAGAATTCCTTTGAAAATAAAATGTCTATGGTCTTTCTCAGATCCTCAATGTCACCTTGCAGAGCCAAAGTCCCTGGTTATTCCTGCGTACTTTCACCATCAGTGTCTCTGTTTGATATTGGAGGTTTGTCTCTCTGTTCCCTCTCGTCTTCTCCTTTGGAGCCTAAATCCTGCACTTGAAGCTCCTCAGAGCTCCCAGCAGGAACAGGAGCCCCTTTTCTCTCTGCATTAATGGCAAAGAAAAGACAAAACACGCAGCACTTAGTTCCTCAGACTGCCGTGATGTTATGAAATGAAGCGGCAGGATTTCAAAAGGGCTGTAAGGATGTTTTAGAAAATAGGACGGCTGCAGAAGATTAGAAGCAAAATGAGGTTAACGTCTTTTTCTTTTCATAAACACCCCCTCTCTCTCTCTCTCTGTCTGTCTCCTCAGGGTTTTTTCCGTAGAAGCATCCAGAAGAACATGGTTTACACGTGTCACAGGGACAAGAACTGCATTATCAACAAGGTGACGAGGAACCGCTGTCAGTACTGCCGCCTGCAGAAGTGCTTCGGAGTGGGAATGTCCAAAGAGTGTGAGTTTGAGACCCTGATTATAAAATATAAAATTAATTTGAACTTTAGACCTTTATGAGTATTATACGAAATGGTTTAGTATAACCAAATCTCTGTTGGATATGGTCAATGGACTGCACTATAAAAGCACTTTTTTACTCTTTCTGACCGTTAAAGACTTCTTAAGCCACGCTGCATTCATCCATTCACAAACATTCACACGCTATTAGCAGAGACTGCCACTTGAAAAGCCAAACAATTAGTCCTTCATCACATTTATATTACAGTATATTGCTTTACTCTCCGCAGCAGCAGGTTTGGGGTCGTGCCTTAGAAGACTGGTACTTTTCTATGCTGTGGCATCATGACTCGACTCAAATCTGCTCAGTTGTTTTGGTTTTTCATTCGGCATCGTACCTTGTACCTGGCATGGTTTTTTATCACCAGCAAGGCACCAATGCTTTCAACAGTATGTTGTTTTGCTGATTGCTATTTCAGGGATAAAACTCATCTCAACAGCCACAATCTACAGGGGGCTGGCAGCTCCAACTCTTTTATTGCCTCTTTTTTTGTTTGTTAGAATGCCACCAGAATCAGTGCAACATAGGCCTACATTAGTACAGTTGTTTCATTTGTATGTATGAAATAATTATCAATTTATCCAAAAGGTAAAGCAAAGAAACACCGCTTAGGTCTTTAATGGCTGAACATCCATCCATTATGTTTATCGCTTATCCCTTTTAGGCTCGCAGGAGTCTTTCCCAGCTGATGCTGAGCGAGAGATACAACCTGAAACAATAGTCAACATGTTTAAAATAGACAGAAAACCATTCACACCCTCACCCATACCTAATGGCAATTTAGATTCACCAATACACCCAACAATCATGTTTCTGTGGGAGGAGTAACCCATGCATACACCAGGATAACATGCAACCTCCCCACAGAAAGGCCCTGATCGACATAGGGTTCAAACCAGCAGCCTTGCTTTGAGGCACGTGCATTACCTGCGTTGCTACATGTCAGGGCCGGCATAACTGTCTCCGGGGTGAAATTTTGACCTTCAACAATTTTCACTCCAGATGACAACAGGGCTGGCATCATTTGGTGTAAAAAAAAATAGAATTTTTTTCAAAATAAACAATTTTCATTCCAGACTGAAGAAGGTCAAGGGTCTAGACTACAAGTTTCCCTTATGAGCTTTTAGTCACTGAAAAATACAAACTCATATATATTTTGCACACATTGCAGGAGATGATTGGTATCAGTATCAAATTGCCGCAAAAAATATTGGTATCGTACTATTTCGAAAAAGTATGGTATCATTCAGAACTAACACACAAACACACAAAGTTTGTGCCCCTACCAATGCAGAAGCAAAGCTTACACACTTGCCACTAACTCCTTTAAATTATGTAATTCCTGCTTTGCCTCACTCACTTTTGCTTTCCAGTAAAAAAACAATTAATCAGGTGTTTTAAGTATCAGTGATTTATTTCATTAGTAAAAAAACTTAAAACGTCAAAACTGTTGTCCTAAACTTTGCTAACTCACTTGCTCCTGCTATCATGGATAAAAAAGGGGTCAGGACCTGGCAACTTTTGCTGCAGTTTTTTAAAAACCTGCTGGATAATCAGGCCTTTTTGTTGCCACACATACAAACTAGAAAAGCATTCATAGAGTGCACAGACCTCCACCAAGCAGCTCAGTTCCCCCAGTGACTTTTCCATGATCCCTGGCTGTTAAGAAATGGTAGAGATATGATTTTTTAAAATTCTGCCCAATGTTAACTTACAGGATTTTTTGGATATTTGGGGAATTTTTTGCATCCAGACAAATATCCGTATCACTACCAAAATTTAATGGCTCCTTCCTTGGACCAAACCACACCTCTGGTAAAAATGTTCTTGTAAATCATTGCAGTAGTTTTCTGTAATCAAACAGACAAACAAACAAACACAGAAACAAACATACACCAGCAAAAACCTTGTTGGCGGAGATAAAAAGTTCCATAAAATTCTGCGGGATCTGATTCAACAGTTTTTACCCTAATATGATACACAGACTGTGAAACTTGCATGATTACTATCGCCAAAGTACATTTTGTCTTATCAAAATTAACTCTGATATAATTTAAAATGATCCCAACCAGAGTTAAAAAAGAACAGTGAAACATATTTTGCACTTCTGACGCCGTTTATACTAGAAGAAGATTTCATATTCCCTTTATTCATGACAGTTCTGATCCATGGATTCCAAACCATGTTTTAGTGATGATCACTTTTAACAGCTCATGAGTGAAGTCTTATATATCCACACATTTTCGAAAACATCATCCAAATTTGAGAGGTACAGAATGTTGTGTATGTTCTCACATTCAATGCCTGGGAAATTCAATGGCTACACATTTTTCTATCTGACGTTTTTTTCTGCAGCCATTTTTGTCCCCTCAGTGCAGAAGCTTCAGAGGTGTTCATCACACACTTTACGTCTGTCATGATTTATTCAGTGTTTCCATCGCACTTTGCTGCGTTTTGCTTTTATCAACAGTCCATCTTTAAACCTTCAGCTAAGCATAAAAAACTAACTTACAGTATTCAGTTTTTAGTGGCACAGTGTTGTCATGATGAGTATTAAACTGTGAGGGTGGGCCAAAGGTCTGCAGGGCTTTTAAAGGAAGCGATTCAGCAATATTTAATTCAATTTCCTGCCTGCAGCCTGAAGACAGTGTTCAGCTTTGTTTACTCTACTTACTGGAAATAAGAGAGTTTCCAGTAATAGACTGTGAGGGAAGGATTGGAAATTAATGCAAATGAACTGGAAATGCAAATGATTGTGAAGTTTGGTGAAGCTCTCCTTCTCAAAATAATCAGCATTTTTTCCATTTGAATCTGACCTACATTTTAATGAGCCAACCCACATTTTTTAACTAAAGAGCTAATTACTAGATTTTACTTTTTATGATGAATAGACAAGAAAGAGATCTGCCATCATTCTTACAATGAATTGATTTTTGAATATTCTGTTTTTATTCATCACCGGGACATATTTTTATGCCTCTGAGCTTGTATTAGCCGGGTCAGAGATTTTATGTTTTCAGCTTTTACGACCCAAGATTTTTCTTTTTTTTTTTTTCCCTTCAAATAAGACTCAAATCTAAGTGTACTGCAGTTTAAGAGGATATTGTTTACAGAGTACCTTGTCTTTATGACAGGGTCTTCAATTCAACTTCAACTGGGTCCGGCTCAAAATTTCCCTACGCAAAGTATTATGTCTGATCACTCTGTCAATTTTATACATGTATTTATTACATTTTTCTTAACAAGATGAATAATGACTGCAGTATTTTCTTAATGAAAGATCTACAAAAATGTGGCAGTAACTTCTCATTCACGTTAAGGTTTGTGCCTAAATATTTTCAGCTCTTGAGGAGGCCAAATAAATGGCGTTATGTATACAAAAACAAAATATGTTTAGTCTGAGTTTGCCCTTTCATAATGGTCGCTACATCACTATTGTTTAGAGTCCATGTATTATAATGTTGCTTCTACATTACTCCTGTATTTATAGTATTTCATGCCTAATTTTATGAATTTATCAACACATTAACTAATATCTTTGTCATCATAAGTCCTGACTCATTAACGATGTTCATGTTTGCTCTATGAGATAGTCTGCAGTTAAAGGGACAGAGGAAACTGACCAAAACACCAGATATCAAATGTGGTAATCACTGTTAATAGAGTTGCTTTTTGATGTTTGTGGACCTCAAACTCTGCCTTTCACACTGTTGAGATTTAGTATGTAGTATTTGGCAGCGTGGAGATATTTAATATTATCAGGACATCACTGAAGCATTTGATCAGACTCTTGGTGAATCCATGGGCAGGCCAGTTCACAATGGTTTACAGAGTTTTCTGTCAGGCAGGAAAATGAGCATCAACCTACAATTTGATTTGTAAACCTACTTATGTTTATCTTAAAAATCACCCCCAAAAGACAAAAGGAGGTCAAGAAACTGAAAAAACAACACTACTTGATCTGCTGAAAGACTCTTTGAGGAGGAGCCCGGACACTCTTCGCCCTCAGTGCCCTCATGTACCCTCATGTCCCCTCGTTCTCAATTATCATCTATAGGAACAGTTTGCATTTCACAGGTTATTGGCGTCTTTTGATTGCATCAGCATTTATAGCTCAGGTCCACTTCATGCTCCATTAGCCTCAGCAGAGGAGTCATGGAGAAGATGATGTCTTGATGTCCTGAGGATAAACCCCCCACAGAGTAACTGATGAGAATGGGGTTGATTCCTGTGTTTCTATATTCATGGAGGTGATGGAAAAGAGTCTTCACCTTACTGATCTCAGCACCTCAAGGTTCAGGTCCAGGAGAGTTGCTTCCCCCGCTGGCATATATAACAGATAGATAGACTGTAAATAAGAGAGTGTTTTGTCTCATTGTTTGGAGCTGTCAGTCACTGTTTTTTCTTTAAAGACTGAAGTGATCCCATATGGACACACATTTGAAAGGGTTAAGGGGCTGCAGAGCTTCATTAGCTTATAATGTCCCTGCTTTCTCACTGGAAAGCTCATTCCAGGTTTTCGTGGGATGCCAATATTAGCTGGAAAAATATGTCCCCTCTATAAAGCTAATGATATTAAACAAGAGAGAGTAGTGTCAGTTTGTTTTGATTTTAGGGACCCTGTGGACCAGTTTTTCATCAAAAAACAACAGAAACTGGAAAGAGCTGAGATGAATTACCTCATCCTAGACAGCAAAAACTGCAGTAGCCAATATTGACTACAGAGAGACCGTTGTTCAGGGAGCATGAGTGGTGGATGAAATGCTCCAAATGGTGTCAAGATACTGAATCAATCAAACCATCATTGCAACATGGATTGCAACTTCTCTCTATGAAACCCCGGCTGTATGAAGCAATCTTGTATATAATTTGACAACAAGACTCTTGCTCTTGAAAACCCATTAGGAAAACAAAAAAGGTGCATTGCTGTTATCACTTTCTCTGACACTCCAGATTTTACTGTACAGAAGATATTTCAGTGGTCCATCTGGGAAACAGCCCATAGAAAGCGTCTCAAGAGGACAGAAACATTCAGAAGCATTTCCGGCAGATCTTTCTGTCAATCACATCCTTTAAGGACCAATCAGATAATCAATCAATCAATCAATCAAACTTTATTTGTATAGCACTTTTCATACAAGATTCTGTAGCACAAAGTGCTTTAGAAATGAAATAAAATCAAATAAAATATGAATAAATGAAATAAAAAGTAGAAAATTGAATACAATGAAAAAATAAGACCCACCCTGGCAATCCACATACAACACACACACTCACTAAATACACAAAGACATAAAAAGGAAATTCTGAAAGAAAACACAATTAGAGGACTGAGGAAACACTATCTTGAATTAAAAAGAGGAAACACATGAGCTAAGACTAAAATGATAATTAAAGATCATGATTGGAAATGGGATATAAATACTACGGGGAAAAGTTACTAAATAAATAAATAGAATTTAAATAAATATTATGGTAAAATGAGATAGCCTAACACCAAATGTGTAATAAAATCTGCTAAAGTAGGATAATGAAAAGAAAATCAGTGAACACAGAATACAGTTCCAAGTAATAAATCTTAACTGAGATGGAGAAATAAAAGAGATTAAGAGGATTGAAATACATAAAAAGATAAAAAGAAATAATGATAAATATAACCAGCTGAAAGACTATAAAAGTAGTTCTTGAGTTTGCTTTAAAAAATAATGATAATGTAGTCGGTAAGCACTGCAGTGAGATAAAGTACAAAACATGAGCCACTTTGTAGAACAAACGCTCCCCAAACATGTCTTAAGTGAAAAGAAAATATTTCTATCAAGACATGCTTTCAGTGTTGATATTTATTTTTCATGCATTAAAAAAATAACCCGATACACCAGATGAACGGTTCACTGGTACACTGAAGGAAACACACAGTATTATGTGCTGTTTAAATACTTAAATGTTGGAATTTTGTGCATCTGCAAAAAGAAATAAACCTCAATCATCGGTCATGGCTATTCTTATATTTATATTTATTTCTATATTTCAATTCAAAGTAACATTTGATTACCATGGCAATACCTCAATGCCTACAGCAGGCTTTGGTGGTGCTTTGGAGGCCAAGTACCAAGTGACTGGGATGAGGGGCACCTCCAGGTCTGAGGCCATGGTTCTCTACCAGAAAAAGGTGGATCGCTCTCTCCAGGTGAGGAGTGTGTCCTTGCCCCAAGTGAAGGAGTTCGGGTATCTCTGGGTCTTGGTCATGAGTGGGGGTAGAATAGACTGAGAGATGGACAAGCAGATCAGTGCATCTGCAGTGCTGCAGGCTCTGTACCGAACTGCTGTGGTTAAGAGGAAGTTAAACCTGAAGGCCAAGCTCTCAATGTACAGCTTCATCTCCGTTCCAACCTTCAACTGTGATCATGAGCTCTGGGTAATGAATGAGACCGCAGATACAAGCGGTCAAAATGAGATCCCTCAAGAAGGTGGCTGGGCTCAGTCTTAGAAACAGAGTGAGGAGCTCAGACACCCAAATGGGGCTAAAAGTAGAGCTGCTGCTCCTTTGCATTGAAAGGAAGCAGTTTAGGTGGTCTGTGCACTGAATCAGGGTGCCTCCTGGTCGCCTTAAGCGGGGTCCACACATAAGGATTTTTTATCTGTTAGAGACCCCACACATGAAGATCAAACATCAGGCATTGAACAGTTTTGATCGTACTGTGTGTGGTGTGCTCACACAGAACATCTCAACACAGAACACCACACACATGATATTCTGTCCCACCACTGATCTAGAATCTAGTCCTCAAAGACAGAAATCTGATCAAATGTGATCTAACAAAAATGAAGAAGAAGAAGCATAGCATACAACCATAAACGTTGTCCATGGCAACAACTGGAAAACACAACATGCAACATGAGAGAGGACATATGAGAAGAGGGAATGATGGTGGTCTTTGGACTATTTTAGACAGAAAATCAGGAACTGAATAAAAGAAAAGACTGTGGAAAAATCCTGGAGACAGCGTGAACATGTGAGCTGGTCCTCCGTTTCTTAGGTCCACCGAACTTTATGTTTATGTTTCAGGTCGGCTGTGCTTGTTTTTATTTACGCCTGCTTCCTTGTTCCTCAGTCAGCTCGCTTCTTGATTGGCTACAGTCTGTTCCAAGTCACAATTCATGACTCATGACTCGGGAGTTGGCTGCTTTTCCTACACATGAAGATTTTTGGTTGTGAATATTGAACAAGTTTAATATTTACGATTGTTGGCCCCGACCCGTTTCTGAGCTGATTATCGGGAAAAATTCACTCTTAACACACCTCAGACCACAGGATAATCTTAAAGGAGGATCTTATAAGACAGAAGATAATTGGGCATTTGCTGTTCTTGGTTGGGAAGGGGGAAAGTCGGGACAAAAACAGCCCAATAATCTTTATGTGTGTACCCTGCTTTCCTGTAGAAGTTTTCCAGACATGCCCAACTAGGCGGAGATCTGGGGCAGACCCAGAACTCACCAGTAGGATTATGCAATCCTATCAAACCTGGGAACACCTCAGAATCCCCCAGGAGGAAATACTAAAATTAATAATACTAAACCCACTATTAATACTAAAATTTGTAGTATAGTTTAATGTGATTTACAAACTAATGTATTTCATTCTTTCTAATTGGACTTATGTTGTCATAATCCATATTTAGAATTTTTTTATTTTGACATGCAGAGGAAGGCGGGTCGTCAAGGAGCCTCTTAAAAAATCTTCTCAGGGCCCCACTTTGGCCAGAGGTGGCCCTGTTTACACCCACCTAAGACTAGAACCAGCTAGCATTCTTTTCAACTATCATTGAGTCGCAACTTTTCCAACTGTTTTTATTTATCATTCAAGAAAACAAGATGTCGACTTAAAGGGCTAAAAACAAGGCATCCATGTAAGTAGCCCACCAGCAAATTCACTGAACTTGAAGTGAATAAATAACTTTATAAATGCATGTAAAAAAAAGTTATTTTGAATTTTGCACTATGAAAGGCTCACAAAATGTAAGCCTTATGCTGCTTTACATTGAAACTAAATGTCCTGGTAGTTAATTGAATTTGTTTATTAGCTTTCCTTGTTTGTGTCATTAATGTGTTGGCAACCACAGGCCATAAATCACCTGAAATCTTGTGTTTGTGGTTATTTCATAATAGGCATGACTCAGAGTGAACATCTGCTCGTGGACACTCGTGCTATCATGTGCCTCTGGAATAAACTGAGCAGATACTCAGGGATGAGCACAAAGAGAGCATTATTATCTGTGCGTGTGTGTTTCTCACTGATTAAGTGTTTGTGTGTGTGTTTATGTTGTGGTTCAGAAGGTATGGAGTCGTATATGCGTCATCACACAAGTTGAGGTTTTGTATTACTCAGTGATGAGAGATCATGAGTCTCTGACAATCATGAGAGATGAAATAATGATCTTATTTATCATGAGAGGAGGAGGAAGACTGTTGGGCTGCTGAGTTTGTGTTATTTTGTCTGTTTGTGTTTATTTGGTTTCATGGATCCCACTTGTTAAAGAAAGACATATGTTAGACTCTTTGCAACTTGATTTTGTAAAATGCTCTATAAATAAAGATTACAAAAGACTATTGTTGTTGATACAAAGAAAAAGCTTCAGGGAAATTTATTTCTATAGATGTTTGCTTTAGGGAAGCTCCTTATTCATAAAAAGTGCATTTTAGATTTAGTTCTTTGGAAAGAATTCACAAGAAGTTGCACATGTTTTTGTTATAAAGGTAAGGTCAAGGTTTTTATGGAGGAGCGTTTTAATCTTTTTGCTTATTCACATTACGGCTTTAAAGCATGATATTAACACCCCCGTGACGCTGCAAACAGGACTTGTGAAATAAATGGTTAAAGTCTTTAGAAATTAAACAGACAATGGATTTAGTACAGGATAAGATTGCAGGGTTCCCACGCATCCTGGAAAACCTGGTAAACCTGAAAAACCTGGAAAATGTTTGACCAATTTTCCAGTCTTGGAAAACATATGGAAAATTAGAGAAAAAGTTAAATGTTTTAAAATTTACAGGTTTTGTTGTCTACTATCACATTTTGTGGGCTGGGAGGAAGGCCAAATCTCAAAACATGTGTTCAAAAGCCTTCAGAAAGTTTTTTTTGCAAATGTCCCCTTTAAGTAAATTGTATGAGTTAGTTTGTATTCTGTGGATATTCTTTTATTCCCAAGTACAACAAAACCATGCCTTAAACAAACTCAGAGACCAGCAGTCACAAATGTTGTGCAGCAGACCAGTCACAGAGCTTGTGGTCCCTTGAATGTGTGGTAAAAATTCAATAAAAGTCAATTTAGGGCCGTGCAGTCATAGAGCTTAGGTTATATATTCAATACAGAACTTTAACTCAGCTTTGATGGTGAGAAGAAGCAATGGACGAGTTTGTTGTGTTTATACCTTTTGAAAGTAAAGTCAACTTCTAAAAGACAGAGTTGACAGTCAAACATTAAAAAAGACGAGAGTGTTCAGGTGTGACGTCAGAGGGGTAACAAAATTCCCACAGTATCCACAAAGAGTGAGAACAGGCTGATCTCTCTCAGCTGGGTGCCTTTAGATCAAACATAACATTGATCTTTCCATCTTAGAGTCTGAGTTTAATGCCAAATACGCCCATTTTCCCCGATCTGTTGTTTTGTTGTTTTCAGTCTTCTCAGTGTGGGAAAGTCTGTGCATCAGCTGTCAAACGATCATGGGACAATCTAATTTTATCACCTCTGTGCCCTGCCCCAAGGTCAAATCTGAACAAAGCCGGTGTCCCATCCAAACCCCCCTCCCCCCCATGTCATCAGGGCCATTAGCTTAAACTCGACATTTAGGTGGCAGCGATAAATAATTGCGGTTGTTCGACACCCACCTGGTTAGTGTTAAGTGCTGCATGTGGCAGTGGGCCCAGCCTGCAGATAGATCCAGTTTATTTACAGCTGCATCTGTTTGCCCAAAATACTGTTCAGAGCTCAGCAGCCTGCAGATGGCTCAATGACAGCTTCTCAAACCCATCTGCAACTGCTGCCATCTTGAGATACATCTTCATTAAAAAAGACACCAGGGCTGCAAACCGGGACTCAAACATAAAAAGAGAACAAGAGGCAAAGCTCATTTACTGAAGGAGGGGAGGATAAGAGTATTAGCAAGCAGAGGGATGTGAGCAGCGCCGTGAAGAGTGTATTTAACAGCTCCTCTCAATGACCCTTCATTCACGGCTGGAACACTCAGGAGAGCCCTTCAGAAACACTCGATTCGCTTGTTCACAGCAGCTCGCCCAAAGCCTGACAAACACGATGGGTACAGGATCCTAGTGAGAGCCTTACATATACACACGCAGAAACACACAATGATGAGATTATAGCTAACAGCTGACATAGTTTGTGCAAGGGGTCAACGCCCGAAGATTCTTTCACGCGTTACTTCCAGGACTTCAGGAAATGTCATGAAATGTCCTGATGATGCTGATGCTTACACCTAATTATTTTTCATGGGATTTTAAAGTTGCGTACGGACTGAAGTAGAATTCTGAGAGTCTTGCTGGAGTTGTGGGGCACTGTGATGGTATTTTGTCCAAGGTGGTGTCGAGACTCAGTTTTTGTGGATTCAAGGTAGTCTTCCTCCAGTCCTGGAGGAGCAAAACCTCATTAATTGTTTACATCTCCAGTGAAAACTGTCAGAACTAGAAAGGCACTCAGAGAGCGCAGACCTCCGCCAAGCAGCTTTGGTCCACTTTGGCGAAAATGGTCCTATCTGGCAATGTTAAAGAATCCTTTAAAAAATTTCTGGATCCAGACGGTGATCCGGATCACCCCCAAAATTTAATCAGTTCTTCCATATCCCATTCCCGACGATTCCTGAAAATTTCATCCAAATTCGTTCAGAACTTTCCAAGTTATTTTGAACACAAACAGACAAACAACAGACAGATAAACACTGGCAGAAACATAACCTCCTTGGCGGAGGTAATTAGTCAGGTTTATGTTTATATTAGGGCTATTTAATAAACATCAAATCCCTGTTGGTAAACAATTAACTTTGTCATTGTCCTACAGGAATCCTTGGCTCTATTCTATTGTGTGCATAAAACACACCACACAACCTTTATTTTTGTCTGTGAGCATAATTGTTAGTGGGATTTATTAGTATGCATACAAATATTAGAAATATTGCTCAGTCTTTTGAGAAAATCTTAATCCTGTGTGTGTTTTCTCTTGATTCTTTGAGTATATGGGCACTGGAGTGCATGAGAATATTGATATTAACATCATTAAACTGGAACAACTTAAGGGTTATGATGTTGCTTTGTTGTGGCCTGGCCACTGATCATCAGTTGCCCACAAATATCAGATAAATCCATTAATTATTATTAATTTATTTTGAGAGTTTTAATATCTGACCTAGCATTATTATCACCATGTTCAGAGCTTTCTTCTCACACGACAGGTTGTTTTATGCAGTCTGAGCTCTCTGGTGTGACCTCTAGAGGTAACCTTCAGGGGCAAACATCCCATATTGGCAAGTATTTTACAAAAGTGCTCATGACGCAGTCAGATGCAAACGTGAACACAAGGACAAACTGTAGGCAGGTGTGGCTCACTTTTGAAAGCCCAGGGTAAAAATGAGCATCTTCTTGCTGCTTGTTACTTCAAAAATAAAGGCTTTCTACAACCTCTTAATGTTTATCTACAAAATGTCAAACATCTGCCTTTCAGATTTCTCCTATTTAATTAGTTTTACTGCAGACCAAAGCAACCCATTTGAAGTTGCATTCTTGTGGGCTCTCGTTACTCTGAGGCAAACAATAACTCTAAAATGAAACTCAGCTCCTTTGTACATTTTGCTAAGACATTAGTTTCATTATTGCAAGGCATGCAGATACAGACTTGTGGACCTTATATTCTAACTGGACTTCTTAGATCATATATCAACATCTGATTGGTACCTAAAGAGGCAAACTTTCAGGGCCGAAGAAGTCATAAAAGCTAAACACACACTTCTCGAGCAGTAAAGATTAAAGTCCGTGTGCTGCATGGCTCCCTCTGCTGACATTAAAAAGCTGTATATTTTCACGGCCTGTTGTCCGATGCATCATTCGGATGTATCTGCTCATGCTTGCAGTAATTTGCTCAGAGTGCAGGGGTAATTGATTGCACTGGTTGGGTGGGGGTGAAGGGGGGGAACTCGCCACGCCGCTGTCCTCCTAAATCATATCTTGTGGGTCTCAGGCCTCTGTGTGGACCACAACCCCCTCACCAGACACTAGCTGTAACCTCGCTATGACAAATGCAACAATCAGACAGATTGTTTACCATCCCCCCTTTCTACACCATTATCTACACCAACACCCACTCTGTGGTGTGAAGTGTCAGAGGGACCCTCATAATAACCTGTCCTCTCTTGTTCAAGTTGGATTTTTATGCAGGTGTTCCTAAAACACTGGCAGATTAGTCGTGACTCCTCTGTATGCCTTTTTACAGCTGGTGCTTTATTACAGTTTAAAGATCCTTTTGCTCAGAAACTCCTAATCTATTGCCTGGAAAATAAAGATGGACAAAGAAGTACAAGTCTTGGAAGAAACTGAGCTGTAGTGTAGAACAAAAGAGGCCATTGGGGAGTAAAATTAAAACAGGGCATGTTGGAGATTTTTGCTGTTTAAAGTGATGTACAAATGAGATTGATTGTATGGCCTAAATGTAGTTATTAGTTTATATAATAAAAATAACAAATTACCAACCTCTGTTAGCCTCAATGTCAGATGGAAAGGGTTTAACACTTTGCTCTCTATGCATTTGAGCACACAGATATAATTGTATTAAGGTTTTTTCAACATCAGTAGTGTTTTATAGGTCAGAACAGGTAACCATGCACTCTTGTTTGTTGCGTGGTAATCTCCAGGTTAAAGTCTTCAGGCACACTCGCTTGAGTCAAGGATTGATGTAAAAAGCCTTGACTGAGTCAGGGCATAATTAAAGAAAAAAATTAAAAATCCAGAGAAGCTGATCATTTTCGACCTGCACAGGGTCTTAATCAGGGCGTGGTGAAAATCCTTCACAGGTGGGAAAAGCAATCACATGATTGGGAGGCTGGTAAAACTAACACTGGCATATCTGAAAAAATATTTATTACTTTTAAGTGTTGATTGAAAATATATTATAGCTCTGTAGAAGATATTATGCACATATACACGGACCTAACATATGCATATAGATACATCCACATACATTTATAGACATATAGCCAAGTAACATTAAAAAACAAAAAAACAAACTAATGAATGAGGTCCTATAAATAAAGTAAACCAAGAGATTGGTAGGTATGTATCAGTATATCCATATGTTCATACACACATACACACAAAACACAAATGTGCATATATTTATTATGTATACATGCATACACATACACTGAAATATGCCAAAAAAAACTGTACATATTTATCCATATGTTAGTTATTTCTAAAGTAAAACTACATTTTTAACACATATGCAACAGTTTTACAATCCTCTATTGTCCAGTTTTGGTGAGCCTGTGCCAACTGTAACCTCAGTTTCCTGTTCTTAGCTGATAGGACTGTAACCAGGTGCGGTCTCTTTCTCCTGAAGCCCATCTGCTTCATGACAGGACAGGTCGTTTTCTGTATACCGTCTTTCACCTTGGATCACCAATTGTTCGACTTTTACCTTTTTCTCACACACAGTTCTCTGTGAACCCAAAAGATGGTTGTGTGTGATCAGCAATTCTGAAATACTCAGACCAGCCTGACTGGCACCAACAACCATGACACTGATGCCACTGAAAGTCCCTCAGTTCCCCTTCTTCACCATCCTGATGCCTGTTTAGAACTTCAGTAGGTCATTTTGCCCATGTCCATATGCATAAATGCATTGAGTCACTGCCATGTGATTTGGCTGATCAGCTATTTGCATTATTCAGCGGTTAAACAAGCTGACCTAACAAACTAGCCAGTGAGTGAAGATGGATATGTAGATACACCTTAAGTCAAGCCAATGTCATATCAGTACAAAAAAGCCTCTCTTACACATTACATTGTATTTTTATTATTTTCTAATTCAGTAATGTCTATCTATTTTTTTATTTTTACTAAGATTTTTAAGTCACAGTTGTTGCAGCTGCATGTGGAAATTATACACCCTAAGTACTGACAAATAAATGTAAAACTTGGTCATTAGTTGTTGTATATGGAGTTGTTGTAATAACTCTCAGTGGTAACAAAGTCCCAAGGCACACTGGTGTGCCCCTCCACACCACTTTATATATCTCTATTGTTGCTGAGTTAAGTCACAGAGGCTTGTTTCTGTAGAGCATGAGCAGGAACAATCTCCTCCCATTGCCCCCTCTTTGACTCTATAAACCTCAACGATTGAGAAGGTAACAGGGTCAACTCTCTGTTTTTCATTCTACAGCTCCGAAGATTATTTATGTACATATGAAGCTGTAGATACAATTTAAGTCTGGTGTGAACTCTTCAAATCTGTACCAAGAGTCTTAGTATCATCTGTTTGAGATAATGAAGCCATGCTGAGTTTAAAATCATTTTAATTTTTTCAGTGAATTGTAATTAACTTTTTTTGACCATCAAATGTGTTTTTCAACTGTCCAAATATGTAGATGTAGCTCAAATTAGTGATACGAAAAAAAAAATCACATCATCATTTGTTTTGTTGTTGTTGTTGTTTTTTGTCCTCAAGAAATAATTGTAAATTTATTAAACAATATCTAAACCCACTTGATCCCATGACAACATAAATTCAGATCCTAGCTGCCCGATACCAGGCATTGCCGAGAAATTTTAAAAGACTGTCCAAACTGGACAAAAAAATTACAACATTTGTGCATAATTGGATTGCAAAATTATGATCACTTGAATGCCATGAGCTTCTGTGTGAAAATATTTTTTAAATAATTATTCATGGTATTAAAATACACAGAAACTTACATGAAGTATTCAGTTTAACTTCAACCAAGAGAGAAAGGAGAGAGAGAGATCATTGTCTGAGCTGCACAAATACATTTGCAAATGGGAAAGGTATTGGATTGAGGATTTGCTCTTTGCCTCCTACTGTGAATTTTGCAAATTAATTTGTGCAATCTGGACATTGTCCAAGGAGTTGCCTGTAATTTATGACAAAACTAAAATTGTTTAATACAGGGCATTTAGGATACCTTGTTTTCTTAAAGTGATGCCAAACAGGTATTGATATTTTTTACCACTAATAATAATGCTCTAGAAAAGAAAAAAACATGATAAGTTAATAATTTCTACATTACTTAACATTTCAAATGGGTAATTTTGTGGATGATAAGCATGTTGCTGTCTGTGGTCCTTATTGTAAATCATCATTTTACTGAGAATTTTTCAAATCTACATAAACTACATCAATATGAATGATACTCTCAGTCCTATATCTCATTTTAAAGTTTGTCATCATCATATCCTTAAAATTCAATACATGTCCCAAACCTATCTAAAAGTATATATTTATATGTGTCTACATCGTATTGGCATGTAGGTCAGATATGTAGGTCAAACGTATGGAGTGATTAATGTCACAGCAACAGACGTCAGAACGAGGCCGCGGCTGACCAAAACACTCAGCCTAATTCTCTCAAACAGGAAATTATATTGACTCTTCTTCCATTTTGATGCATTAAGATGATCCGATGATGGAGAGACAGCATGAGATGTGAGATGGGGGCGTCAGATGCCCCATATATATCAAGATGAGACATATAGACAGTAAACAGCATATGGATCCTCTGGGCATGACTGATTTGGCTCTAAGGCTCGACTACAGACTTGTTTTGAAAGGAGCTGTTAGGAGGAGTAAAAAAAATGTTTTTATGCTCCAAATTTCCAAAAAACTGCACATAACCATGTTAAAAAAATGTTTAACATGACTAAAAAACAATGCTAAGGGAGGCATAAGAACAAGACAAGGTTCATTTCCTGAACCAAATCATTCTTAACAGGGGCCATGCTGGATGTTCATTTTTCATGTGACTGTTTTTTAAAATAATCTTATGTACATCATTTCTCTTTAGAAACTTTTTTTTTTTTTTTACATAAGTCCATGTTTGAAGATTGTATTATAGCAAACAAAAAATACAGAGAACATAATAAACAATAAGAGCAGCTGAAAGATCTGACAACAAAGTGAAGAAACTGGATTGTTCTACTGACAAGAAAAAAAGGTCCAAATACACAAAATGGTAGAGAGCAAAGTAACAGAACCGAAGAATGAAAGAGTTAGGATCAACATTAAAGGTAGTCTAACAAATACATGTCATAATGTGGTAGACATTTTTCTTATTTTCTTACTTTAAAATCTAGTCATCATATTTTCTCTTTTGTGTGAAAGCTATATAATGATCCACAAAAGCTTACTAAACAATAAAAAATATATTAAGCCAAGCTTTAAACATCCAGAGCATAGAAACTTAGTAAAATAACTTAAAATCAACACTATAAACAAGTGCATGTTAGTAAACAGATGTTGAACTAGATTGTTGTGGTAATGTGAGAGCAAAGCTTTCAATTTGTCGCTCTATCATCCCAACCCTCATGTTTAGCTCTGAGCTTTGGATAGTGACAAACAAATAACACTGGTACAAAAGCCAAAGTAAGATTTCCCATAGAGTTGCTGTGCTTAGCCTGAAAGAGCCCATATTGTGCTTTTTAAGTACTGTATGCCCTTTATTGTGTTTAGCATGTTTCCACCATGTGCTATAGTACTTTGTATGTACAAGACAAGAAGTCTACAGCTTCAGGACTTCACCCTTTCCCCTCCCACACAGCACCAGTAGCTAGCTATAACACCTTGTTCCCCTGGCACCTCTGAATAGACCTACCTGTGTGACATCATACCATTGTTTTGTAGTCAGTTTAAAACCTACTGGCTCAGAGTAACAAGTTCAGAGTAGAAATGATTAAATGAATGCAGAGTTGTTGACAACATGTAGGTCACATTTATTTATTTAAACTTTCTTTAACCAGTAAAGCCTCATTGAGATTAAGAATCTCATTTACAAGAGTGTTCTGTCATAGAATAGAGGGTGTTGTTTTAGATTTATGTGGTGTTATGACACATGTTCATGATTGTTGTCATATTTGCCTTTGTTAAAGAGATTAAACTAGTCATGTCCTTCTGAGTAAATACAGAAAAAGCTTTATTTAGTTGTGGTATGTGTTTGTTTTCTCTAAAATCAGAAGTTGTCCAATTTGAGAGGGAAAATATGTACAAGTGTTACAATTGTCCCGGTCTCCCCTATGAAACCCTCTGTCTAATTCTTTGACTTATTGAAAAACTGTTCTTGAGCAGAGGCTTCAGCTTAAACTGTTTTTAATATCGTGATATTTTTATCAATCTTTTTTTGTTTAAATGAAGTTGTTAAAAGTGAATGAGGTTTTTTCGTGTTGTCATTCCTCTCCAGTCTTGTTGATGTGAAACCCTCACTCACTACTACGTTGTGCGTGCACCATCTACCCTGATAAAACACTACGTTCAACCAAAACACTTTGGCAAAGCTAATGTTTATAAACTTGTCTCCAAAATTTCGCTTTGGCATCATGGACACTGCAGCCTGAAGTACCACTCGCATTCACATCCTGCTCTCTTTTGCTCTATTGCGCCGGAGGGTGAAGGACTTTAGAGGAAGGTCAGGAACACAGAGATCCAAAAGGGTCTCAAAGTAGAGTTGATGGTACTTCACACTGAAAGCAGCCAATTGAGGAAGTTCAGGCATCTGGTTAGGATGCCTCCCTGTTGATGATGGGCATGTCTAGCTGGTTGGAGACTCCAAGGCAGAACTAAGACCAACTGGAGGGATTATATTATATATCCTGTCTGGATCTCCTGGGAGAAGCTGGAAATGCTACAGAGAAAAGGGATGTATGGATGTATTATAAACAGAAGAAAATGGACGAATGGATGAAGGCATACAACGACATGCAAAAAGACAAAGGGAAACAGAAACTGGGCAGATGTGTTGGACAAAATCTTTTCGCAACACAAGGGCAGACATACACAGTATTTTCTTTTTCCAGTTATAGATTATTGCATAGAAAAAGTAAAGGTATAAAGAATTAGTTAAATTTCACTAATGCCAACATTTCTTGTATGGAAGGACTCTTAATAGTTTCCTATCTGACAACACCTAATTCGAATCCAAAGCACGACTGTTTGAGCGTCCATATTTGAAAGGTTGTTGCTGAAAGCAGAAAATATGAGAATGCAAAGAAGAAATTTCTGTATGAGGAGTTTGGCTGAAGGTTTTTCAAGTCTGCAAGTCATAAAATATCTGAGTATCAGCATGTGACAAGAGTGCAAGCAGAGGAAATCTTGGTGTTGGGAGGGTCTGTTTGGGTTTAAGGGTGGGATTTTGTGGGAGCTTATTTACAATTCCTGATGTGAAATCAGTCAGTCATACTCTCTAACTGAACTCTGCTCTTGAGTAAATACTGAAAAATAATCCTCATATTAAGGACCATGAAACTTTGTTGGAATCTCAGATTAGATATTTGAGGTTAAATTCTCTGAGGTTAATACCTGATTATAGAAATCAACATAATCTGTCAATATGATAACCTCTGACCAGCAGGCTGAGCTCATGATGTTTGGATATGAGGGTCATAAAGCTGCCAGATGTTGACATTAGTGTCCAGCTTGTAAAGATAAAGTTGTGCCAACACATGGAGCTTTATCTCTAATCACACATCAGCTCATGATGCTCAGATTACAGATTCTAGATTGCTTTGAGCTAAAAATAGTCTCCGTTAAACAGGCCTGTGGACAGCTAAAGGAACATTATGTTTAAAGGAGTGAATCTGAGTCTTGTCTTGAGAATGAAGTACATAGTGTGTGCAGGCCAGACAGTCCTTATGAAATCATTAATGTATGTCTAAATTGAACTAATGGAATACTTGATAGCTGCCAAAAGCACAATGTGAAAGGAGTTGTGACAGACTAGTATGATCTTGATTTAATTTGAGGTTTGCACAGTAGTAGCCATGTGAAGAATTCACACCCTGATTCCAGCCCCATTCATGAAATTCTCAAGCTGTAATAAATATGCCTCTATGAGACTTCTGCTTCCTCTGTAAAAGTCAAGGACATAGAATTAGGGGAACAAGTTGACCTCTATTTTGCTCTGTCTGTAGTGGCAGACCCAGATGAATAATGCTGTTCAGAGGAGGGTAATTCATTTTCAGTATCAAAACTCCATTTAGGTGTGGCTATCCTGTGCAATGCATTCCATATACACACAGAAATATTTATTTTTATTTTTAAAATTTATCCTTTCTATCTTTTATTTGTATATAGAGTTTTTTTCAATTGCACTGTCCTGTAGGTTTTTATCTTGTATGTATTTTGTACTTCTTACAACTTTTTATACTTTGTGTTTGTTTGTTTTTTATGTAACTATCTATTGCACTAAAAAAAAGGAGAAGCTCTGTAATCTCATTGTACATTTTGTATGATGACAATATAGGGCATTCTGATACTATTTCTGATTATGGATAGAGGGCCAAAATGCACAGATAAACCTCTTTAACCCTCCCAACTCCATGGTATCATCAGCACCCTCATTCATTTTGTTTACTTACATCTTTGGAAACGTACAACAGATCTTTACAGGGAAACTGTGATGGAAGCTCACTGTTTGTTAATCTATGGCAGTTCTTCAGGTCGAATATACCATACAGAATATTGTTTTAACCAGCCATGAATGAGTTTTTTTTTTAAATATGTGTATTTGTAGATCTGCAGTGATAAATCCATAATTTGTAATTTTTTTGTCCAATTTTTTTAAATTGAAATATGTAGCCATGATGACATGAGACCCCAATTTTCACCCTGAGAAAAATGACAACTTCCTGTTTGTCTATTGACCTGTCAAATGTGTCAGTGTCTTCCTCTCTTGTTTTCTAAGAGGTGTACAATAAGGAGCGGCCAAAAGGTCAATAAGAGACAAGATAGTTATCGGTCAGTTCCAGAAAAAATCAAAAATTAAGTGTGACAACTGTTATCAAGTTCTTTGTAACAGTGTTTGGCAAAAATGGCTAAATGGACCAAAAAGCAGTAGACCTGGAAAACCAACACCCAGCACTCAGAATCATGTTGATGTCATTATTAGGTAGAAAGTTATTGAGCAAAAACGATCATTCACTAATGGCGGTTATCTGGATCACCACCAAAACCTAATCATTTCTAAGTTGGGCCGTTACCAACATCTCCTGAAAATTTCAGCAACATCTGTCCAGTAGTTTTTGTGAAATTTAACAAAGAAACAAACAAAAAGACATAATCCGGCAAAAACATAATCTCCTTGGTGGAAGTAATACACTTTTTTTTTCATTATGTTTCTTTGCATATTTTAATTCTGTTACCCTAATGGACAAATTTTGACAGAACCATATTGAAAAGTCTTGTTATTCATTAATCTGTGTGTGATTTGTAACAGGTTCTGGAAGATTTTGATTTCCTTTTTGATTTTTTTGTCTCTTTGGTCATAAACTTTTACAACATCAATCTGACATCATTATAGCATAAATATTCTGATAGCCCAGGTTATCCTGAAAAGAAAAGATGTCCTTTACTTGAACTTAAAAGGGCTGAAGTTCTTCGTGCATCATTACATTAAGAATCCAGGCGGACTGAAAATAAAAACTGCTTTGAGCTGCAAGAGTTAAAAAATACCTGCATATGTTTAGAAATAAAGAAACGCACTTTCTCCTCTGCTGCTCCTCCTTCATCTCTCTCTCTTGTGTATCTCCTGATGATTTACATCAGGAGTTTTTTATTAAAATAATTTGTTTATTTAACCTTTTTTTCTGCAACTTGTCTTAATTGTGGGAGAGTTGCTTGATAAGGAAGATTTCGTCTCAAAATGATCAATGCTGTCCTTTTAGTGATACAAAATAATGTGCTGCCCTCACAGACCAGTGACTTAAGTTAAAATCAGAAAATGTATGAACAGAGCAAGAGTGAACACAAAACAGACATACAGGTTAATTCTCTGAGTGACATAAGTGTGTTAGTGTGTTACACTGAGCCAGGAGCTTGTGAGGCAGAGAGAGTGATAAATGGAGATTGTTTAATCTGTGATTTCTGGGGGAAATTAACTGATAGTTTCTGAGATATGATTGCTAATTAAGCCTTATATATGGACACCACTGGACGCCCAAGTCCTGGAGAATCTTTGTCAGAACAGAGTTTGATAAGTGTGGGCCTGATCTGCCAAAGTCTCTCTCTCTCTCTCTCTCTTTATGTGGAGAAACCTCTGAGTGAGTTACTGTAGTTACCTGAGCCCTCTTTGTTGCCCCCAGTCAAAGTTTCTGTCTTTGGTTTATGGTGATAACAGGTTTTACAGTAAACTCAGGATGAGACTGTTGTGTTGTCAGCAGGTAGAGGTCCCTCTGGTGTCTCCGCACCGACAATGAGCTTGTTATTTCGAAGTAGTGCGTGTAGCCGATCACAGACGTGTGATGTCGAATGATCGCACCATGTGTTGAGTAATAAAACCTGGGGTGTTTGTTTGAGTCTCCTGCTGTGATGGACTTCAAAGATCGTCTTTTAATGAAGCGCATGAAGGACTCTGTAGATTCAACCGCTCACTGTGAACTTTTAACACAACACACACACAACAACATGAACTCTATTAAGCAGCCTGTTGGGCTTTGTGAGACTCTTGAGGGTTTCTGAGCTGGTAGGGGATTTTTTATTTAAACTGATTTATGAGCCGTGTCTTGTTGAGTGCACAGTCTTCATATGACAATCCATGGAAGAGAGTTTGGTATTCATTTTGTGTTTTACAAACATACCTCGAACTGCCATCATGATCCTTTCACCAACGTTAAAGGTAAACTGGAACAACAGCTTGATGGTTATATGCCTAAAGGTGTACACCTGCTGGACAGTGTAAGCTCAGAAGTTGGTCAAGAAGAAGAACTGAGAGGGGTTTTGTGGCTGTTATTGGTAGAAACAAGAGGTAATAAAAATCAGTGTTAATTTTGACAGCACTTTTTAATTTAGTTTAAGTTATAGTCAATTACCTGAAATATTTTTTAGTTTTAGTCATAAGTTAGTCATCTAAATTGTTTAATTTTGAGTCTAGTTGTAGTTGATGAAAGTTCACAACATTTTAGTCGATGAAATCTGCTGTAAGTTTAGTCGACTAAAATATGAAGTGTAAGGATAAGGCATTTTTATGTTTACTTGAATTTCTGAAGTCATGTTTCGCACTTTACAAACATCTAATAACCCTTTATTGAATGCTAGTAAAGTTTGAATGTATAAATGAACAGAAACAAATTGAACTTTGTGTGAAATGCAGTCACCTTTATTTAGGCTACCTGGCAGAGCATCTCAGCTACAATACCAGAACTGACAACAAACAGTGAACCTGCTCTACATGAATATATCAATTCATAAAGAGAGGAGCTCTGATTGGATCGCTCCCCAGCTTATCCCACCACCCAACAGCTAAGGCAGCTGTGATTGGATGTCCCTCTTTACTCATCCAACCTTTCCACACAACCAAAGTAGCTGTGATTGGATATATTCCTAACTTGTCTCTACTTTCTACATGACCAAATTAGGTCTGATTGGATTAGGTCTCTGTCAAACAAGTTTGTCTAGTTTTTATTTGTTGACGAAAATGTCAGTTAATTTGGTTTTTGTTTTTGTCCATGTGCACTTGCTTTTATTAGTTACTGTCTAATTTTTGTCAGGGGAAAAAAGGTTGTTGACGAAAACTATGAGGAAAATAATGACTCAACAAAATTAACACTGATAAAAAGCTGATCCTTATTTATTAGAGATTTGAAAATAGATATTCAATAGTGACACATGATCATGGATTTTTGCTGATATGCCAGCATTTCCAAAGTCATTATTGCCAATTTCGATGTCAATAATGATATTTATTGTCATGAGCATGAAGCCTCCTCTTACCTGAAACTTACCTTTTCCTTTTATGGCAACAACATGTTTGTGTTGGAAAGCATAAAAGCAACATTTCATCCTGTCAATTATACTTTTGATTTATTGAAGTGGACCCTCAGCGATGATGAGGTACATCATTATGGTACATTTAAACATTCTGCCAGTGTTACAGTGAATACATGGGATACAGTATATATATACGGCCAATTTGTATGGCTAAAATATTGGCTCAAATGGTATCTGCTAATACCAGTAATTGGCTTATAGGCAATAATCTACAGATACTGATATAGGTCCAATAACATTGTTCATCCCTGATTCTCGATTCAGATGGATTCACAATTCACAGTCAAAGCTCTTTTTATTACAAAGGGTGCATATATCAAAATTTACTACAATCCGTTGTGTCTTTGACTTTAACAAACAGCTCAGAAAAAATGGTTTTAAAACTTAAAAGAAGACAAATGATTATTTACTAAAAAAGAGTTAAAATAAGCTTAAATATTCAGCTTGTATATTCAAATTGGGTTTCATGAGCTGTTTTCTGAATCTAAAGCCTCCATTTTCTACAATGCTGTAGGGGTGTTGGTTGGATTTAGAACTGGATTGAGAAAGTTTAGTAAAGCTGTCCCACCCTGGACAATGTTGAATCCAAAATGCACCCACGCACTTGCTTCTCATGAAGGCAGACTGTATCTTTCTTTGCTGCTCCATCCAGAAACATCTCTGACACTACAAGCTAATGCGCTAACTTTAGCAGCAGGGCTTGACTACCAGCATGTAGCTCAATAAAACTGTGCTGTGGAGCCCAGGCAGACAAACAGAGTAAGAGTCATCATTCTGGCATGAATCAGTTTTTCCCAACACTTCTAATATTTATGGGTATACATTATCGGCTGTCTAAAGTTAATGCTTGGTCACTGATACGATCACCTTTGGTAAACTTCATGTGCACTGGTTGTAAGCAAAGTCAAGCCCTTGTCCATTTATCTGCTGCTTTTACAGCTCCTGCTGCTCTGTCCCACACTTGAATAACATGTGGTGTAATTCCCCAAACCTCATTTTCAGTCCTTTTTATTTTTAATGGTACTCACTGGTAAAAAGGGTTAATTTAATTACTTAATAAAAGCTTTATTAGTTTATTGCCTGAAAAAGTATCTTTAATAGCTTGAACTTCTTGTTTAGCTCATTAAATTTAGCTTTACTGTTTGGTTTTGGACTTGAAAATGTCACCATAAATTCTAATAAACCCTAGAATTTATTATTTTATCAAATTATAGACATAAAATATATTATCTTAATATGACTTCATTTGTAACAATGAAGAATAACATTAATAAAGCCCTCATGGTAAGCAAAGTCGCTCATCCCTGGTGTAGGGTCATTTTTTATAGTGAACTTGGATTACAGAGATAGTTAGGTGTATGGGTGTCATACTGTTGCATGAAATACAGTTCACTTATTTTAATGGCTTAAAACTTCAAGAATTGAGTCAGTTCATGTGTAAGTCCAAGTGTAGGTTTGAGCAAAATAACTGAATCCCTCAGTAGATTAATGAAGCCTTTGACCTGTGACAACTGTTCCTTGACTTTTTGTTGTTGTTGTTGTTGTTGTTGAGTGCACTTCCTCTGTTGCAGTATTGACAAATTCTTTATCAATCAGTTAATTTAGAAATTAGAGTGGACACTTGTGCAGTTTGACGGAAATCCCTTGAAGCCCTGTCCATTTCTGTTCACAAAGAAATGATGAACTCGAGGCCTTGATTTATGACCTCCAATTTTTTTTATTCAGCTGTTAAAGTGGACTCCAGAATGAAATCCTTCAAACATTATTGACACAATGCATTCAGAATAATGGCCCAAGCAGGCAGAGCAATACTGAGGCATTATCTTTGCTTTAAGATGAAATATATATATTTACAGAGCTATACATACTTCTGATCTCACTTATCCAAGCTGTAAAATTCTAAATAGAACCATCAGGATCATTGATTGACCAAAAATGCAGCAAACTCTTTCATAAAGTACTTGGATTTGCAGACACTTTAGGTTTTCTGTCAGTCTGGGGCTTTGCCAGCAGCGCTAAGCCGACGGTCTGAGCTGACTGCAGAGAAACTTTCCATCCTTATGCAAGATTTCTGTCTCAAAACCTTGCTGCATCTTTAAAAAGTCAGACAGAAAGTCTTCACATTTTTTTATTTCACCTCTATACATCAACATACAACATTTGACAATTAATTTGTCATTTTGTGTCTCCTCATTGACGTTAATCCTAATCCTTTGTTTTCCTTCAGCTGTTCGAAATGACCGAAATAAGAAGAAGAAGGAGAACCCAAAGCCGGAGCTGGTAGAGAGCTATGAGCTGACGGCCGAGCTTGAGACCATCATTGAAAAGATTCGAAAAGCCCATCAAGAAACCTTCCCCTCCCTCTGCCAGCTTGGCAAATACACCACGGTGAGTTCACTGTCCCACTGTGTGAGAGAATGGACCTTTATTGTGGTTTGGTAAGTGCTGGTGCTTCATATTCAGAATGTTCTTGCTTAATTTTGGACCGGGAACCTAGATTGACCTTCTCCATATTGAGTTTGCATGTTCTTCCTGTGCATGTGTGATTATTCCAGCTTCCTCCCACAGGTTAATCGGCGACTCATTTGCTCATGGTGTGAGGATTCCTGATTATCTCTACCTTTTAGCTCTGTACTTAATTATCTACCAGTCTGGTGTGTACATTGACTCTTGCCTAGTGGCAGCTGGAATAGACTCCTAATTTGAAGTCGAATTAAATTATACAGCAGACATCCTAAATAAACACTGTTATGTTTGAGTAGTCCAAGCATGACGTGACAAAGCACTGAATAGCGCCCTCTAAATCTTTTTTGGAGAGACAGGTTTTCACTTTTGCCAGCAACCGTAACTGGAAAAAGCTTGTTTTTACCGTGTATCATATCTGTTTGTCGAGTTAAAGCTTACTGTCCAAAATGACACCAAGGTTCTTAGCAAAGCCATGGCAATATGAATTAAGTGTGCAAATGGCGCTGTCATACCCATCTAAAAGGTTTTGTTGACCAAATAAAATAATCTTAGTTTTATTTTTGTGAACTCATCACACTGATGTAGTAGCATAGGCAGTAGCAATAGTATTGATAGTATTACCATTTAACTTTGATCACAACTGACAGCAAACTACTGCAGATACTGGTTATGATTTGCTATCCTGTTGGGTTACTCTCAATGCTTATTAGCACAGCATGCCATAAAAAAAAGTAACAAGTTGCCATTACTGAGTTTCTGTTCAGCAGATTATTACAGGACTGGTCTACACTGACTACTTCACGACCTTGCTCAGTTTCCAAATTAAGTCCAGCTTACTGATGCAGGAGAATATTTCCCTCTTATTGCTAAAACCTCCTGTTTTGCAAATCTGCTCTCTACTTTTCCAAACCTCCGACAGTTTATTTTCTGACACCTCTGCAGGTTTTACAATGTAGATAGATACCATGTTATCTGGTGTCCCTTATGGTGCGCTGTCGACAGTGAAAAACATTAAAAACTCCTATTCCTTGTGCACACAGTTTGTACTTTTATATTTAGAATTGTGACAAAGTGATCAATGTGCCAATTTGTATAAAAATTCAAAAGCCATGTGTTGCTTCTCTGCTCAAGTTAAACAATAACTTAGTGTGTTGTTAGCTTAACTTGCTAATTAACTTCCCATAATGCAGAAGGAGACATGTAGTTATGGTAATGTTTACTTGTGCAGTGGAGCTGTCATGTAATGACGAAAGAAACCAAAAGACATCCAGCAACACTTGTAGTTAAGGACAAAACTTTAGTAGACCAACGCATTTCAGCTTGTGGCTTTCATCAGGGCCACAGGTCATCGGTCTAATTAAGTTGTTTGCTGAACTATTAACATTGCTGGAGCTCTGTTGATTTGTTCAAGGCTCCTTCATTCTTAAAGCACCTTGAAACTTGGTGAAGTTGTGCCAGAACATGTGACTTTTGTCAGAACACAACACCTAATGATGAAATGTTGTGTTCATCATTAAGTGTTGTGTAGGCCTGGGGTACTGAACAGTCATCATGAACAGTACCCCAGCCCTACCCCCTTAAAACTTCCCATAAAACAGACTGTCACCCAGCCAATTTTTTTTATCTTACACACACACACACTGCATCTATAGCTATATAAATATATATATTTCTGTCATATTTATACTGTTAAAAAGTTCAGTGTTCATAAGTACAGCTCCTTCACCACACCTTTTGTATATATTGTTGGGCTGTGTTTTTGGTTTTGTTTTTTTTGCGTTTATTGTATATTTTGTATATTTTTGATATGTATCCAAGTCAATTTTGTACTATTTTATGCCTATTTTTATACTTTATATTATTCCTCCTGACCCTTACTTTTATTCTTATTCTAATTACATATTGATTGCTTTGCGCCAATTTACCAAGTCAAATTCCTTGCATGTTCAAATGTACTTGGAACTTTATACCAACTCTGGTTCTGAAATGACAGCCCTGCCTCTGTGTGGTTTTGTAAAGAAACTCTAAGCACAAAAGAACTCAAATCCAGACGAAGCAGGTCCGTGAGGCAAAAAACAGGGTTTATTAGCAGTCCAAGGTTCGGTACACGGGCAGGCAAAAACAACCCAGGCAAAGGTATCAGGCAGACAAAAGGCAAGAGGCAAGGTACAGGCAAAAACAGGTCTATGACGTGATCAAGGCTATGAGATTAAGTGCTGGAAAGTGACTTGAGGTTCAACAATCTGGCAACAAGACAGGGGAAGACATGAGGGTTAAATACACAAGGAGGTTGGGGGTGATGAGACACAGCTGGGGAAGAACATTCAGGGATCAGGAGTGACAACGCCAGACAGGAAGCAAACCCTACAAAGACAAGGAGAGACAGGTGAATTTTCAAAATAAAACAGGAAACACTTGACAAAACATAAAACATGAGAACAAAATGGGTAACTTAACTAAGGCAAAGACATGATCATGACAGGTTTGGCTTGTTTGAAATCCAGTAGTATGACCATGAATCAAGCCAAGGCATAAATGACAGATTTGATCCTTTTTTTTAACTTAAACAGAGCAAAGCAAAGGAGCTGTAGCTGTGAAAACCACTCTAGTCTTCATGGGCCACACTTGACGCATTGAGCACAATTTTCTTTTGGTTGCCAAAAAAAAAAAAAAGATTTGTTTTGAATTTATTTTTCATCTACCAGCGACTAGCAGTTCATTTCAGTTCTCCCCCCTGCATACCTAAAAGGCAACAGTATTATGACTTGCAAAAATAGGGACTTGTGGGAATTTGTGACCCTCTCCTTTGAGTTTGTCAAATGGTAAGTGTTAGTTAAACATAAGTGCATAGCTATGTGCAAAAATCAATTATCCCAAAGGCATGTTGTGTTGTGGAAGATGTCTACTCCTGCACTTTCATTTTCTATCATTTTGAGTCCCTTGGCACATTTGGAGTTTTCACCAATGATTACAAACATCTAAGGAGAGCTGCTGTGCGCGTTTGGCTCCATAACTCTGCTGCTTTTGGCTCCATATGCTTCTTTGATCCGTGCTTGCACACTAGCCATGAGTGCAGAGCTCATAATGATAATCAATCTGTTGTACTGTACTCTAAATCCCTCTCTAATGCAGCTGACTGTCCAGGCAAATCCTTGCCAACACTTCGTTTTCTGCTGCTCACAATAGCTATTGATTGGACATTAAGGGTGATGGGAAGACAATAAAAATCATGCATTATGTTAGTGCGGTGGTGCTGCCTCTGGTGGGATAGATCCAAGACAGGGGTGTTGTTTGTTTACACCAGTTTTTATGCTGCAACAACAGGAGAAAAAAAATAAAGAGCTGTCGGGAGAGGGAGAATCTACGGCTGAAAAGTCTCACTTGAGAAATGTCTGCAGCCCAGCAGCTGTCCATCAGTCTTCAGCTGCAGGCAGGCACTAACTCCAGCCTCCAGGTTTCGACATGTCTGAAAAGTGGAATAAATTCAGCTAATCCAACTTATGTCATTATCTGCTTCCATGCATCAGAAATGTGCACAGAAGCAGCAGAGCTGTCCCCTGGCGTGCAGCAGCGCTAAGCCGGGCGTTGTGAATGCTTGTCATGGTTTGTGAGGGCTTTATTCCCCCGTCATCTCCCAGCAGACGTCAAGGTCTGCAGCGTCCCTGAACCTCCCCCCAAAACCCTCAAACCCTGCACTAAACTAACAACCAAAAAGGGCTGGGCATTGAGGGGATCTAATCCTTGCAGGTCCTTGAGGAAGAACCACATCATTTGGACACATCAGGCTTTTATTTTCTTGGTCTCAAATTGACCGACCCTGCAAAAAGGACACACTCTGAGTGACAGCGAGCCTTAAGGGACACTTTAGCACTCGTCATGACTCAGTGCAAATGTTGTAGGTCAAACAAGTGTCGAGAAAAACCTCCAGAGTGAGAACATGACACTGTGAAACCATTGTTCAGCGACGTTTCATGAGGCGTTGACAGGCGAGCTGCAGGATGGCTGCAGGTTTGATAGTAAGCAGAGATAGCGATGCTTTGATTGACATGCCGCCATGGCAGCATTGTGCAGGGAGCTGACAGCATCTAATGTGATTGTTTTTAGAGATGACTTACATATAGATTACATCGAGAGAAGATTGACACAGAGGGAGGGTTTTGGAGCAAGAGGGGAGGGGACTGTTGAAAGATTTGGTGATGCTAGTTTTGGAAATCTTTTGACAGCTGTCAGTCATGTAAAATACACTTTGTACTGAGAAAAACAACCCTGCTGAGCTGCCATATTGCGCCGTAATATGCCTTTTATTCAGTGATGAAAGTCATTCAGTCGTTGACAATAAATCCTCAGAGCAGAGATGGGTATGAGATGTTAAAGTGGAGCAAATTGTCACACAGTGCAGCTCTGAGTTCTCCATTTGTGCAACAAAACTCCAGTTGCTTCGACGCATAAGTGGTTTTTACCAAATTTCCCACTGAGCCTTGTGTTCTGGGGGCTCAAGATGTATACCACTGTGTAGTCTTCTTTTATTTGCTTGTATTGAAAGATTTATGCTTATTAATTAGTGCTGGGTGTTGTTAAGATCCTCAGGATTCGATTCAGTATCGATTCAGTGAGAAGTAGAAATACACAAATAATTGGAGTAGCTGTTGACAATTTTAAATTTTTATTTTGATGCCAATGTGAACATATGTGGTATGTCACCTCACATTTTTGAGCAATCAAACATCTGAAAATACAAATTTGCACAATAATAACTTATTTGTGCATATGGAGTACAAAAGTAAAAACATGACAGTTAACACTTTAATTATAAATGTCCACCTGGTCTTTTTTGTCTTTTTTGTCAATAAATGCGTCAGGAATTGTCCTTTAAATACACTTTTCACCCTTTTTTAATAAGAAATAAAAGCAAATAATTCTGGCAAGTATTTGTCGATATTATGTTATAAATGCTTAAAACAGTGTGTAATTACAAGACAAGAATAAAGACAGATTTTGATTTTCAACAGGATTCTCTTCATAAACAGTTGTAAATGAACATGTAGAAATTTTCTGAGATGACCAAAAATAAACTTCACCTATTTTACATAAACCCAAACATTTTTGTTTGCCGACAGCATTTAGTGTCCATGTTACAGCCTTTTATATTAGACCATGTCCAGGCATTTTTTTACTGATGGTAGTCCCTGAAGCAGTCCTGTCAAGCTGAAGACAGAGATCTCGTTATTTCTTCCTCCAATATTTCTGAAATATTTTTTTTTGGAATCCATAAAAAATGAACTATGATGAAAAAGACGATAAATGATAAAAAAGATGGTAAAACACGGGGAAATACGTTGGAAATACGGCAAAACACAGAGAAAATACGGCAAAAGGACTGAATGAAAACACTCCAGACTGATACTAATGCTATTGTTTACAATATTGTACATTATTTACACAGATGATACTGATAAACCAGTTAAATCACTCACTTTGGTCTTCTTCTGTCACCAGTGGCAGCTTGATAAACACTGAAAAAGTGCACAGCGCCCCCCACTTCCCAATTCAATATCGATTCAGAGGATTTGCTGAATCGATATTGAATTGGGAGGGGAAGAATTGCAATGCATTGATGAATCGATATTTTTACCCACGCCTGTTATCAATATACATTAGAAGATGTCAACAACCAAAAACAGGGAGCACCTTTTTATTTATTTTTATACTCCTACTTTTTCCTTGTTCCTTTTCCATGTCTTACTTTGTTTCTTATTTGCAGTTTTCCATTTTGTTCTAATTCTCTTTTTCATGCACAGGTGGTTGTGCATGAAAATCCCAGCAGATCAGCTGTTTCTAGAATACTAAGACCAGTCTGTCTGGCATCAACAACCACGCCATGTTCAAAGTCACTTACATCCCCTCTTTTCCTCATTCTGATGCTTGTTGTTTTGACCATGTCTACTTGCCTAAATGCATTTAGTTGTTGCCATGTTATTAGTTGATCAGCTATTTTTATTTTTTAGCAGCTGAAAAGGTTGACCCAAAAAGCAGCTGGTGAGTGTTCAGATAGACAGATGGATGGATGGATGGATGGATGGATGGACACTTAGAATCAAGCCAATGTCACATCCGTCCAAAATAGCCTCTTTTCTCTTGTCTTCCCCTCTCTGATGCTCAGTGTAAACCTCAGGTCATCATCTTGACCATGTCTACATGCCTATATGCAATGAGCTGCTGCCATGTGATTGGCTATTTGTGTTAACTAGCAGTTAATAAAGCAGCCGGTGAGTTTATTTCACTCTGGCTGCCCATACCATATTTTTGAAACCCAGTAAGAGCTCATCAACAAAAATTGTCAACACATTTGTGCTGTTTAGACAGTGTTAACTCTCTTTTTAAATTGTAACCTAACTCAAGATTACTACGTTTCTATACTTTCAAGGCCTCAGAAAGCCTGAACATGTTTTCGTTACAAGACAAGGTTGCTTTTGGTTGCACTGGGACAAAATGAACAAAAACAACAAGAAAATAAGGAGGGAAAAAGTCTAGTAATCAAAAACTCTAAGCATCCCTTTGGAATAAAAACACACAAAATAGAAGAGGAGGAAAAAACAAAAGCAAAAGGGAAAAAGAAAAGGCTCAGAAAGCTTTGAAATTACAGTTGAGATACAACACTTAAAATATTTAATAAAGTCTCAAAACGGTGCCTCAAAATGGTCTTTGCCAGGGGCCTCAGAGAAGTAAAACCACCCCTGCTTCAGTGTACAGTAAGCCTCCATCTCCACAATGCTTTCTTTCTCCATTTTCAGCCCTGACACACAGCTCCTAATCACTGTAACCCCTCCCCTCTCCACCCTCATCCCCTCCCCTCTCCCTCAACACTTCCTGATTTTCACAAAATAAACAGTCTGCAGTCAGGGGTCTGAAAAAAGGAGGACATAATAGCAGAAATCTTGCTCCCTGGTTGTGATTTAAGCCAGTATTTGCTGTTTGTTGGAGTGGCAGTCGGGCCTCAGATAAAGCCTTAATCTGGATCAGCGGTAATTATGCTTGCTCACAGACTGTGAGAAGTTCCTCATTATTACAAGCGATTGGATCCTGATGCGCCTTTTGAGTCCTCCTCGTCGGAAACAGAAGAGGAGCTCCCGCGCCCCTAGATTAGGTTAAAGCTCCAATTATGTGGTGAAATATTCAAATCCTAGTCTGCAGTGATTTAGGAGTTCATTGCCGGGTTAGTTGAGATAGCTGAGCGAGTGAGAGGGGCTTAGCTCCACAATGAATAACGCTTCATTGACAGTGATGGTGATGAAAAACGAGCTCGGCACTTTCAAAGACAAAATAAAACATCAGGCGCTCGGCTGCTGCAGGCAGCTGCTGTACAGTACAGCACGCCTCTGCCTGGAGATATTAGCCACATTACAGTTTGTCCTCCGCCGCTATCCGTCACACGTGCTGCCTGCTTTTACTGCCATTTCGCTTTCTGCGTCCTCACACACGAGTCAGCAGCGCCTCTCCTCTTCTCCAAAGCTGCAACTTGTCTAATTTGTTTTTATAAATGCTCTTAAATGAAATTAGAAATCCCGTGCAACCTCCTTGTTTCACTGGATTGAATTATGGGACTTGTGTAATTGACTGAGATTGCAGGAAGGTTCAAACTGCAAATTATCCTCCTCAGCTCCTCTCTCCCCTCACCCAGAGGGAAAGGAAAGATAAGTTGCTTTAATATCAGACACCTCCTCCTCCCCCCCGAACATATGTGCTTTGTGCAAACACTCTCTGTCTCCCTTACGTCGCTGCACCTCCTCCCTCCCCATCAAACTGGACGTCGATCAGGAGAATGTGCGTCCATAGTGCTGTTGTGTCGACTGCAGCTCGTTGTCTGTGATTTAAGCACAGCCCTAATGTGCCTCTCACTTAACCCCAGATCATATTTAATGATCTCTGTCTCCCTTTATCTCCCTCCCTCTCTCTCTCTGGGGTGGTCACACAATAGGTTTTATTTGCTGGTGACAGTGTCCAGCAGCAGGCGCGGCGCTAACGGCCACGCAGTAACGACCTCGAGGGGAGGAGGGGTGGGGGATTGATTTGCAGAGGGATGCTCTGTGCTGGTCGTGGGCTGCAGGCGGCTGCCGTGTTAAAGCCGTCTCACGCCGAACGAGCTCCTCAGGCTGAGCTTAGACTGATGCTAGAGTGAGAGGACCAACATATTGAGTACATATTGGATTTTCAGTAAAGGCTGTCATATCTGAGGGACAGTTTTTCCACCGTCTTATTTTTTCTATGCAGCTTCAGGGCGGTAAAAATATCTCACCCACCCGGACATCATCTCCTGTCTGAGCTGGGTTGTATTGAATTCATCTTTTCTACAGACTCTTTATATCTTTTTCATTTTGGGGTAGTCAGATTCGCCAGAATGTACAAAAACTGTTTCCCACTTCAACTCTTAGAATATACAGCCTCTAGTGGTTATTCTACAACCACTAGCCATTTTATAAAGCATACCTTGTTAGTAGGGGGTTCAAAACAGCCTCAAATCTTGGGTCTAAGAGTCAACAAGGTGCATTTCAAACAAATCTCTTCATATCTCTAGTTCCACCACATCCCAAAGGTGCTCTATTGATTGAAATCTTGTGATTGTGTACTAGTGATTGATTGAGTACAGTAAAGTCATTGTCATGTTTAAGAAAATGGCTTGAGGTGATTGAGCTTTGTGGCATGGCACAATATCCTGCTGGAAGAAGTCATGAAAAAGTGGATACAGTGGGGTCAATAAGGGTCAGAAACAGCACTAAGGCTGTGGCATTAGAATGATGCTCAGTTAGCTCAAATTGTTGATTATGCCAAATTATGACCCTACCATGTGAATGTTGCAGGAAATCTCAAGACTCGATATTTTCAAATCCTCCTTTGTCCAATTTTGTTGAACCTGTGCAAATTGTAGCCTCAGGCCCTGTTTACACGACTCCGTTTTCGGCCGAGTCCGAAGAGTTTTGATTGAGATGAGACCAGTGCCCGGAGTGCTTGACTTCGCAAACTTTTGAAACCAGGGTCCAAGGCAGAGAGTTTTCAAAACGCATTGCCACCCAGTCTCATGTAAACAGGATTCATCGTTTCAGGGGGAAACACTGACGTCTACGCGTGCGCAGTACTCTTTCACATGAATGCTGCCCGCGCATACCAGGAACAACAACAGCTTCGGCCGTCTACCGAGTGACATGTGTGATGCTTACCGTGCTCGGTTTGTTATCCAGACAAAATTATCCAGACAGATTTGTTGTCCAGACAAGAAACTCTTGCGTCTTCGTGCGTCCACTGGCCATTGTTGTTTGTGAAAAGTTTTTCTTCTTCATACGTGTGTTGTGACAGCGCTGTTTCTCTGCAAACCTACATCGCCATCTACTGGACTGGCATGCACACTACAGCGTTTTCAGTCGTTCTCAAGTCTCCGTCTGAACGCAGATCGTTTTTGAAGACGCAAAGGAAAAACCTTTGCGTTTCAGGTGAGAGTGTCTCCGTGTAAACAGGGCCTCAGTTTCCTGTTATGAGCTGACAGGAATGACACCCAGTTTGGTCCTCTGCTGTTGTAGCCCATCTGCTTCAAGATTCTATCCTTGCAGTGCAGATGGACCTGTCTGATTCATTGTCTGAAATCACACAGATCCATCTTGCCAAGCTCCAATCCTCTACAACTTCACTCAGATGAAGCTGAACAACCCAATCAGGGGAAAGAGGCAAGAGCTGCAGATGTGATGAAGACGGGAAGTGACCGCATGTTTGAAAACAATGAAGTGATCCTAAGTAGTCTCTGTGGATGCGGCAATATCTGCTGTTTTATTAGAAATGGACTCAATTTCTTCTTTAAAAGAGGAGCAAGGAATGTCACGTAAAGCTTTTCTTACAGGAAATCATGTTTTTGAAATGCTGCGCGAATGATGCTGGTAGTATTGTAGCCTGGAGTCGTGGTTCTTAACGATACCTAGTGTAATATGTTCTCCTCAGAAAGTTACTGGGAGAACTTGGTGGGGATTGTTGTTGATGAGAGTTGTAAATGATACATCTGTGTAGCATACTTTTAATGTAAGATGATAGTCTAACGACTGAAACGTAGTTTAAGCTAACGGCTAACAACAGGGTCTAGCTGCTACGTCACACTATGGCTCGATATGATTGGTCTGTGATGAGTGTGACTGGCAGAACAATCGTCCAATCACCAGCTGTAGTTGTTTTTGAAGGATCCGCCTCTGAAAACATTTTCAAATGGCTTTTTCCCAGATGGACTAGTGAAATATTTCCGTGATGGACATATGTTATTTGGCGTGTCAGGTTATCAAGATTCTGTGTGCTGTGAGATTAGAAATAGTCTTCTGTATACCTTGGCTGTAACGAGTGGTTCTTTGGACAGAATATTTGATATGATTGAAAAGCAACACTGCACATTTTCCTCTGACCTGTGGCATGAACACTGAATTTTGGCCCAAAGAACTGTTACACACAGGATATCTTCTCTTTTCTGACCATTCTCTGTGAACCCCAGAGATGGTTGTGTTTGTAGTTTCTGGAACACTCCAGTCAGCCCATATGGCACCAACAACCGTTACCCATCCAAAGTCTTTAAATCACCTTTCCCCGTCCTAATGCTTGGTTTGAACTGCAGTAGGTCATCTTGACCATGTGTGCTTGCTGAACTGCATTGAGTTGCTGAAATGTGATTGAATAATTGGCTGTTTGTGGTAACAAGCAGTTGGCAGATGTATCTAAGAAAGTGGCCTGTGAGTTTATGTTTTCTTTCTAAGTTCATGGAATATCATCATCTTATCATTACCTCTGCCAAGGAGGTTATGAATTTGCTAGCATCAATCTAAGTTAGGCCACGCAGAACAAAGTCAGCGTCATTTGGGCAACGCTGATGTTTGTTGTGAACACCAGCAAGGGATGTCCTCCGTTTACCTTACCTACTGTAGTGATCAGGGTGATCTTCACGGGTCAGAAGGGTTGAAAACATGACTCAAAACAGCTCGTTACCGTCACACTGCACGTTTAATGTTTGCAGGGGAGCTCAGACATTCTTCACGTGGTCATATAAGCACACTTTTGTAAAGCAAATAAAAGGTTCAAGAGTCCCAAATTATAAACAAGCGCAGCATGTTGATCCCAGGAGCGACTCCTGTCTTACCGCGAAGAAAGCAGGTATCGTCCTTACGTCGGTGTGCATCATCATAGTAACCCAAAGCATTTAAAAATACAGTACTCAGAGAGGCGATCATTACACTACCTACATCTGCGTTCATCTCTGTCGGCTCTCCAGCTGGTTCCTCCTCAGGACTGGACTCCTGTTGTCTACTCAAGACGTCCTTTCAGGGACAGCAGTCTTTCGTCCTCTGGGCATGATGTCAGAACTGAGACCAACTGTAGCTGCATGTAGTGAAATAGCACATGCATCCAGAGTTCATTGAGTGATGTCACATTATAATTGTACAGTGTTCAGCAGCAACAAGCTCTGTTAAACCAAAAATCCCCTAAGTTGAACGCACTTTACCCATGCAATACATCTACACTGACAAACATTAAACCCAATTTCACCTACAGCACGTAGCATTTTGTACATGTGGAGCACTCAGTGGCAAATTGCCCTTAGTTTTTCAAACAGTCCATTTCCAAAGCCTGCACCTTGCTGTCCGTGGTGCATACCAACAGTGTCCTGCTTGAATTACGCAGGGGGTCAATTCCACCATGAGCTGCTTCAACTCTGCATCAATAACAGCCAAGCAGATCGACCCAAAACAGGAAACAATCACTCAGAGCTACAGGAACATTTCAAATATATATAGGAATATTATGTCTTATCATAGGAATTAAAGATATTAAACTAGAATTGATTACAGTTCTCCCTTGTCTATGGATTAAAAGTTATGGTAATAAAATATAAGTACCAGAGATTTAAGGCATTACAAAGCTGAGAACATTTAGTATGAAAAGATTTTTAATTCCAGAATGTACTCACCCATTGCAGAAGCAGAGAAGGCACAGAAATCATAGTAAAAAGTTATCAGTGGAAAACTTTTTTCAAAGGCGGGCTGGCTGGAAAACCAGTTGTTTACATGATACTGTTTCCGTACATATGTAGCTGTTATCGTGCAATGTCATAATTCTCTCTTGATTATGTTTCTTGCTGCGGCACTCCGCAGTGCTGCGCATCCACTGCCAGTGGGCGAGGTCACATGCCATTGGTCCGACCAAAGCCCTCGTGCATCGATGCTGTGCTTTCTGAGTACAGTATGTGGAAATCTGGTGCAAGAATGCTTCTCCAGTTAGTCAGGGGGGCCATCAGGAAACATCATACTCCCCCAGCACAACTTTTCTCTCTGCTTTCAATATGTCAACCTGCGTTTAACACTGTAAAATTGACCCACAGAATGCACTTTTACCAATATTTTGATTATTTCTCAACGTCAGCTGTTATACGTTGGTGTGTCATTGGGCCTTTAGAGGATTTTCCTCCAAACATTTCACAAACATCCAACACGAAACAATATGAATTGACTAAATTTTGGATCATACGTCAAAGATCAGAGTTTTCTGGTCATTCTTTTCTTGTGAATGCACTACAAGAAAGCTTTTGGAGATTTCTATTAAACTCAGCATATCTGTCGTCTCACACTGAAACATGACCTAATTTTTTAATTTTTGAGGTCATAGGTCAAAGATTTCCATTCATGATGAGTACCTGTTTATGAACACAATATTTAAAAAAAAAAGCTTTCCAAGTGTTTGGGGTAAAAAAGCCAATCCATGGGCCTCATTATCAAGTCTATTCTATAATTGATATGCCTGAACTAACAAGTCTCAAGGTCAAAAGATGAGACAATGCTTTTCTAAAGAGTAAGTAAGCCTGTTCAGCAACAACAGAAATCTCAATGGGTTTAAATGACAGCCTACCTCGAACACTTTTCTCATTTTATCTCAATGACAAAAACAAAAAAAACAGTTTTTTTCAGTTTGTTCAATCAAATATTTTTAGCTACACATCATTTTTTTACCATGATCAAAAGCCGTTTTTCACATTTTTGGTTGTATCTTGTAGAACAAATTAAACTGTGTCCTTAAACTTGTGCCTGCAGATGTTAGTGTGAATGTTTTTTTTCCCATTTTTCTGCTAATTTATTCCTTTCTTATCTGAAATAAAACACAGGCAGACTAATTCTTTCACATTTGAAATGAGAGTATAGATTATATAACCCCCTTGTGAGCAGCTTCAACAGAAAACTTACAGTCTGTCTTTTCTTTCACTATTTCCATCTTAAAGAACACGTCCCTCTGGTTCCACTTTTAAAAAGTTATAAATACAAGAATTAAAATTTAAGATTGACTTATCAGACTCATACTGTTATTTCTGTCTGTCTAACTTTAATATTCCCTTTGTCTGGGATTTGATGTGCTTAAGTTATTTAAAGCTCCGTTTTCCTGGAGTTCATTGCTTCCCCTGCAGATTAATTCATAATTGATGTGTTTATACAATACTGGAGTAAAAATTGCAAATGCTGAAAATGAGGTTTGGTGATGTTCAAACTAAATGCAAACTGAAAATTGAAACTGAAACTGTGACTTGAAGCACATCACCTTTTAGTTGACTCTGCCAGCTATGATAAAATTTGCTTTATGTAAGAAAATCGAGTTGGATGGGGTTGTTTTGCTTTTGACTTTGAGTTTTTGTGCTAAAATTATCAAACCTTTTATCAAAAGAGTGAACTCCAAGTCAAAATTCTCTTAAAGTGTACGTCTCTTTGGACGTCATCTGAAGTTATTTTTTTAGGCATCTTTACCTTCATTTGACATGGGGAGGGAGACAATAAGCTTGGAAAGTAGAGTGAGGTAGTGGAGGTGAATGGGCTTAACTCAGAACTCTTAGCGGTACCCTGCGGCCAATTTTATGTCCTTAAAGTAGAGTGATGTAGTCAGTTGTATCTGCACAAAGACCTATCTCCCTCTCTCCTCAGGACTGTGAATCATTCAGCGAACACTCAAACCATTGCTCAGTGTTTCTGCAGGTCTGAGTCACAGCGAATATTTATGTCTGTTTTTAACTGCAGGGATGGCTGTAGTCTGCCAATTTAGCATTTCTTGGTTCTAGCTGGAACCAGGAAGTGCTAAATGCTAACTCACCTCTGCGTTTTTAGACTCATTCCTGCACCATTTCATAATTAACACAAGTCAATACACATGCATCACTCTTTTTTGCAATCTGTTGCTACATCCCTGTGTATATTGCACTTTCAGAATAAAAGCCTTATGTAAAGATGTAGGTTGTCACCTTCTCAGTGTCAGTGTCTTGACTGGAGTTATAGCCACAATTTTCAAGTTCATAAAGACTTTTCCTGTCTTTTTTTCATGTCCTGACCATGATTTGTAACGGTGTCATTCACACAACACTCACCAGCCGAGATCATACACAGAATCATGGATCAGAGAGGTCCAATTAGAGCAAAAAGATGTTAAGTCAGAGGATCAGACAGAGATGAACCTTGTCTGCACTTATAAAGTCCAACAGACCTAAGGCTGCAGTCTGTTAATCACCTCTTCAAAGACCATGAGAGATGGTGTTACTTTGGACCAGTGTGAAGACTTTTGCTCCCCAAATTTAAGATTAGTTTTAGTGTTTTTCTATGGTGCACGCAGCAGGTTAACGCAGCAGGATGTTCTGCTCGGTAACTCAACTTTCATGAACCAACATGATCACTAAATCACAGAATCCTTCTAGACCTCATATCCTTCAGTGACGGACTTTTGCAAGGGAACAGAAAGCAGTATGTTATACTTTGACTCTTAAAATGCTTGTATTTAGTAGAACTTCTGTTTTTAACTGAAGAATATTTTGAGGTAAGAAATTCAAAATGCTTTAAATAGCTTAAATCACCAAGTTTGGTTGGAATAAAAGTTAAACTGGCAACAAAAAAAATAAAAGGGGGGGGGGGGGGGGGCTGTTTTAAGCCAGTTACTTGTTACTGATCAGTTTACTGGTTTATATTTACCACAATGATCAGAGGCATCAGTAGAGTGTGATGTGAAAACATAAAGCCAATGTAGAAGTGTCAAAACCTGTTCTTACACTATTAAGTACTCGGTTTAACAACAGTGTTTTGCTTTTCGATTTTAGAGGTTTTTGAGGGCGCAAATTATTGTCTGGAAAACGTTCTGTTAACCACAGAAATGATCCTGTTTTTGAGTTTGATGCTTTTCGATTTCTACAAACTCAATATTTGGGCGATAAAACAGGCATCAATAACAAAAGGCAACGCTATGTCCTTCAACAACTGAAAACAAACTAATGTGTGACTCATATCAGCCTCTAGGGTATCATGAATCAAAACTTCCAGTCCTTGGTGCTTTGCTACGTGCTCCCCCCATCACTGCTTTGGTTCAAACAGGATTATACCTGACTGTGATATTTATACTCACTGTTAAATCTGCAGATAATGATAGTGGTAGCTAATGCATGAGGCCTGCTTCCTTTATTTTAATGTCTTTTAACAGATTCTAAAAAGCGTCTGCATTTTTCTGTCTGTGCTACATGCGTGGTTCTTTAGTGTTTACAGGTAAGAGTCTCATGGGGAAAGCAGGTGGAACAAAAACACATTAATGACGTCCAGGCTCTTACCAATCTGCTGATGACTTATAAGCATCTTTAAACAGATAATCTTCATCAGAGTCTGAAGCTAGTGTTTAAAGTCTGTTTTAGATCAAACATTTGCTCATTGCTGTGTTGCAAGAGCCAATTAGTGTTAAGTTTTAGTAAGTATCTGAAATACATAAAAAAAGATCATCTTAACCTCAATGTTGAACAAATATTTTGAAAAATTATTTTCTTTTTTTGAGGACAGATCTGAGACAGTTATATGTTATTACTTTTAAGGATCTTTAGAGGAAACTACAATATGTAGTTCAACTCGCAAAATATACAAAAAAACTGTTCACCTTTGTCAGACAGTGGCATTGGTCGAGAGGCCGGTACACCCTGAATCACCACCTTATCACAGGGCCACCTAGAGAGACAGACAACCATTCACACTCACACTCATACCTAAGGCAATTAGGAGTCACCAATCAACTTAATGAGCATGTTTTAGAGGCCTGTGGGAGGAAGCCAGGGTGCCAACAGCGAACCCATGCATGCACAGGAAGAAAATGCAATCTCCACACAGAAAGGCCCTGTCTGACCCGGGGATTGAACCGGCAGACTTTCTGCTGTGAAGCACCTGCACTACCTGCTGATCCACCGTGCCACCTGCTCTATGAAATAGATGTAAATAGATATATATATGTTATGATGTTTTCATTTCAGGAAACAGGCAGCTTATGCACATCAATTATACACTCTAAGAATAAAAGGCTGAAAACATGAGACGCCAAAGTTCCAATCATGAAGTGAAACAGTCAAACTTTTACTGTGAAAAGAACACAAGAAGTGCTTTTGTATGAACATCACACTTATCGGCAGATGTACCAAGATTCATGCAGCAGCTTACAGAGCGCCGACACCATCTGTGAGTCAGTTTTACTCAGACAGGGCTCAAAAGTCCTGGTGCCTATAGAGTTATGAACAATAGTTTACTGTCTCAAGAATGAACTACGCTCACATTTTTTCCATGACTCAAGAAAATGAATGTTCAGTTCACCATTTACCAAAACTGAATAGGTTCATTGAATACTGCTCATCTGTTGCGTTCTGGCATTTTTTTCACCATAACACCTGCAGGAGTCAGCATGGGGTTGGGTACATAACAAGATCAATTGAAAGAAGAGACCTTGATGTTCTAACCTTAGCAACACAGACTGTTTCTTCAGACACTGAACATCAACTTTCTTGTCTGCAATTTTCACACAGTCAGTCTGTGTAGCATGTCATATTGCTTGCACACTCTGCCATTTCAGGCAGCTGCTGGGGCATAGAGGAAGAATCCCTGATGCTGCGGACTTTTTGTCTTGTTCATAGAAGTGTTGTGTCACACAGAGAAGACATGTCTAACACTGAACCAGCTGCAGCTACACATGGTACAATGGCATATATGGCTACCTAATATGTTGAGTGTTGTCACAATACTTTTATAAAACGTTGACAAGCTACATTAGACCAGATATCCTCTATAACCCCATGTGTTACATCTACGTTCAATCATCAAACTCCACCAGCACAACGTTTCTCTCCACTTTAAATAGGGTGGTCTGCGTTGGGCACAGCAACATTACCCCAGTATCCTTTCATGAAATGTTGATGATTTCTCGAGGCTGCAACGTCAGCTAATATATGTTGATGTGTGAATGCCTTTAGCTAACAGACATGGAGTAAACAGACAAAGGCTTTGTCTGCATCAGTTAACATACCCTAAGTTAAGCATTAAAGGGATATGCCAACATTTTTTTTTTGTTTAAGCGTCTTGCCTCACTCCTGAGTCCATGACAAGCAGATAGACACCATTCTTTCGACTGTGCGTGCAGTAACAAGGAAGAAGGTCAACAAAACAAAGCATGTCTGCGGCGGTTTGTGCATGCACCCTGCATTTTGCAAAGTAATAATAAATAAAAATTTGCTGAAAATTAACTAATGAAAATCAGACATTGCTTTTAAATTGTGGTTCAACAGAATCATTTAAAAAACAAAATAATGAAACTGGTCTGGAGAAGACACCCTTCAAACCTGAGACAGCTGGAGCAGTTTGCTCATGAGGAGTGGGCTAAAATACCTGTGGACAGGTGCAGAAGTCTCATTGAGAGTTACAGAAATCGCCTGATTGCAGTGAGTGCCTCAAAAGGTTGTGAAACAAAATATTAAGTTAAGGGTGCCATCATTTTCTGTCCAGGCCAGTTTCATTATTTTGTTTTTTAAAATGATTCTGTTGAACCACAATTTTAAGCTATGTATGATTTACATTATTAAATTTCAGTAATTTTTGTATTTATTATTACTTTTGTCAGTTACAAGTTATTTCAGTGACCATTGTGGGTTTTTCTTTCTTTAATGGAAGGGTACCAACAATTTTGTTCACGTCTGTAACATAACACGGTAAAAAATAATTCACAACAAGCAGACAGGACCTTTAAGAGTTTCTTAAGAGTTCATCTGATGACTGTAGGCAGAGGCAGGCTAACGCTACCCACTCACTCACAGTGTTTGAGCTAAGCTTATTAGCAGTGGGCGAGCTCTGCCCGTCTCTTTGTTGCTAGTGTACGCACAGTTGAGAGTCTGGTGTCTATCTGCTTGTCATGGACTCGGGAGTGAGGCAAGACATGAAAACAAAAAAATGTTGGTGTATCCCTTTAATAAGCCTTTACACACAAGACTACCTGATTAAAATTGTGTTTATATGAATAATATTATCAGAGGCTGCAAAAACTGTAGGTCTCAAATAAAAATGAAGGGAGAGTATGCAGGAGCAGCTGCAGGTTTCTGAATCAAAGTCCGTAAAATCAACAAACTGATGATTCATTCTCACCTAAACTTACACATCACCTCTCAGGAGAGAAAATCCTCCCATAATCCCTTTCTGCTCTCACATACTTAACTTTCCTCCCTTTCATCTGTCAGATCATCTCCTTCTTCTCTCTCTCTGGAGTCTTACAGCACTTTAACTTTTTCTTTTCCCTCATTCCTTTTTCTAAATCTTCATTCCTCCCTTGCTTCCCCTCCAGTGTGTGTGTGTCGGGTCTGGACTGTATATCTGTGTTAATGGCACCTCTGGCTCCATAGCGCTCAGTGCTACCTGTCACAGCGCTGTTTCTGCATCCCATCATTGCCAAAGTGTCCCACTGACACTGTTAGGCTCATTATCTCAGGGCCTGGCTCGGCTCGGCTCAGCTCAGCACAGCACAGCTCAGTGTATTCACAACAACAGTCCTACCGTGTGCCTGAGCGCTGCGGTTTTATGGAGCCTATTTACAGTGTAAGTGTGACACATATAAAGCAGAATGAGGGGATCATTAGCAGCCGTCTGTGCAAAAGTTGCCTCCGCTTCTTTGCCTGATTCTCACTCTTCAATTCTTTGTGTTCATGTGTGCAGAACTCGAGTGCAGACCACCGTGTGAGGCTGGACCTGGGCCTGTGGGACAAGTTCAGCGAGCTGGCCACTAAGTGCATTATCAAGATCGTGGAATTTGCCAAACGAGTGCCTGGCTTCACGGCGCTGACCATTGCCGACCAGATCACGCTCCTGAAAGCTGCCTGCCTGGACATTCTGGTGGGTTTTGGTGCTTTTAGTTTTAAAGAAACTAACTTTTTTCAGGTGAAATGTAACTCCTTTCTGTTGCTGAAGTTTGCCATATTTTGGTGCGTATTTTGCATAATTGTTAGCTAACTCAGCACAATCATTTCTGGCATAATGTAAATGTTTTAAAATTCACACACCTCATCGAAAATCTGAGCTGCTTTTGCAAACTTGATTCTTTTAAAAGTTTAAGTTACAGATACCCCACACTCGGCTAAAAAGTTTTGGCCCTGTGGCTAAATCAATAAATCCTCCACCCCTTAAGTGATGCGTCTCCTCATCGTTTTTGTCCGAGTTGCATCCTGGGCTGTGAGTGTCTTGAAGGCTGTTCAAGTTATCAAAATCTTGTTTCTACCCTTGGTAGAAAAATCAAGTGCAACTACAAGTGGTGAAAAATTAAGCCCACGCAGAAGTACAGAAAAGTTGATCACCACAAGTTTTATCCCCATAAAGAACTAGGCAAGAGAAGATGCTGCACTTCCATGTGCTGCCATAGATGGCGCCACAGTGCAAACTGAGCCACAGCTGTTGATAAATTTTTAACTCTTGCCAGTCCAGTTTTTACTCTCCATCATACTCAGCCATTTATCTGTCTGGGCATGCACATGTGTTACGCAGATGTAAATAGGCTCTTTGATTAAATGACAAAGCCCATAAAATGGACAGAGAAAATGGGCATCATGGGGTGGATGATATGGAAAAAAACTGTATAACAAGTTTACAGTTAATACCTTATTGGCAAATCACAGACTAGACCAAACTTATGTCCATAGATGTTCTTTGAAATGCACAAACTGAACTTAGAATATAAGATAAAGACTAAAGTTTTTTGTTTAGTTTTAGATTTTCTCCAACAGTAACATGTTCATTGAGTGAGCTATTTAAATATTTACTCTTTCGCAGTCAAAACCATTGTTTAGTGTTTATTGTTTATTAAAATCCCCATTAGCTTTGGTACTTGTCTGCAGCTACTCTTCCTGGGGTCCATAACACATGAAAAAAATTACAAACTAATGGTCCATTAAATATAAGTACAAGTATACATTGGAAAAGTTAATCATATTACAACATGCCCTCCCTTTGTCCAAAGCAATATTCTTTCTTTCATTTTCTATACCACTTACCCCTTTCGCGGTGGCGGGGGGCTGGAGCCTATCCCAGCTGTCATTGGAAGAGAGGCGGGGTACACTCTGAACTGGCCGCCAGCCAATCACAGGGTCACATAGAGAGACAGACAACCATTCACGCTCACACTCATATAAGGACAATTTAGAGCCACCGACTGACATAATGAGCATGTTGTTGGTCTGTGAGAGGAAGCAGGAGTGCCCGGAAAGAACATGCACAGGAAGAACATGCAAACTCAACACAGAAAGGCCCTTCCCAACCCCGGGAATCGAACTGGCGACCTTCTTGCTGTGAGGCGCGAACACTACCTGCTGCGCCACCAAAGCAACATCCAAATATACATGATTGACCTAAATAATACTATAAAAACCTAATACAAGTCAAAAACAATTAAACTTAAACAACTCACTAAAGCCTAGCAAAAACAGTTTAAAATAAGACCTTATGAATTATTATATAAAGAATCAAACAATCATAAAATACATTCCTACATCTATCTATAATATATGTGGTATAGTTTTTCATTCATTCATTGTTATGAATATTTCATTATCATTTGAATTCTGACTCAAATTTTTCCATGTGTTCTTTTGCATTTCTAATATGAAAAATCATAAACTTACACATTAACTGGATTATAGTTAATGGTATTGGGGAGGTCTTTCATAATCCAAATCTCCCCTGCTTCAGTAGATCGCCAATACATTCCAGTTCTTCAAGATCTAAGATTGTCTCATCACACACATCTAGTGCGTCATAGAAGATGGGACTGTATTTATTGACACAAACACAGTTGATGGATTTGAAGTGGTACCATCTTCAAACTTAGTCCCTCTTATCCAGCCTTTGAATAAAGTTCATGTACAGGTGCCATCCAGATTCATAATATATCTATAGCTCCTATTTTACAGAAATCCTCCATCATTTCTTTCACAGTAATCGATGTCAGGCTGTGCATAATGCGCCTGTTGCTGGGCAAGACACACAGAGACAGAAAGCAGTGAATTAGAGGGGAGTGGGGAAGTGTCTTTAACTGTCTGTAACATCCCGTGATGGGCTCCTTAAGGGTGAAATTTGGGATATGTTGAGGTAGTGCTCCTCTTCAGCATTGGCATCACAATCAGGGTGAATCCCAGTTGTACCCCTAAGCCCTTCCCCTTCATCTTTCCCCTTCCTCTTAGCCCCCTGTTTTGAGGGCCAAGGGGAAGGGGTGAAAACATGCCCCTAAGATAAAAGATGCTACTCGTTTCTCGTTACGTCATCACCCAGAGCTGCTCGCTGGCTGTGTCGTAGGCAGATGCGACAATAGCTGTAGCTACAGCTGCAAAAGCTAGCTCGTTATAAGGAGAAATTTTAAAACATGACCAACAATTCAAAACATAACTAATATTTACTTAATGATTTAATAGTTACTTATAATGATGCACTTCCTTAGGTCTCCGCTCTGCCTTCGTGTCAGCGGGCGCGGTGTATTTTGGGAAATTCTCATACCCCTTCCTTTCAAGTGAGGTCCCGGTCTGTCTTCATTTCAGGGTGTGTAGCCCTTCCTCTTAGCCCTACGGAGAATTGGGACACCCCTTCACTTGACGTGAATGCGCAAAACCAAGGGGTAAGGGGTAAGGCAAGGGCTAAGGGGTAGAATTGGGACGGACCCTTAGTCACCTGTAGCAGGAATGTCTCAAGCCTGCCCGTCTGTTCCTGCTGTAGGTGTCATGATTGTCTATGAGGAGTCTGGCTGCTTGCTTACAGGACGCAGAGAATTACAGAACATAAAGGGATGAAATGCTTTGAAGCTCAGTGAACCAGAGGTACAAAATAAAGTGATGAGAATAAAATGATTGGGAGCAAGTCTCAAACCTCAAGTCAGAGTCGAGTCTGAGGTCATCAAGTCATCTCTGGGTGCGACTAAAAAGCCAAGTCCCGAACCCAAGTCCCCATCGCTGCGACATCGACACAGAGATTTAGATAGGTAATATATTTATCGGCTGCAGTTTTCTCACTGAGATTTCACTCTTAAAGATTTATGTTTGGAGACAAAATTGGCACCAAAACTCTTGTGTCTCATACAAACAAAGAATCTTTCAAATGTGGAATCCATTTCAAAGTGGAAACATGTTTTGTTTATCCAAAGGTGCTTTCTCACGTAGCACCTTTGGTTTAAACCAAACAAACTCTGGTTTGCTTTTTTTTGGAAAGTTCGGTTTGTTCGCCATGATGTGAAGGCTCACATAAACTGGTCTGCCAAAAGAATGAGGGTCTCGTTCACTTCTACAGTTTGGTTTGTGGAGGTCCAAGGACCAAATGAGGCAAGCGAACCCAAAGAGGGTAAATGATGGTGTGTGTTTCTGGCCTACAGTACAACAATGGACCAGATGGCAGGTTCAAAGCTCACAGCTACAGCTCAACAAGTGGTGGGAGGTTACGCAACATTTGGCAGGCTTTGGTCCGTCTGACTAGGTGCAGTGTGAAAGAAAACCAAACCAAGTGAGAAATTAAACTATTTTGCAACTTCACCCCCAAAACCACACCAAGTCTGATGAATTTTAAGTGTCAAAATGACCTAAGCCTTGTCATTAGTATGCATTAAGGTTTGTAAACTCCTAGCATCAAGGGTTACAACCCTATTCTACCCTCTTGTTGTATTCATTGTTGGCCCAATGGGTGTATGTTTTACTGCTCAGCACAGACAAATCGCCCTTCACAGGGATAATAAGGACAGCTGTGACCCCTGAATCCAGAATGGATGTTAAAACATGGTGCAGACAAGGTCAACAGACTAACAGTAGGTGCAATGCTGGCTAACTTCAGTTCTTTAAACAGTTTAGCAGCTAATGTCCCAAATCCAAAAAGCTGCAGTTTTCTGGAGTTCAAATTGCGGCCAAATAAACCCACATAAAAACTTTGGGGTCTTTGATTTCATGTTTGCGTCATGCACAGTCCCAGTCTCTCTGCTGCTTTTTTATGTACAGACAGTGAACTAGTTTACAGAGGAAACCGTTTAGATGCTTCTTCAGTGGTGTCTGGACTCTAAAATATTCAGTGATGAGCTAAAAACCTTTGCTGAACTGTTCACAGCAGTGTCAGTTATATAAACACGCCTCTTTACCAATCAGAAACGTCTTCACTTTGTTATATTTATTTACTCTTGCTCCTTTTCGTGTCAGAATCCATCGACTGTGTCTGTCGGTCTATAGCCTCAGATCGACAAAGTTTAACCTCCAGCTCAGCTCCCATCAGGAAACCCTCAGATGTTATTGGTTGACCTACTCAGCCGGCCAATAAGAGTCAAGAAGATCCGATGAATTGATTCTGCCAGTCAATTAGATTCTTCATGAGGAGTCGCTGTCTGTAGCAGAGATTAGATTACACACACACAGGCACACACAAACATCTCTCAGCCCCTAATCTCTCTGTTTGTCAGTCTGTTTGTGTCTGTCAGCCGTCCGTCTGTCCTCCTGTTTGTGAATGTTTAAGTGTTCTTCTTTATGGAGTTCAGATGTCTGAATGTCTGCATAGCTGCCCTGCTCAGTGTTTGTTTGTTTGTTATGATTGTGCAAAAGATGTTAAGTGGAGCAATGCCCTGTGCTAATGTAGCCTCTGTAATGAGATGGAAAAAAGTAAATGGCTGTGTCTCTTCCTCTTCTGTCTTGTTGTTGTCGGCTGATTTAATTATCACTCATCCCTCAGAGACAGAGGAAGGAAGAGAAAGTGGGAAGAAAGTGATGTCTGACTTCTAACATCTCTTATGGACATGATTTTCTTCTAACCTAATGTACCAGCCACAGTTTGACCCTGAATAGACTACCAGCTCACTATAAAAAGAGACATCCTGAAAAAGGTGACTACAGTAAGAGCAAAATAATCTCTTCTACAAAAGATATTTTAGTTAACACCCGGCAACAGGGTGCACAAGAATAGGCATTGAAACTAGGGCACATAATCAGATACTTTGCTGTTTGAAAACTAGGTTATAATCACACCAAAACCTGGTACCTTCATTTATCAGGATTGATGTTTTTTATTATTAAACACGGATACTGGTAACGTTCCACAACGATGAGTACTTTTTATACATCTGAAACGAATTAAAGGAAATATACTCCCCAAACAAAATTTGTAAGCATTACTTTGGTCTATATTTATCCCCTGTAATAATACCGGTTGATATTGTACTTTATGTTGCTGGAAAGCCTGATTTTTTTTTAACTTTTATTAGAAATAGCCTGTTAGGATCAGGCATTCATGGAGCAAGCAACACAGTCAAACATGGATAGCCTGTGGTTCCTCAGTGATGCAAGGGTGAGGAAACAATCTTCTTAGGGTGTTGTTTAACAGGGACACCCACTTTGTAGTCTGTCTTTGACTTCAGTCTCACAGAACTTGGTCCTAAGTTTGAAAATAGCACCAGGGTTGACACTAAATATTGCTGCCACCCTGCAAACTATCTCATCTTGCTCATAGTAAGAACCAGTGACACATTGGAACTGGATCTTGTTGCAGTTTTTACCTCCATGAAAACCCTTAATTCAGAGAACAGTTTCTGTTTGACAAATGTAGTTAAACTACTTGCACTGTTATCTGTTATTGTTTATTATTCTTTCTTTTTTTTTCAGTATTTATACTTATTTTCAGTATCGGTGACTCTAAATTCCCCTTAGGTGTGAGTGTGAGAGTTAATGGTTGTCCGTCTTTCTATGTCACCCTACAACTTGCGGTCGGTTCAGGGTGTACCCCACCTCTCACCCAATGTCAGCTGTGATAGGCTCCAGCCAACCCAACCCCACGACCACAAAGAGATAAGCGGTATAGAAAATGGATGGATTGATGGCATTTATGGAAAATGTTTGAGAACTAATAAATATGAAAGGAGTATTTAAGTTAAACCATCAGGATAAAATGCTTAATTTATCACCAACAAACACTTCATTAAAACAGCCCCAAGCTCTCTTTAATCCGCCAAGTCGACTTCAAAGTTTTAGATGAACATAAGTTTGAAATGTAAACTTCATTTGGTGGAGAAGTGAAACTCAAACAGCACTTTTTGAAATGATGGAAGGAGCAGCAGTCTGACATTTAAAGCAGCAGTCAGCCTCCAAACAGCTGTCTCATATTGTCGGATAATCCTGCAGACTGATAAAGTTTTCCCTGCTCCTGTCTTGTCACCTCTTCATGTGCATTGCAAACTCTTTTGAGGAAAAGTCAAAGAGAGATGCACATGGAGGCGGCGGCGCTCCTCATATGTCTGGGCTGACGTCAGCGAGCACGATGTCGAGCTTTAAACATGCAGCAGACACGTCGTGAGACCCCTTTTTTTTTTTTTTAAAGTCTGCTCCACTTCCAGACGTTCAGCTGCATCAACCCAAATCTAGCATTATGTAACAGACCAAAATAGAAGCATGGCTTATTTTCACTGTGATGATTATGCAAGTCTGGAGTCTGAGCGAGTCGGTTTAAGGGGGAAGAGATGAAATGATGTCTGCTGGGAAGTTTGGAAGCATGCTCAGGAAAGTGACACACTAAAGTTTACTTTCTCAAGCCCTCAGCTGTAATGTCATTCAGGGTCATTTGCAGTGTGGATCATCAGTGGCTTTACTTTATGCTGATATACCTGTTGATTGGACTGCAGGTGAAATTCAGGTCAATATAATACATGTTTTAGTCAAGTTTTAGAATTACTGACATAGTTATACAAAAGTAGCCATTATTGATTTAAAATAAAGAATTAATTTGTATTTTTAATCATGAAAAACTATTGATTTTCTGGAACTTATATCTAAATGAATACAAGGCACAAAGATTGTCAAATTGCTACTGAGATTGCTTTTGAACAGGCTGAAATACCCACTAATTAAATTAAAGGTGCATATAGTTTCTGTCTATATTCAGACCCGAAACAGGAGCAAACTCAGATAAAGCAACTTTTTGGATGTGTTTTTGCTTGAAAATTCTTGGAGCTTTATTTTCTATGAGCTAAACCTGGAGCTAGATCACAAAAAGGCAAAAATACTGCTTAGACACACTGATAAATGTCCTGTAAGTTCCTTCTGGGAACTTAGAAATGAAGCAAATGATAAACGGTGACACAAAAGCCAAGAACAAGTAAGACTATACAGGCCAATAACTGTGATAACTTTGCAGTGCAGGTAAATCTGGCTGTGATCAGGTTTTATTGTGCCACTCAAAGTACTCAAAGAACATAAGTAGAACCCCGAATGATGAATGTTAATACTCAGTTTCAAGTGCTCTTTGCATTGAAGCACTTAGAGCATTAGAGACAATCCTAAAGGAAAGTCAGACACTTTCACATAACTGTAAAAGTTAAACCTCATGAACCATTTAAATCTTCAGTCAAAACTGTCAGGATTAGGCAGGGTTATGTTAATGATAGACCTGTTACATAACTGTTGGCTTTAGTTTCTTATTTTACTGCAGGAATCCTTGTATCTGTTCTCTAATGTATGTGTAAAACACACTGCTCAGCCCGTTTTGTCATCTGTGAGCATAATTATTGGTGAGACTCAGTGGTGTGTATGCAAGTATTACAAATGTAGCTCCATGCCTTGACAAAATCCTGTGTTTTTCTTGTTTGTTGAGCATCATGCATGCCAGGAACTGATGGAAAAAAATGCTGTTTTGACATTACATTAGTTTTAATAACATTACTACCTTAAAGTTAGGATTTATCATATGTAGCCCATCAATCTTCTTATTTTTCTTCTATTGGCCTTCAGCGAATAAAGTTCGGACACCCCTAGTCTAGTTTAAAGATTAAAACAGCTAGAAGTTACAACCCATTGCATGGTGCTGTACAGAAATAAATCCCTTTAGGAGTTTTTTTATGTGCCCTGGGAAAAATGAATCAAAATAGTGAGAGAAGTTGGCACAGTGTGTGAGATGATCTGCATGTGGGCGAGGGGATACAAATGAATAATTTATTTATGAAGATGCATATTTATGTGAGGTGTAAATGCAAAGTAGCTTTATGATATCAACCTGTGTAAAGGAGTGCTGATGTAAATGAGGACTAGTGTGTTGCATTTGTGTGTTAATGCGTGGAATTTAGTGGGGTTTGTGTCAACACAGTCCTACTTGTCAGAGCATAGACATGAACTCCCAGAGACTCAGAGGTGAGAAGTTGAAGGCCGGCTGTGACGACTTTCTGGCTCTCACTCAGCCATCAGCATCCGCTCACAAGCACATTTCTGTGGTGAAGGGCGTACGAAACGTGCGTGAGGGCTGGGTGAGAGAGTGTCGGAGTGAAAGATCAAACACTTTGTGTGTATATATGTGTGTGCGACTGTGTGTGTGTGTATGAGCGAGCGTGAGGCTGGCCAGCCGGTGCGAGTCACCGCCAGTAGCCATGTTTTATTCTGTTTCATGTTGCAGACACGCCTGCCACTCACTGTCAGAGCCGGCCCACTCAAATCGCTTCAAAGAGCCTCACATCAGCATCAGTGGCTTCATTAGGTGTACACACACACCAACACACACAGTGCAGCAGGATGCACTGAGGTTATTCTCCCTCAGTGAGAGGAAGGTCATTGTTTTTAATAATATTTTTGTGCATTTTTTGTCCTTTTTGGTTACTTGTGAGGTGGGGTTCAGACCTGGGACACTGAGACACCTCAAGTCCCAGGTCCTCATTAGCAGGTTATTATGGTCATGACGTCCTGACTGTTTTAGAGAGCAAAGGCCTGTGTCCACGGCAGGCGCTGTTACCACTGGTGTTTAACACGGCTCTACTCTGCACGGTTTGGATACTACCAGCTGCATTTTCCATTAAGGCATAGACTGTGTACCTCTTAAATGCAGGTTGGATGGTCATAGGGTGGCTCTACAAAAACTACAGTGGCATCCTCACAACAACAAGGGAGGAAATAGAGGCGATAGAGCTGCCAGCCCCTTTGTGGCTTTATGGCACAGTAAGGAGATGAATTTTGTCCCAATGATGGCTGCAAGCAGCAAAACAACATGCTATTTAATCAGAGGAGAGTTTGAAAAGTCATTCAGCTTTATGGAGTCAACAAAGTGCGGTGTTTCATTTTTACGTCAGTACCTTCCAACTCAGAAGTGTCTCCACATCACGTTTAGCCTCAGCTCAGCTTGCTTGGAACCCCACTGGAGGTTATACAAAAACTTTTGATAATATGTACAATCCCTAATGGAAAATATAAACAACCGAGGAAAGTTGAGCTGAGTCAAGTAAATACCATGTTGTGGAAAAGCCTTATTGATCTAAGTTTAAGAGCATGTCATATCAGTTCCTGATGGAAAACCTGTTTACACAGCTATGTGTCCTACATATTTGCCTTTAGTCATGGAAAAATCACTCTTGAAGTAATTTGAAGCTGCTTCACTGGGTGCCACCTGCCTATTGACATATATTTCACATGTTCTTGTGAACGTTATGAAGACCGGAGACTAGCAATGCTAGCAATGCTAACGTGAGCCCAACTCTGCTTTATATTGTCAGTAAGGGCTACGTAAGCTTTTCTGTTGTTTTGTTTAATCAATACCAAGCTACAATGACTCCATTTTTGTTTGCTTACCTTGTTTGGTCCTTGTTTGGTCCAAATTGCTTTTGCACCCACCGTGAACTGAACACTGGTCAACTCAGAAGCAAACAAAGACCCCATTATTTGGTCTGCACCAGGTTAATGGGAGCTTTCACACCACCCGAAATGAACCAAACTTTCCAAAAAAAGTGAACCAGAGTTCTTTGGTCTGGATCAAATGTGTAAAGTGAAAGCAACCTAAGTGCCACATAATCGCTTGAGGATGTGTTGCTTAAGGATTTTGGGGTGGCCAACTAGGTTTTAGGGTGCTCTAGTTAGTCCTGGCTACTGCTGAATTGGTCAAAGTCCATTTTGGTCAGAATGAGAACAAAGTTCAGAAGTTAGGGGACACACTGATGGCTTATCTCTCCATTCAGACACAAAACAAGAACAAACTGCACAAAGCAGTGTTGGTGCTTGAAGATGATGCGATCAATATTCTTTCAAAACCGGACCATAACTTTGCCATTTGCTGCCATAATCCATTTGTCTTTCCACCCTTTCAATGTCAAGGACTTTGTTAAAAAAAACACTCCACTTCATGAGGGGTATCTGCCAGACAGCTGACAGACGTTTCTGTATTGTGGATAAAAGCTCCTGTTCTGATGCTGCTGGCTTATAAGAAAGGAGCAGTGGGTCGCAGGTGGCTCCTTGAACATAGTTTGGACACCCCCTGCTTTAGTTATGCTGCACAAATACGCAAAATTAGGTCAGGGCTTAGAAATGCCAGACTTGCTTTGACCTTTTGGGGCATTTTCTTCTCTAACAAGGATCGTAGTCAGAGGTTAGCATGTACGTAATGTCAGGTTGCCCAGTGCTGACTTCAGCTGCTCCTGTTAGGATCAAAATTTTGATCCTTTTTGCTTTCTTTTTTTTGTCGATGTATTTTCTGCTGACTAATCTTAACCCCCCCCACTCTTCTTCAGATCCTGCGCATCTGTACGAGGTACACCCCTGACCAGGACACCATGACTTTCTCTGACGGGCTGACCCTCAACCGGACGCAGATGCACAACGCTGGCTTCGGCCCGCTCACCGACTTGGTGTTCACGTTTGCCAACCAGCTGCTGCCCATAGAGATGGACGACACGGAGACAGGCCTCCTCAGCGCCATCTGTCTCATCTCTGGAGGTGGGCGAGCTGGGCCGTTTGGTGATGGGGGGGGGGGACAAAGGGTAGAATGAAAACAAGTCAGGTGGAAAGAAAGGACACAGATACTGATGAGGGGCAAGTTTTAGAGTTTTTCTTGAGTTTAATGAGTACTTGTTACATATTTGTGGAGAAAGTTACCCTCTCAAATTGTTTTTTTTTTTAAATGTCAAACTTTTGCAGTTTAACATAACTGTCAAGGCCATCTTAAGTAAGATTATGTGGTCAAAAGACACTGGTAGCATTCTTTTTTAGGTCAATTTCATGAAAAAATATACCTTTTAAGGATGCTATTAAAACTTTAAAACATAGAAAATAGTTATAATCCTGATTTGTATCTTGTATATCTGCAGCCAAAGCTGTTAACATCCGTGCTGCCTGCAAATTCATCTATATTTACTTATTCTATATCCTGAACACATCAAATTAGAATAATTTTGCAGCCTAATTGCATCATAAATTTAGCATAAACACTGATTTGGAGATATAAACAGATGTGAAAGGTTATCAAGTGGAATTAATCCGCTAATCCAGTCCAGATTTGAGCATGCCTGACTGCTCTCTGTTTTACATCCTCAGCTCGTATTGATCCGTTCTGGTAAATATTGAGCGGATCCACAGCTTGGTTTGAGGGGGAAGCAAGTCAGCCTCCACAGGAGTCAGAAAGCAGGACAAACACGGGCTGATATCAGCGAGGAAGCACAATCCAGACATAGAAACATGAAGGGGGAAGGAGGGGGATGACATACAGGAGTGTCACTGCTGCATCAGTCAGCTGAGTGTTCAGTCTCCCAGAGGGTATAATCCAGCTCAGCAAGTTTTCACCAGGATACACCTCTGAGGCACTAGGTTTCTGTACTGAAGTGTTAAAGAAAATTTATGACCAAAGCTGGGCGCACACTCAACCTGCCCCTCTCAGGGAACAGGTTTGGTATATAATTTCAGGCTTGTTACAGCTAACAGTATCTCCACATAATCCTTAAATGTGTGCCATCAATACGACAATTAGAGCCTTTTAGAAGTTTATGACCCCAGACATGGCTGCCCACAGCCTCATACTCATGAAAGCTGATGTAGAGCAAGCTGACGATTGAATGTATAGGTATATGTCTACTATATTAAAAAAGAAAGAAAGAACAAAAGAAAGGACAAGAGAAAGAAAACCACGTAAAAGACAAACCATACAACTACCAATAGACATAATGGTAAAGTTCCAAACAAAAGGAAAAACAGAAAATGCTGAACAATTCATGCTTCATGTTACATATTCGAAAAGGAGTGAGCAGAACTGTTAACTTATTTATTACCACCCCTTCACCCTTAGTTACTGATGGTTCATGAATCAATCAGCTGCCTTATTAATATAACCGTGTTCAATAATATTAATTGAGTAAGTCTTCAATAAATATTTAAATTATGAGCACAACAAATAACATAAATAGACAAGAGGCGACACTTAGGTGCTTGCACACCTAACATGTTTGCGGTCTGGACCAAACAAACTTTGGTTCACTTTTATAGAAAGTTTGGTCCATTTGGGCTTTTGTCACAGCACACACAAAGAGCTGAACTCTGGCCTTAAAGGTAAAACTGTACAGAACATGTCTGAGTTTTTTAAATGTGGTACATCAGTCAATCAGACTTTGGTACAGTGACCACATTGTGTCTGTCGTCAAGTCTGTGCTCTTAGTCTGGTTCAGTCTCCTGATGTTCTTGTGTGTTTGGAGGACTTAAAGGGCAAAAGTCTGTTTTAATGGTCTCCATGTCTGTTGTCTCACACATTTCTGAAACTAGTCAAGAATTTTTAGGATATCCTCTGGTGTGTGACCAGTTTTCAAGGTGATGGACCTTGATTCTCTGCCATCAGCTGGACTTCGTGGTTCAAGCTGTGAGCTTTTCACAAAGCATTCTGCGATTAGTCACAGGTGGTCCACTTGTTGGAGCTTTTCTCCTCATTTTAAGCTGCTGCATTAGAAAATTCTACTTAATTTATCCTGGGACTTTTCATTTACTTTTTAGCATCAAACTGTTTATTAGCACATAGTTAAAAGAGGAGTCAAAGAAAACAGCAAAAAAGATAAACTTACATGTGCATGTGAGGTAGAAACCCAATGTGGGCTTATTTACAAACCCCACCCAAGACAAATACAGATAAAGTTAGCAGACAAAAAAGGCATTAAATCCTAGTAGTCAAAGAAAAGCAAGCAAACAAAAATTAAATAACATTTTGCAAAAATGAGAGACTACGCCAAAACAGAAACAGAATATAACAAAAGAAAGTGGTACATACACATATTTTGTCAAGAAAAATATAAATGTGATCATTACAGAGATCATCACGAACAAAAAGTCTTTGACATCAAAAGATTGTTTAGTCCCAATCTATATCTGGACAGGGACAGAGACTGTCAGTTAATAAAAATACTTGTTCCATAATTGAATGCCATGGTATTTTATTGAGCACTGACCTCGAGATGTATGATACAGTGGTAGGTACAGGTTATTGCTTTGTCTTGTTGAATTAAAGTTCACTTGAGAGTTTGGAATAAAGAACATTTTAAAGCTTTCTTGTAATTCTGTACTCATGTATATGACTTTATAAATAAAGGTACACATTTGAAGAGTATTTATATCAGAAATAGATAATGTATGACTATATATCTCCATAGTTTATCAGAGAAAATATCTCCAAAAGTGCTCCTTTTTTGTGTACCACAAACCCCAAAATTGTCGAGGGGAGATCCCTGAGACCCCTTTGCGTTTTCTTTTTGATGTTGCATTTTTACTTTGTCTCCTCAAAGGGTTGCTGTATTCAGGAACACCTGTAACAGGTGACAGACAGCCAGTTTAAGGCAGTTTATTGTATGCTGTTTTTCAGGTATTGATGTAATAAAAGAAGTCACAAAAGATCACAACAAGGAATTTTAAATGAATTAATTTTTATTCACTAGATTGAAGGAAAAATCACAAAGAACATATCTGAGGAGCTATGTTCTTTTGAAAGCATGTATTTAAGCTGTGATTACTGATCAAGCTAATCATACTTTATGTGTTTTAAATGTTTTAAATTATTAAAACTGTCCCCATGCACACATATGGACATATAAAAGCATCACAGTACGTCCATACAGTCACACCGCTCCATGTCTAATCTACACCCTCCTGCCCTTCGTCTCCACTGCTGCAGGTTTAATTCTACTGTATATTTTTATATTTATATAGTGAATCCTCAGCAGATATTACAGACTCTTGCATAATCCAGAGACAGAAAGTGAGACCCCACCGATAACATCTGTGCTCACTCAGACACCTCCACCTGCTGATTCCAGAGCACACACTGCCACCCTCTGGCCGGGTGAGGAAGTGCAGGAGCTCAAGTTCTGACCCAACTGTAAAAGAAGTCTTTAAAGTTTATGTTTTTATTCCTGTGTTTGTTTATATAGATGTTAAAATCTTCTGAGGTTGAAAAAATACTTATAAGTTACTGTAACTATGTAGCATTTTGTATCCTTGGACTTTCTGACTTTCTTTTAAGTCAATACTTTTACTTAAGTTTGTTATTTTGTTAACCTGACATGCCAAAAGAAAAAGAATCAGGTGGATCGAGCTGCACTGCAAGGTTAGTATTTTAGTTTGCCCAATTCCTGATGCCCAAATTTACAAACATACATTATATAATCTCAATGTTAAAGTATAAAATTAAATTTATAATGAGAATTATTATTGGCTTGAACAAAATACTCTGGCCTAAGTATTGCAAGGTAAAATGCAGTATTTAATTCTAAGTATTTTTTAATGTTTTTGTTTGTCAATCACAGGTGTTATTCATTATAAAATAGCCACAATTTCAGTAAGGATAGGGTAAGGATTTTCAAATAGGTATATATATAAATATACCAATCAGGTATAATATTATGACTACTGACAGGTGAACACACTGATCATCTCTTCATCATGGCATTTGTTAGTCAGTGGGATATATTTAACGGCAAGTGAACATTTTGTCCCCAAAGTTGATGTTAGAAGCAGGAGAAATGGACAAGTGTAAGGATTTGAGTGAGTTTGACCAGGGCCAAAGACGACTGGGTCAGAGCATCTCAAGAACTGCAGCTCTTGTGGGCTTTTCCCGGTCTGCAGCGGTCAGAATCTACCAAAAGAGGCCAAGGAAAGGAATAGTGATGGACTGGTGACAGAGTCACGGTTGGATTTGCTGGACAAAAAGTTGTCATAGAGAGTCCATGGCAGGCCAGGGCTGTTTTGGTAGCAAAAGGGGGGCCAACACAATATTAGGCAGGTGGCCATAATGTTATACCTGATCGTTGTATAAATATATGTATGTCCAGCCAGAGAGTGAATGCAAAAGTCAATGAGGGTTGCGTAACTCAGGAACCAAACTTTGGGAAAGGCTGTTTTAGAGAAACAAAACTCAGCTTCACTCCAGCTCCTGAACAAAGGCACCAGTTATCTCTTATAATCAGTATCAATGTACATTATATTGAAAAGGTTGATAGGATATAACTTTCTAAAAACTGAGGGATAAATTCAAATCAGATCAAGTTGGGTTGAAGGCCTCTTCATTTACTTTAATCAAAAGGGTTTATGTAAGATTTGATCCTATCAGGGAGCTGAAATCTCATCAAATTACCTCTGAATATATGGGTCTGTCAGCCATAGAAAGTAAATGTGTACAGTGAGTGTTAACTCAATCTATGGAGTGATATTTGTCTCATTCTAAAAAGAAGAACACTAACACATTAATATACCTACAGGTCCAAGTAACCTTATTCAAAGATATAAAACACAAAAATGGGGCTTATGTTGCTTGTTAAGGTAAACTTTATTGCTGCATTTACATATTGCATCTGTTTATTACTGATATTTTTAACAGGCTAATAAGTCCAGCCTAAAATTAAACTAAATTAATTTACATTTTATTAAATAAATCATTGTCTAATCTGTTGATTCTCATTGATCATTTGGATATTCATTTTGTAAAGTACTCTCCATTGTCAGCATATGTATACAAAAAAGGGTTGTTCTGGTAGGAACAATGATGTTTTTGTCATCTGAATAATGTCCAAGGTGCTACAGAAGAGTGAGAGTGCCAGAGTGGGGTTGGATACCATCAAGATTTTATTGATTCCAGCTCCAACTCCGGTTCAGCTCTCCAATTATGTTTTTAACAGTTTCTAATTCTGATTCCATTTTAGCTAGAGTAAATTATTGAATATTTGCCACTGTAGGTCAAATTAAGACCTCAATAATGAACCATCAACTTTAAGACATTTTTCTCCCCTCCTATATATAAAGATGAATTTTGCCCTTTTAAAAAGGACCATTTGCAACAAATGATTAAAAACCAAACCAGTAAAATCGAATATTGATTTAAAAAAATGTATTACTAATATTATAATAATAATAAAAAATATATAATTCGAAGTCTGCTATTACTTCATCCCTGTTGTCTGTTCCTCTTCATATGTAGAAACCTGCTCTCTGAATGTCTGCAGAGCTTCGACTAAACCATCCCCTGATTGGTTTGATGAGTTCAGTTGCTTCCTGCTGTTTGAGACTTTAGAGCCTCTGTTATCAGAGCTTAGCAGTCAAAAGGAAAAAGGATTAAATTAGTTTTCGGCTCATCTTATCTAATTGTTAGAATCTGTGCAGAATCTCCTCAGCAGAAAATGAGTCGGCATAATGAGATAAACCCTGCGTCTTAATCAAGCCGGCTTCATGCTGTGATACACGTGTTTGCCTGCAGCTTGTCTCCATCAGATAAAGAGCAGACATCAATTTGTCATCGCTCACCCACAAGTCTCACTGGATTTATGTGTGTGTGTGTTTGTAAATCTGTGTGTGAGCAGACCGTCAGGACCTGGAGGAGCCCTCAAAGGTGGACCAGCTCCAGGAGCCACTTCTTGAAGCCCTGAAGATTTACGTGAGGAAGCGTCGGCCCAGCAAACCCCACATGTTCCCCAAAACCCTGATGAAGATCACAGACCTGCGCAGCATCAGTGCTAAAGGTACCAAAGGCATCAGCTCACAGATTAAAGAAAGAGGATTGAAATTGGATGGTAAAAGGTCCATTTGGTCTTTATGCCAAAAACAGCAAGTGGCTTTGTACAGTTGCAATCCCCCTTTATTTCTGTATGTTTATTCATTTTTTAGTGAAAAATATCCTCAATACTAGAAAACACTCGGAGAGCACAAACCTCTGCCAAGGTAGCCCACATGTTGCTGTTACATCTATGACTAAGTAAGAAAAGAAAGAAGAAAGACGTCCTTTATTCATCCCTCATGGTTAAATTCAAGTCTTTACACTCTGTTGTTGAAACATGCTACACACCCACAGGCTGAGCTACACGTGCACAAACAGGTCCTACGATCATGCATTTTGGAGAGATGTCAGAGTGATGGCTTTCTGCTCCTGAAGAAGTGCTACCAAGCAGTTTTGGGGTTAAGTGCTTTGCTCAAGGGCACTTCAGCAGTGCCCAGGAAGTCCACTGGCACCTCTCCAGCTACCAAACCAACCTCCAAACATGGTTCGGTCAGGACTTGAACCAGTCACCTTCCGGTCCCCAACCCAAGTCCTTACAGACTGAGCTATGATAAAGTTACCATCAAAATATGACCTCCTTGGAAGTGGTAATAACCAGTGTTAATTTTTGTCGTCTAATTATTTTTGTCACAGTTTTAATCAACAACCTCTTTTCGTCAACAAATAAAAACTAGACTAAAACGTTTGACGGAGACTTAATCCAATCAGACCTAATTTGGTCATGTAGGAAAGTAGGGACGAGTTAGGAATCACAGCTACTTTGGTTGTGTGGAAAGGCTGGATGAGTTAAGAGGGACATCCGATCACAACTGTCTTAGCTTCATGGTGTCAGGATCCAAGTGTAAAACATGACTTCAGAAATTCAAGGAAACAAAAAAAAATGCCTTACACTTCACACTTCATATTTTAGTCGACTAAATTTAAAGTAGATTTCATCAACTAAAACTAGATTAAAATTAAAACAATTTAGAGGAATAACTTATGGCTAAAACTAAAAAAAATTTAGGCAAAAGACCATAACTAAAACTAAATTAAAAAAGTGCTGTCAAAATTAACACTGGTAATAACTCAGGCAAGTTTGATGGGCAGTGTAGCACACAAACAGGTCAGCCCAGGAAATTTGCTGGGCCCCTGAAAAACTTGATAACAAGTCCCAGCGAGAAGTTTTTAATATTTCAGCACACACAATCTCTATTGACTGTGTGAGTGCTAGCCTCCAGACGAAAACCACATTCACACACTGATGTTTTGACTAACTTATGCCAACATAGAGTAACACTTAAAGCTGCGTAAAGGTAAGTTAGGAAGTGAACGTCAGTTGGGCAACGCTGATCTTCTATCAGGTACGTCAACAACAGTTTACGCATGTACAGTGGGTATATTTACTATCAGCAAATACATCAAACTTCACTTCAGAAATAGCCGACCACACTTCAAACGTCTCTGCTGATTTGGATGTCCTGTTTCAAACTTTCACTGCTCATTGTGGAGGCTCACAGTGCTGAGCCTTTAACCCTGTATGAGCCTCAGTGCATGCTAAACTCGCCGTGCCCCTCTGCAGGCCCCATCTCCTGACTTTAGGCTGACCCTCCTGAAGACGTTACTGTAGACGACCCTGATCTTGATCCCCTCTGTGTGTTTTCAAATCCTGTCTTTAAACTTCACTTTTTGTGAGGTTGCTTTAGTTTATCCTGCTGCTTTAACAGCTTATGTTCTTATTCAAACTTTAGCCTGTTTGTGCTGCTCTTATTTGTCTTATAATCCTTTGTTTTTTTAAGCAACACTTATCCAAGGAGTGAGTGTGAAGTTATAGTCTCCTCTTTATTTGATGTCCTCTTAAGTAGTTTAACACTACCTTTGAAGTTTACGTTATATGTTAAATCACTGAGGTAAAACTAGAATAGAACATCCTGTAACTATTTTGTTGTACTCACGATATCCTGACAAATAGCCAAGTCAGATTTAACTTTGATTGAGTGCAATCCAAGGATCATTGTTCAGACTTATACAACCCACCCGGCAGTTCTTAGTCCACTACAGGCTTAGAAGTGAAATTCTGCCTTCCTGCCATTTTGATTGGTTAATTCAAAAATTGACCATCATTTTATTTTTTAGCAGGTACTTTATTTTAAATGCTTGAGTGATGTCAGGTTGAAAACACCCCCATTTCCTATATGGCTTTTACGCCACATTCACACATCAACATATAGTAGCTGACGTTGACCACTGTTGAGTATCATCAGAATTTCAGTGAAAGTATGTTCCCGGGGTCAATTTTGCAATGTTCAATGCGGGTTGACATATCTGAAGTAATGTCGACCTGACTAATTGTAGATGGGTTCGCCAACATTCGCCAAAGTAGATGCAACACATGGGTAATGCGTTCAACTTAAGAAAACTTTGGCCGAACGGAACTTGACGCTGCTGATAGTTGAACAAACATCTTGGGACATCACTCACTGAACATCATAGAAAGGGGACATATATGCCACTTCACCACAAGCAGCTGCAGCTTGTCTCAGTATTCAGACACCATGCCTAGAGGACAAAAGATGGCCCAACTGATGTTAACTCAGTTCTGCTTGGCCTGACCCAGCTTGGCATGTCCCTGTATCTATTGGCCAAAAAGGCAGTGTGTGAATGCAACACAACAATAAAGCCACTTCAGTGACACATAAACAGAGTATTTTTATTGCCAAGAACTTGTCAAAAATACATTGATTTGTTATCTAAATATCTTAACCTTAGCTGAACCACCTCACTCTAGCAGTACCGGGCCATCAGGGCTAACTGGCTTTGACACTGTCAGATTGTTGTCCAATCTGCAGTTGAAGTAGAACAGGGCTGAAGACCTTTTGCGTCTGCAAGGTGACCTTTAAAGAGCCCATATTATGCTTTTTCAAGTGTTATATGCCCTTTAGTGTGTTTAACATGTCTCCTCTGAGTATTAGGATTTTTCTATGCACAAGATAAAACCAAATCCTGCATCAAAACTTCTCCCTCTCCCCCTCTTACTGTTGTCAGGAGCTTCCACAACATCTCGACTTACTCATGGTAGTAATTCCATTGCAAGGCATAGCTGTTAGAATGAATGCAGAGATGATGACAACATGGCACCAGGCAGTGCTGCACTGATCAGTTACCACAGAGTAGACCAGTCTACCAACCAGAGTGGACTGGGTCCATGTGAAGCAAGAGCTCTACCATCGTCTCAGACAGAGTGAGAATACAGCACTATCAGGTATATGAAAAATAGAAGTTTTTTGAACATTAGAGATTGTGCTGTCACAGTCATCAAAATGAAATATGTACCAGAATCAAGGCAAAGTATTAGCCCTTTAACCTACATTCAACCATTTAATCCTATGATGCATACTAGAGAGTTGTAGTGAAGCTGTTGATGCCGCTATTAGATTCTCACTAAGCACTTTATGATACATATTCCACAGTAGGGTTCGATCTGCAATAGAGGCACTTGATGGGCCAACACAAGTTCTTAAAAAAAAAATTCTTAAGAGACCATTTCAAACAAACAAGCTGTTACAAACAGGTAAAGAACTCACAAAGGCCTGATAACCACTGATTAAAACAGACCAGGCTGTTACTTTGACATGCTAAGGCAGAGCCAGCTTCAGCGAAGCTTCATCAGTCACTTGGTATCTGTCAAGCCATGAACACTTGTTTGATCATGGCTTGACAGTCCACTCTTGATTTCAAGAGTGGACACAATTCATGTTTCATTTATGACTCGTAAACTGGACAGTTGACTTTAAACATGTACTGACATTATGATTGTCTCCATGTGTAGGTGTAACACAGCAGAGCAGATAAGTCATGCCATAAGAGGGGGTAGGAGAACTATAGTGCAGCACTGTAATTGCCTCACACAGGTCATGCTGTTTTTATTACTGTAGGAAGCTAAGATAAGATTATCATGTCAAAAACCTAAACACCTGTAGCTGTGTTGTCATAGACTACGTTTATATGCAGTCAATATTCAAGTTAAGGTCAATATTCTGGTTTCTGAAACATTCGGAATAACCTGTTTAGATGCGTGAGCATCTACATGGTATCCCGATCAAAACAGCAACGCACGGACAACATCCCAACGCACAGAGAACATCATGACGCAATGCCCGTCATTTTTGCTTCTTCTTCCTGTATCCAATTGCGCTTTGGTGCTGGTCTGACCCACCACCAGTACTTGACACTATTCTTTGTCACTTTCTTCATTAATGGAAGACGAGAACGTGAAGAAATGGGAAATCGAACCGGAGCTGTGCCATTTTACAATAAGTACTTCCTGTACTCAAAGACCAAGATTCCTTGCGAAAATAACATGTGCAGAACACAAATTAATCGTATACATGACCAAATATTTGGGTTAGAAAAGGAGTAACCCAGGGGTTATTTTCAGGTTTTTAAAAAACGGAATATGAGCATGATCCGGTTTTTCAAAAGGGTTTTTGGTGTTTACATGGCTGTGTGCAACCGGGTTATTGCTAATATTCCGGTTATGAAAGGGTTAATGACTGCATGTAAACATAGCCAGTGTTTCATATCACTTTGGGCTGGTAAACACTGAAGTCCTAGGTCCAAAATGCACGGCGCTGTTTTTATAAGCACTGGCATTTGAGGAAGACCTGTAAACGGGGAGCATTTGGTTTCAAGTTAGAGAATAGCCGTAAGAAAACCAGCATTTAACTGACAGTTCTCTCAGTCAAATTATGTTTCATCTACCCACCACATGGCTAGTTGGTAGAGCAAAAATGTCAAAAACACAGTGGCCAAAAACACAAGCATTTGGCTGGGGGTGGGTCTTAATATCAAACCGTGGTCGGCTTTAGGTTATCCGTATGGCTACGTTCAGAAACATGAGAATGCTGTTTGAACATTGGTCTTAAATTCTAACTCTGTCTTGCAGGAGCAGAGCGAGTCATTTCTCTAAAGATGGAGATCCCTGGTTCCATGCCGCCGCTCATCCAGGAGATGTTGGAGAACTCAGAGGGTCAGGATGGTCAGAGCGGCAGCGGCAGCGGCAGCAGCAGCAGCAGCACTTCAGCAGAGGCGGCGGCGGCCAGTCCTAGCAGTAAGGACAGCAGCGCAGAGGACGTCCCCGCTGCTGAGTCACCAGAGTCTGTGGACACAGAGGGGGCAACAGCCACACCGCCCAGCGACGAGCCCTAGGAGGGAACCCACGGGTGACTCCCGAGAATTAAAAAAAAAACTTATCTCTGACATTCCTTTGCACAAAAAAAGGAACAGGCGGGCAAGGCTCCGACCTCCTATAATCCCCTCACCCTTCTCCTTTGCTTGGTATTACGTTATCTTTATATCCTCGTCCTATTTTCTCCCCTAATACTCCCTCCTTAAAAAGAAAATGTTGACACGGAGGCCTCAAAGGATCAGTGCTTTGTGTATAATTCTGATTTGAGCTCTTATTTGGTGTGGCTTCTCTGGGACCGGGACTGAATCCACCAGAGCTGATACTCCTCAGGTCTCCTGTGTAAATTCTTCTCTGCATGACGGGAGCGATCAGTGGTTTAACTCCCTTCTCTCTCTCTCTCTCTCTCTCTCTCTCTGTCCTCATCCCTCCATCTCTCGTATTGTTGGCATATGTACATTGTACATACCATTGTATGGTTAGATCTCTGTTTCTATGATGAATTTTGTGGTGCTTTTTTCATTGTCTTAAATATTATCTTTGAGGCGATACGTTAAGGTTTAAAGTGGGACAGATTGTACGTCCCTTTAAAAAGTTATCTAGAATGTTATTGCATATAGACATTATGGAAGTCTAATATTTTATATTTGTTCCTATATTTAAAACTGTTTTTGTCTTTTATAACACTTCATGAGTGAGTGTACATCCACGCCGCCAGAATGCAAAGCTTCTCTCCGTATCGACAGCCGAGTCTGTTCAACCATTTCCTCAAAGGAGGGAAGCACAACAGCAGAAGCCTTCGATACACACTCATCAGACCGAGCGCTTTGACTCATGCCTCCGCATGAGCAACAAGATCAGTCACACCAGAATAAGTTACTCCATAAAATCAACTCATTTGTGTCTGTATCTTGTCACTGAATTAGTTTACCTTACCATCTAAACTATTGATTAGGATGCTAAAAGGGTTGTTTTTTCTGCAGCAGGCTGTGATCATATCAGAAACTTCAAGTCAAGTCAACTGGATCATGATCCAACTCATACTGTGATGCACTTTATTATCATCAGCTGAGCAGATAACAAGGCAGAAAAGGCAAAATTGTGCTGCAGTTGTTTCCTAAAAAAGGTGTTTTATGGAGACATTGAACATATAATATTGGGCAAACACTGTGGAATATGCCTGATGAGGGAAAATGGAAGTTAATCTTGATTGAAATGTTAGAGACAAATGGCAGTTTTTATTTTATTCATGCACAACCAGAGGAGCTAGCATTCATCTCCATTTGCTTGATGTTAACCAAAAGCTTATTTTGAGTGCAGGAACTTTTCCCTTTGAACTATTGACTTTTCTACGAGCTCTTTGTTACACCGCAGGGATTAGGTCTACATTTGGTTCCAGGGTAGATTTACCCCTTTAAAAGCCCCTCCTCAGAAGGCAAATCTTTCCAATGGCCCCAGAACTTTTTAAGGAGGACCTGCAGTCCTGACTGTTTCTGATTCGTTGAGTACTTGCAGCTTTTGTGTACACTTTGAATTAACAAACAACTCCAGTGATGTGAGATCAAAACTTACTCCAGGTATCTTGTTTAACCAGAAGTTGTGGTAAACAGTAAGGAGTCAGTAAGGTCATACAGAGTAGGTGAGAAAGATAAACAGATTCATGCTCTTAAACTGAAACTAATCCCAAAAATTGGGACAAATTGTATATAGTGATGATTTTACAGCTGTGTTTGGACATTTTTGTCTATTTTGTTTCATGTTTTTGACACATCCAAGACTAAAAACTCCCAATGCACTCAATATTTATTCATAGAAAATCAGAAATATTTTGTAGATCTTCTGAAAGAGCCCACGTTACGCTTCTTTTAAGATTTAGATGCCCTTGGGTGTTCAACTTGTCTCCTCTGCATGAGAGAGTTCATCTACACACAAGACAAACAGTCTGCAGCATAGGGACTTCCTCCTCTTCCCCCGTATGCAGCGCCAGACCTTTCCACATGATGTCCCTCATTGTTTTGTCAGAAGTTTAGGCCAGGTGGCTTGAACTGGCACGTGATGCTGTACCACATTAAACTGACTAATTACCACAGAGTGGACCAGTCGACCAATCAGAGCAGACTGAGCCCATGTGGGGAAGGGAGCCTTAAAAGGACAGGGGCTCCAATAGAGCTTATAAGACAGAGGGAGAATAAAGGTGGATCACGGACCCTCATATGTGAAAACCTGGCAGTTTTTTTAAACAGTAATGACTGAACATACTCTAGTAGTCATCAAAATCAAATATATGAGGTTGCTTCAGGACAAAATTTGGGCTATTTAAACAATAGAGTCATCATGTGATCAAAGTGGCTAACCTGATATACCAGAAAGACAGTTTAATAAATGCTATTCAGGATATATTTCATTAGCTAATCTGGATAACAGCATTTAAAGTTTTTTGGGGAGGGCAGATCATTCTGTCAGTCACATTCATCAGGGCCCAGTCAGGTAATGTACTAGGTGGGTGCTACTGCAGGGGTGTTGAGTACAAAATGTGAGCCACCTCATTAAGCAAACTCCGACCAAAACGTGTTATAAGCATAGCAAAAATATCCTATCCATTCAAAAGATGCTTTCAGTGTTGTTTCTTTTTCATTTAATAGAGCAATGCAGTCAAGATCTGATAAAGCTGCTACTGAAGCTGTTAGCATCTATGCTAATCTCTGTACGTGCAGTCACTTGCAGCTGTTGTCACTCTCATAGGTCCCACCTCATCCTGCTTTAACGGACGATGATTGGGCAGTGCTGCTACAGGCCGAGAACAGTACTTTGGATCTTGTCAATATGGATCTGCCTGATTACAGATAGTGAATCAGGCGGATCCAGCTGCTGCCCAGACAGTGGCATATCTAGGACTTTTCTAAGTAAGGGGCCATCAAGGGGCCAAATTTCTCACAGAGGGGCCAAGTGTTTGTCCAGCATGCATGCAGTCACATTTATGATAAGGCACAACCAGTCGCACCTTTTTCAAACATTTTAATTAAAAAAGTGTAAACGCTAAAACTCATTTTTAATGTCACATTTGAGGATATGGGCATCCTCAAAGGAGATAAAATAGTATTCAAAAACATGTTTCACAATTTTGTTTTCAAAAACATGCGATTTTATCTTATATTTTGTGTTCATTCAAATGATAGTCTTCTTCTGACAGCTTTATTGACGACGCCTATTTGGCGTACTACTGCCACCAATGGCTGGGCATGGAATTGCATTCACATATAATCTCATTGTCATTCTCTAGCAAAACAACAGATGAGTGACAGGACAGGTGCACTTCAGGGGGCCAATTATATTTCAGATGGGGCCAATGCCCCTTTGGCCCCGCCTCTAGAACCGCCACTGTGCCCAGGGTAACAAACTTGGCGGTTTTGGGGTTAAAATCCAAAAGCTGTTTAATTCTTGGGTATTTTCACTAAGGATTAAATAAACTGAAAGATGTAACCCTCATAATGAGTAAGTTTCTGTATGTTCAATATCGTTATGTATTTATTTATTTATTAATGGATATTTTGTGTCTCGAATGGCCATAATGGTTATAAAACTTTATTGGTACCAGGTTGTTTAATAACATTTAAAACAATACAAGATTTTAGTGTCCCAGTGCATTACTTTGGTGGGATTAGTGTAATTTAACAAGTTAACAAGCCAGCTTCAGATACTTAAATGGAAAAAAAAGGTTCTGTTGTACCAGAATCATCCTTTTTTTCTATCTTTTTTTTTCATTTTGGCCTTAAAAAATATTGCAGCAGCGGTTTATACTTAACTTGATTTGCCATCAGCATTATTAGTTGTAAAACATTTTATCCACCCAAGGGACTACTAAGATCTCATAACCAGCAACACTGTTAAAACCAGGTCCAACAGGGCTCATTTTTAAGCGGTCGGACAATCATTTTTTTTAACACTTCCTCAGGTCAGACAAACTCCCATTTTTAGAAGAAAGTAAACGCTGAGACAGGTGAAAATGTGGAGATAAAACTGTGAAAAAAGAAGACACTTGGCTACCACAGATATTTAAAGGTACAATTAAACACAATGGTCTGACATACCTGACATTTTTGCTACACTGTTGCTTCACTTACATCATCCTCGTACTTGTTTTTTCAAAATACTTTGAAGCTGTTTAGTATTAGACAAAATGAAGTTCATGACCTGCTGTAACACTTTAAAAACAATTCCAACCTGTTTTTCCTCATTTGTCGATCAAAAATTTAACACAGACTGTTTCAAATAGCCAAAACTGATATTAAACAGACTGTTAACTCATCATCCTCACTTTAGCCCTTAACCAGTTGCTGCTTCCAGTTTTAGTTTGCTCCTTCAATTTGGAAATCTAAGACAACCCTCAACCTTCATTAAGCTTCACCAAATGAAATCAGTTTTTATTTTCCCAGCTTTTTTTTACATTTACATGCATTTTTTTCTCAGAAACCCTAATCCAAAAAAGTATGCAAATCTGCCCAAGTTATTTTTATTTTAGTTACATTCACCAAACACTAGATTGAAAAAAAGGGATTATAAATCTTAAAACACAATAAATAAGGCGTGTATGTTATGAAATAAGTAAAAATATGTCAATGCAATGAGCAAATAAACTAACTAGTGTAATGTCTGCATCTTAGTCATTTTAAAACATTAATTACACATCACAAGTACACGTTTGTGCAATATAGCTTTGCTCAACCCACAATTCCAAGCATTACTTTACTGCAGGCAAATCAGACTTGAATTTTACCTTGTCTGACTGAAGACTGGATTTTTATCTGGGATTTGCCCGGTGAATGTGGAGTAAAAATGTATGTGGCTCAAGCCTGTTTTGTAAGTCTACACCAGTCCAAGCTGTCCTTAAAACATATTTTTAAAGTTTTTGCCTAAAAATCCATGCACTTATTGGATTTTTGCATGACTATAAACTCCTCTGTGTCAGCCTTGCTCAAAACAGGCTGTTTCAATGTGAACGCTCTAACGTTGTCTCAGACCACACTCCTCTCAAGAAATGTTTGGATGACTTGGATGTGGCCTCAGTTTTTCAGCACTGTGCTCTAATGTTAACTGTCGCTTCAAAGACATGCCTTGTTGTGTTACCTCGGTCAGAGTTAGCCACAGGCTTAACAAATTAATGGCTTCGGGAGTTTCTCTCATTTGGTAGAGGGAGCATTTCTCCTAATGACATCATTAGGGGAACATTCTTCAAACAGAGTGTTTAAACACAGATTTTCTGTAAGGTGGAGCAATGGAGCATGTTTAACTCCAACTCATACTGCCTATTCTGTTATAGTCTTAAAGATAGATGACAGCAAGCAGAACAGGAAGCTTCACCAACCTACACACAAACATGACAGCAAACAAAACACAGTATTACCCTCTTTTGAGCTTAAGTTTTTACCAGATTATATTCTCTTTGTGTTTGTTGATTTTGTTTTGTTTTGTTGTTTTTTGTTGTAAAAAAATAACTGATGCGAGGACAGCCAGCTGTGGACATTAATGGTCAGGTTGTGTCAGTATAATCAGGCTGCTGTTTGAACATGTTTGTCACAGAGAAAAATAGGACCAGGAACAGATTGTTCTTTTTTTGTTTTGCTTTAAACTAGGTATGTGCAACCTGTGGCACTGGGGCCACATGCATCCTTCTTCTCGCTCAGTGTGGCCCACCAGTCAGTTACAGCAAATAATAAATTATACACATAAAGAAAGCATGACATCTGCCATAGAAATATGGAAATATTATCTCTGTTCAGCAATGCATAATAATTCTTTGCAATAAGTATGGAATATGATTGGTATCATGTTTCTGCAAAACTGTTGGATTCATCAATAGGTGTATTTTTTAAAGATACAGAATTGAATTGGAAGTAAAATGTTAATTTCTGATTGCACTGAGAATGGGCTTGGTATCTGCATTTAGCTCAGTAAATTAAGTATTATGTTTTGTTTTTGAGTGTAAATGTTTAAATATTAGTACAAAACTGTCAGGAAAAAAATGAAATTATCATTGTTGAATTGTAAGTATCCTGCAGTGAGTGATAGTTTGTCCCTCCCACCGGGATGAGAACAAAAGTTTCACATCCCTTTTTTAAACACCAAAACAGAGATGAAAAAAAAACAGTTTGTTGCTAGTTTGACTCTGTGGCTGGGCTTCCTGTGTGGAGCTTGCATATCCTCCCTGTGCATGCATGGGTTTTCTCTGAGTACTCTGGTTTCCTCTAGCAGCCCTGATAGGATAGGCTTCAGTCCTCATGAACCAAAAAGGGACGGAGGTTATAGATATTAGATGGATGGAAAATGTGGAACAAAAGTAAATTATCCTTCGGCACCCTGACCATTGCTCCTTCTCTTGTGTCTGAGGTCAGGTGTGTGCTCTCACAGTCTGGCTGAATCTTGACCAAATGACTGGAACCATATGAAAATACCCTTTTAGAAAGAAACCTAGGCCACTCTTCACCACTTTTGTTTTCTATCATATCTTCGCTTCTGAATTTCTGCCTGTTCTCCTTATTTTTTGCATTAGGGCTTTCGATGTGATCACAGCCTGTGGTGACTTTCATGTTTTAAACATTCCTCGGTCTAATGAGTGTGTATCCACCGCTAACAGCATGTCCTACCAACCGAACGCACATTGGCTCTGTTATGGCCTTACCAACAGAGCTCCTCAACCCGCTCTCCCTTTTCTGAAGTGTCTTGTTTGAGCCGGTGAAACACGGGGGCAATGCAATCCTTAAAAAATACACCGATGACCGCACCGTGAGGGTCGGGGACGATTGTACACTAATGTAGAAAGCACACGGTGGGGTGGGGGTCGGCAGATCCACCCCTCCAAAATGTCGCCTTGCTCTCCAGACTTGATGGTGTTTGCTACATTTAACGATGCAAAAGGAGATTCCGGATGACTTTGAACCCCCGGAGAAGTGCAGCGGAGTCTTTGGACGGCAGATCCAAACTGAGCTCTTAATCTTGTCGGCGGGCGGGAAAACAGGCGGTGTGTTTTACATCTGAGGGGGAGAAATTAAAAGATGATCCCAGAAAGCTGCTTTTCTCCGCACAGCTAAGGTCGCACAACACTCAACAATAAGGTATAACCTCCATTTATCCACTCAGCAGACCCAGAGCCCTCACTGCGCTCAGCTTTTTCCTGCAGGACGTTAATCGGATACATTATTCTTTGGTATCAATCTTTGTTCATTTACAGCATGAGGTTCTAAACCATACTGAAGCACTTAAACATGTTGAACCACTATACAGCAGCTGTAAACAAAGAAAGAGGCCAGAAGTTGAATGAAGCACTTAATAACTGATAATAATATATGTTAGTCTTAGTTCATGGTAATTGTGTGGGACTTTGTGCCAGCAGGTATTAGAGGTTTAACCTGAAACACCAGATGGACCTGTCAATATATTTCACTAGCCCATCTGACAAAGAGCCCATAGAAAGTATCTGGGGAAGGCTGAACCCTTCAGAAACAGATCCGGAAGGTGATTGGATGATCATTCCGTCAGTCCGCATTTATTACTGGCCAATCAGAGTTAATGTGCTACAGAACGTGAGCCACTTCGTAAAACAAACTCTCACCAGAACATGTCAAAAGTTAAGCAAAGATATTCTAACTGTTGGGAGGTTGTTGTTGTTTGTTTTTCATTTAATTAAGAAATCACAATCTGACAAAACTGCTACTAAAGCTATTAGCATCTATGCTAATCCCTGTATGTGCAGTCACACTGGATTCAGTGTTAATTGTTGTAGAAAGTAAACAGTTGAATTCATTATTTGACTTCTTGCATCATGAGCTTGGCACTTTGGCGTCTTTCTAGCCTAATGCTGAGGTCAGACTACACAATTTTATTTGACAGTTACGATGGTCATTATGTCAGGTCAGGCAGCCATGTGGCCATAAAATCAGGAACAATTAAAACTGACTGCATACAAAGACCTTTGACAACAGCATATGAACACACTGTATTTAAGGCACTACACTTCTATTTGTTTTTCCAAACATTGTGATGAATCTTATGTCACCTTGATTATAAATGTAGTTACTCACCTTCAGATTGCATAAAAAGGACAGAATGTATTACTTAGTCTTTCTTAAAGAGATACACCAACATTTTTTTTTTTGTTTTCATGTCTTGCCTCACTCCCGAGTCCATGACAAGTAAATAGACACCATTCGTTTGACTGTGCGTGCAGTAACAAGGAAGAGACAAGCAGAGCTCACCCATCGTCAATTCGCTTAGCTCAAGCACTGGGAGTCAATGGGTAGTGTTAGCCTGCCTCTGCCCACAGTTGTTAGATAAACTCTGCAGCAACTCTAAACGGTCCTGTGTGCTTGTTGCGACTTGTTTTATGATGGTATGTTATGTTATTTTTAAACTAAGATTAGCACTTAATGTAATCTCGAAAGAAATACATAGGAAACTAAACCACACAGTGCATCCGCAAAAAACAGCAGACGTGCTTATGTGTTAGTCTTAGTCTAAAAATAGATAATATAGCAATATGCAGTAAATAGAACGAGTCAAAACAAGCACACAGGACCGTTTAGCATTGCTGAAGAGTTTATCTGATGACTGTGGTCAGAGGCAGGCTAATGTTACCCAATGACTCCCAGTGTTTGAGCTAAGCTAATTTGCAGTGGACAAGCTCTGCCCGTCTCTTCCTTGTTACTGCACGCACAGTCGAAAGAATGGAGTCTATGTGCTTGTCATGGACTCAGGAGTGAGGCAAGACACAAAAACAAAAAAAATGTTGTCGTATCCCTTTAAGTCCCTGGAGGGCGGTGATGGTTCTGGGTCTCAGCAACACATCTATACAAAACCCATCTGCATCCCATCCTGCTCCGATATACATATCATAAGGGAAACCAGAGCTGTTCCAGTTTTTGTTATTAACGTGTTTGAATGTGAATAATGTCCTGGAGTCTGTCAGAAGAATGAAATGCAGTGTTAAAAGAAAACTTAACTTCTATTTCAGTGTAACAGAAGAAGAAATGCCCTCCCTGGCTTCTCTCTCAGTCTACTCTCCTGGTGAGAGATGATGGGAGGCATCTTGGTGTTTTTTTTTCGTTTGTTTGTTTTTTGTTCGGTTTTGTTTGTCTTGAAGATGGAAAACCTTCACAGCCGAAGAATGTCCACATCCACCCCTGAAGCGTCAGGCTCCGCCCCCAGGCGTCCAGCCGCCACAGGGTCTGTTATCTGTTCCTTTAGGAAACAGCTTCACAATGCTGAATTACTCTTGTTCGTTTCTGTTGAATGTTGTACCGACGTAACTGTAATACTCTACTATCTAGCTCACTGCAGAGATGTTATATAAATGGTGTGTGCTTTGCATTCCAATTGGCAGCTCTGTGGAAAAAGACGCTCTTTTTTTGTCCTTGGGAACATCAACACATCCAAATGGAATAAATACAAAAAGAAAAAGAAAAATGGACGAGGAGCTGGAACTCTGTGGGCTGATCCAAGCTCCAAAAACGTTGAAGACAAAAAAAAAAAAAAAAAAAAAAGCCCATGATTTGAAGAAATGGACGACCAAGTCACCTCAGAAATCTTTGATATGTACTCTCCCTGTTTCATGTCAAACAACAGAGCTGCTCCCCCTTCCTCCTCTTTAGCCAGGGAACCAATCAGCTGTCGTCAATCAATCAAACCCAATCAATCGATGACTGCTTGGTTAACGGGTCTACTAATGAACTAGGGTTTGACTGATAAGGGGATTTAAAGTGGACATTTTTGTATGAACAAGGTGTACTTGATGCTTTTTGCCAATAATCCGTCCAAGAAATGTGAACATTCAGATAGTCTTTAACATCTGTAGGTCTGCTTTAAGTGTCAGTGTTTGTCTTTGTGATACTACATTTCCCAGAATGCCTCTAAGCCCTACCAAGACAACTGTCCTCCTCTTTTAATACTCCAAACCTCTCAATTTTTAAATCAAAATAATAAGTTAATCCAATTTATTGCTTATCCAGAGATTCTTAACCCACTCAGCAGTGTTAGCCTCTTTTGTGAGCTTTGGTTTTACAGCCTGCATCCAAAGTTGTTGCTCTTTTATCACTGTAGCTCTCACGTGCAACTACACTCTTCCTTCCTTTGCATAAAGTAGTAAACACAAAATTGGAATCATGCAAATCAATCAGAAATGCCACACTGTCGTGAGACTGATTGACACTTAATGCCAAAAAGTTTGGCCTTACAGTTTTTGACACAAAAACTTCCCAAGTGTCCCAATTTAGGGGCTGCATCCTTGTGAGAGTGCATTCAAGGATTGTTTCAAAAAGCTCCTTATAAAGTTGAATAGCAAATTCATCCTTTATTAGGCACCTTGACGTTCTATTTAGTTTGTTCTTTGTGGCTAAGTGTATCCCAAGATTCATTTACACTAAATAAAAGAAATAATCAGAACCTCAATGACGAAGTAATATATGTGTAAATGCAAGTAATTGGTGTATATAAAGAAAGCAAATCGGCCTTGAAACTTCAAATGATCTTAAAAGTAGAACCACAAAATGGTGGGCATATCTTTCTCATTCAGTTTACTGCAGCAACTCAGTTGTTGAAAGAGATACGCCAACATTTTCTTTGTTTTCATGTCTTGCCTCACTCTCGAGTCCAAGAAAAGCAGATAGACACCATTCTTTTGACTGCGCGTGTAGTAACAAGGAAGAGACGGCCAAAGCTTGCCCACCACGAATTAGCTTAGCTCAAAGCCTGTTAGCCTGCCTCTGCCTACAGTCATCAGATAAACTCCTCTGCAACGGTCCTGCGTGCTTGTTATGTTTTTTTTCAGCGTTATGTTACAATATCAGTTTTTCTACAGAGGCTTTGTTTTATTGACCCACTTACAAGCATGTCCGCTGTGGTTTGCGCATGCGCCCTGCAGTTTAGTTTCCTAAACATTTCTTTCGAAAATGACAAAGTGGTAATCTTAGTCTAAAAATACATAATCTAGCATAAACCGGCAAATAAAACAAGTCACAACAAGCACACCGGACCATTTAGAATGGCTGAAGAGTTTATCTGATGACTGTAGGCAGAGGCAGGCTAATGCTACCCATTGACTTCAAGTGTTTGAGCTGTGCTAATTTGCGTAGGGTGAGCTCTGCCCATCTCTCCCTTGTTACTGGACGCACAGTTGAAGAATGGTGTCTATCTGCTTGTCATGGACTCAGGAGTGAGGCAAGACATGAAAACAAACATGTTGGTGTATCTCTTTAACTTATCAGTGTATGTGATGTTTTTTATGGGTGTCCCAGCTCGTTACTATCAGTTTAAAAATCCAAAAGGAAATGATTGCTTCTCCCATGCTGATGCCCTGCCCCCAACCATGATGCTGTGCTGACTGTATCGATTACAAGATGGCTGCCACGTTTTACAGCCTCATAGTTTCATCATTTACATGAAATAAGAAAATTCTTGAAAAGCTGTTTAGATTGTTCAAAAATGGACCCTCCCATACATTATGACATAAATATATGAATTGGCTAAGGTGAATCTGTAAATATAAGCAATTTTTTTTGTATAGCAATTTTGGCACAAATATTGGTTTCAGTTGGAAGTGGGAGGCTGATGTCGAGTTTTGTTTTTATTTGACCTGGAAACACAGCATCCTTTTCTTGCTGGGTTTTCCTGCTGGTGTATAAACTCAGTAACAGCCCCATGTATCAGTCCAGCCCTAGTTAACGGAGCCAGAAAATGTGACTGTGAACCTCAGAATCAATCATTCTCAGCAGCTCTGTTGTCGTCCGTCCTGATGGTGTTCTTGGTAAAAAAAATAAAAAATCACAAACTGTCCACAGTCGCCTTTTTCCATCATAAAAACTCCACCACCAATCACATGCAGTGTTGTATAGTCGTGTTAATATGAGACATGAGGGTGGATGGGGCGGGGGTTTGTGGTGAATATATCTCCCATCAGCCCTTGCTGCCGGCCCGTAAAGGTGAATTGGACCTGAGGAGCTGCTCCGAGGTCTGAGCTTGGATCTGTTTCAGCTCTCCATTTAAATATTGTCCTTGTTTGTACATTAACATAAGCTTTTTATGTTCATATACTGTTTAACTTTACCATGAACTGTCCTGGCAAAGTAATAAAATATATTTATTTTAAATACTCGTCTCTGCTTCATTTATGATGTAAACAATGTAAACAAGGTAGTATTGATTTAATAAAGAGAACATGCTGATTACTGCAGTAAAAGGTGCCAACTGTTGTCCTCTGGTATCGTTCAAATCTTCCACTCCTCACAGGCAATAAGGACAAAAATGTCCACTTCCAAAAAAGTTCATAAACATGTGAAATATACAAGGTTTCCTGTTTTGATTAAAATTCAGTTCCAATCCTAACTACTGACTGTTTTAATATCAATGGTGATTATCAACGGTGATTTGAGGTCCAACATCTTTCTGAACGATTTGTTAACATTGTGAGATAAGTCCATTTTTCTAAATTGAATAACTCAAAATGTTCCTAATGGACTTCGATGACACTTTCAAAGGCATGTTGGTCGTAGAACAAGGGAAGAGTGATTAGATTTTACTGGTGATCTGTATAGGAATAGGTATCCAAGAACATTTAACACGCGTTAACATTGCGTGAGGAAGGTTTATCAAATATTTGCTAAAAAATCCTCTGACAGTATCAGAAATGTCAAGTAGAGGGTTAGCACTTCTAATTAATTACTTAACTTATAAATCTATAATTTAGTATCACAAACTGCTTTTTACATAAATCTTCATGAGTTTACATTTCAACATAGTAGCCTTTTAAGGATTGATACATAATTTAGATTTCTACAAATCAACTGATTCAACTTTTAGATTTTGAAGGCTGTTTTAAAACTAGCCTGTTAAAAACGCAGCAATTTCCCAATAGGTCAAACTCTGAAACATCTGACAATATTACTGAGCGAAACAAAATAATCCCTCAAAATTCTTAATCTGTTAAGATTTTCTAATAGCTGAATCAAAGCATCTTCCTGCTACAATAGTTTTGAGAGAAAAAAATGGGAGCAGAAAGTTGAACTCTTAGCCTTTTACGTACTAATTTAGTTCTCACATTATTTTCAATTTTTATTTGATTGAAAGTATAAAAAAAATTGAGGAATACTTTGACAGTTCAGTATCTGTTATTTTAACGATCTAAAGTATCTAACAGTAAGAAGAAAATCCCCAGATTTTTCCATACGACTTAATTAAAATAGGATGAATCAATTAGAAAGCACTAACACTCTTGCAAACCACCTTGATTTCACCCATTTCAAAAGCTGCCAATGTTTTTAATGCTGTTAACTGAATTCAAGAAGTGACACAATACTAGATGCCTAGGATGGCTACCTTTGTTGCCATAAATACTATAATTCTTGCCCGTATTGAAAGAAAAGCTCAATGTTTGTTTTTGTGACAACCTTGGTTATAAACATGATCAACAGTTTTGAAAGAATGAGACCAACAAAAAGGACATTTCATTGTTTACTTTCAACTTCATGTTCAAAAAGTTACATATTATTTTAACAATTAAAATGTGCTAAAGCACAGCGTTGCTAAATTTCTAAAAGCCGCTTTCGGACAAATACAGAACATTTCATGGGCATAAAAAAAGAAACCTGTATATGTTTAATAAAAAGTGTAAAACACCTAACACGTTAGAAATCATTGAACGTCACCATAATGAAAATAAAATGAAACAGGAAATGTACAAAAGTCTGTGGGAACACAGAGGGAGGAGGAGTGTGGAGTGAGACTGTTGGTATTAATCGAACATGTCGTCGTCGTCGTCCGCTTCCTCGTTATCTGAATCCACGTAGTATTTTACCTCCTTCTTGGCTCGGCCCGGCCGGTCGCGGGACAGGGCGTTCCTCATACTCAGGCTGTTCAGGTCGTCGTCTTCATCATCGGATGGAGCTTTCTTAGGTTTCTGCAAAGGAACAAAAAGCACTCTGAGTTACTAAGTGGATCTGTGAGGTGAATGTGAAAATTAAAGTTGTCTGATATTCTTGTGGCTAGGGCTGAATGATTTATCGTTTTTAGATCAAAATCGCAATTTCAGACAACGCAATCATGTGATCGCCAAAGCTGCAATTTTTTTGTTGTGCTCCTCACTGACCCAGGATCTGTTGTGTCAACTATTTTACACATTACTATTTTACAAATTTGCAGCAATCAGGTCAACAACACAAAGCCTCTGTTTAGGAGTAGAAGTTGGAGTATCCCTTGAATAATGAAAATAGATTATTTATCATGAATATTAGATGATGAATAATGTGTAATGTGCTTCTGATCACTGATTTCCTTACTGTTGTCTATACTCTAAACACAGTGAATATTGCAATGAAGCTTGATTTGAAGAAAATCGTGAATCGAATTGAAATCGCAATGTCTGCAAGAAAAATTGCAATTAGATCATTTCCTAAAATTGTTCAGCTCTATTTGTGGCGACATCGAACATCACAATACACTGTTTTTGAGAAAGTGAGTGAGGATGTCTCAGGCTGATAATTTAAATTACTACTAAATGAAAGTGAAAATTGTATTTATCTCAGAAAATGACCAAAATGAAACAGTCTTTATTTAGCACAAAATAAAGGTGTCAGTGAGTAAACAATCTGATGTTGGTTTACATAGTGATGTGTAACAAATGCTAATGCCGGCACTGCTGCCTTTGTTACCATGCTTCAACTTCATACATCGGACTCTTTTGTCCGGAGTGACGGACATCCGAGAGAAAGAACTACACAAACTAGAATCTGAGGCGGAGGGAACGGACGTAAGAGCAACAAACTGCTTCAAGTCTGATTGGAGACGGGTGCTGCCATGTAGTGCTGGAGGCAGTGCTGTGGTGCCTTAATTCTATTCTATTCATCTTTTTCTAACCAAGCAATTGAAAGAAAACCTCGTCAAGTCACATCAATATCATCAACTATTTGGTTTAGCGTCCATCCTTCTGTGCTTCTGTGGTCACGTGCTGCTTTTGTCTTGTAGTTGTATGTGAGTAGAATCCGACACAACTCCAATTCAACTTAATCTCTGGTGATGCTCTTAAAGGAACAGTTCAGTGTTTTTATCAGTGAAGTGGCTGAAAGGCTCCTGGCAGTGCTGTACCTTTGAGGAGGATGAGCTGAGACGACCTGTAAGTAGAGCTGGGTATCGATGCAGATTTCCCAAATCGTTTCGATCCGATTCACGATTTAATTTGATTTGCTTGATATCGATTCAGTTAAGGATATTTCAGCCAGAGTACCAATTTTAACTGAACATAGAAGAGATTCTCAGAGGACTAATGCTGTAAATAGTAGGAACTAACTCTAACTTAATGCATTATTAAAAACATTAATGTTTACATTAAGAATTGAGCCCAAAGCAGTTACAGTAATCATGTACTTTTTATTAAACATAACCTGACCAAAGCAAAAATGTAATAATTCAAATCAAATCAAACCACAGGGCAGGCAGTGTAAATAAGGTGGCTACAAACAGCGCTGTATGGTCGTATGTCCTTGCAGATAGATGAATGCTGCGACAGCATTGGTTATTTTCTGGGCTCATGGAGAGTTTGCTGGTAACTTACATACAAATGCCTTCTCAGCTACGTTTGCTTCGGGTCTGACGTCTTTGAAGACTTTGTTTCCGGGTGGTGTCTCAATAAATGATTTTGGAGATTCTTTATGTTTCCACAATATGTCACCTGCACGCTGCATATCTTGCATATAGTTTTACTCTTGTCCAGTTCATTGCTGCCTTTGTGTTTTTTGAATCCAAAATGCATCCAGACATCTGCCTTAAAGTTTGTTGGCGGTGCCTTCAGCGCTCCCGCCATGATGTTTTGTTTAACAACGCTCCTCACCAAGTGACGAGATCTCGCGAGATCTCTGGTCTGATCACGCGAGAAGTGACATGGCATTATGGGAAATTACTCGGCATTAAACTGCAGGCTGCATTACACACTGAGAAAAGACGTATTAAAAGATCGATTTAAAGGATAAGTCGGTTTTTTGACACCTGGACCTTATTTTTAGGATTAAATACGCTTGTAGACTCACCCAGACAATTTTGGCGGAGCTCGGAGCCGTTTTCGAGCAATTTAGATCTATCCAACGGTGTTTTTCTCTCATGCCGTAGTAGCAGACGGGGCCAGAAATCAAAGCCCCTAAATTAGACATTATCTGCTGCGAAACTCACTCATTTCAGCTACATTTTATAAATGAATGGCCAGTGTTATCACCATGTCAGCTCAACTTTGTTGTTATGGTCATCCGGGGCTTTACAAGGACGGGTAACTTTTGGTGACGTCATAGACAAGAGCGCAGCTGAGTAGAGCCGCTGTTGTTGCTAGGCTACACAGCTACACGGCTATTTTTGTGCAACATGGCGGAATATTTATCCGATGTAGAAGTGTCTGATGACGACTTTGAGTATAATGGATGCCCGTATCGTTTTGGGCCAGAATATACCGATGAGGAGCCATTTGAAAGGAGGATGCAGAGGGAAAGAGCCGAACAGCTGACCAGAGAACAAGCAACCACTGCACGTCCACGAATGGGGGCTAACTGGTGGTGTTGTTGTGGACATTGCACGGCAATGGCAACAGAGGAGGAGTGCCTTTGCTGCTCAGAGTGGGACTTGAGACCAGAGGAAACACGTATTGATGCCCCCCAAAATACGATTTCTGGCCCCGTCTGCTACTACGGCATGAGAGAAAAACGCCGTTGGATAGATCTAAATTGCTCGAAAACGGCTCCGAGCTCCGCCAAAATTGTCTGGGTGAGTCTACCGGCGTATTTAATCCTAAAAATAAGGTCCAGGTGTCAAAAAACCGAACTTATCCTTTAAGGATTTTATGAATCGAAATCGGGCCATTCAATGGGAAATTGATTCAAATCCACAAATTGATTTTTTTAACCCAGTTCTACCTGTTGGAGGGTAAAGTTATTTCACGTAACTGTGTCAGTTTTACATAAAAACTAGCCAAGAAATGATGTTGAGTTGGATGTAAGACTGGACAAAAATTTCAGCATGCTTAATTTTTCCTCCAGGAAGTCTCTGTTTGGCACTTTTTAATGATGCAGTATATAGCTGTTTGCTGTTTCACTCTGTGGACTCAGGAAGACAAAACAACAGCTAAGGAAACTAAAACTGAACCAGATGGGAGAGATTTCGACCCAAGTAACAATGATATTCTTTTTACTGTGGATGCACAGGGTTACCTTTATCAACTGGGGTAAACAGAAGAAGAAATTTTTCTTCTAACTCTAACACAGAGACTTCCTAGGGGGGAAATAAAGCACTCTGAAATTTTCAACCCAAAATAATTTAGAGGCTCATTTAATTTGAGTGAAACTCATATGATTAAACGTGAAATAACTGTACCCAATAACAGCAGTGTACCTTACCGGTAGTCTGAGCTTGTGCTCCTTAAAGGTGCAGAGCTGCTGGGAGTCATTTGAGCCTCTGCACTGAGTGTTGTAAAGACATCATACAACCAAACTTAAAAAACACTAAACTATCCCTTTAAGTTAGAAATAAACATTGTTCCATCTCAGTTTTTGTCTAATTCTGTGATTATGACACTAAATTGCTACAAAAACTACATTTTTCATACAATAAACGTGAACTGAGGCATCTTAAATTCCTCTGTTAAATAGACGTCTTGATTCTTGTAACGCATTGATTATCATTGCCGTATTGTGACATTATGGATGTTGTAAATTTTGTCCTCAGTTATCCTCTGACCCCAGCCCTTGTATATCAAACAGTAGTACATTTCAATGATCCCCATCCTACAAGAATTTTATACATATACTTAGCTTTATATTTACTTCACAGAAGAACAGTCTTAAATCCCAGCTGAGCAAATGTTCAACTTTCAGATTTAATATCCAGCTCACAGGATGGGAGCACGGGAAAAACTCTCCTAGACCTCTTTCCTATCACTGCAGGTTTCAGATGCAGCTTCTATACTCTTTATTATCAAACAACAACAACACCTCATCTTCTAAAAACATGCAGGCACTCACTTTGGCGGCTGGTTTTGGAGTTTTCTTCATTGGGCTGTAGTCCTCCTCAGAGTCAGAGCCCTTCCTCTTCTTCCCCCGACCTTTGCCTGTGCCTAAACAAGCAAAGAGCAAACAGGACAAAACATTTAGCAAAAAGAATGTGAAAACAATTTTTAAGTCTCATTTTTATTTATGTATTTATTTTGTTGTTACACACCTTTAAGAGCTGGTGATGGCTTCTTGGAGCCGGTGTCAGAGTCTGAGTCCCAGATGGATTTGTCTGGTTTCTTTGCTTTTGGTGCTGGTGTTTTCTTGGGTTTGGGAGTTGAGTCAGAGGGGGTCTTCACTGTTGCAGAGAAAATACAAAATTGTTAGTATTAGGCATTAGGACTGAACTACCATAATCACACTTCACATTTTTTATTTAGTTTTCGGTTTGCCTTTATTTTATTTTCTGCTCTTTTGTTGACCTTGATGATGTGTAAAACTCAGGATATATTCAGAAAATGTAAGGAAAAATCATTACTTCTTACGAGTTTACCAAGACCCTCTTCATTTGAATCCCATTATTCTTCATTTTCTGACCAGTTACATAAGCAGTGCATTTAAATAAGGAATAATGAAGTAAAGGAATAAAGAGCTGGGTAACTGACAGAACACAATTTTTTAGTGGGGAGTGGAATCTGCTTCAACAAAACAAAAGATCAACCCTAAAACTCCACAAAGCATTCATATAAAGGCAGAAACTGCCATTTTAGGTTTGACTTCATTCTGGGACAGAGCTCCCTCTGCTGAACAGAGTCATTACCTTTCTTTGCTGGCGTTGGCGTTCGGTTACTGAAAGAAGAGTACGTGGAGAAAATGCCACGGTCTTCCTCACTGTCTGACTTTGATCCATCTGAAAAACAGAAAGGTGATGATCAGCTGCTTTAGTTTTTGCTGATGGTCAAAGGTTTGTAAATCATGACTTTCAGCATATTTAACTCTCTGCTTCAGGCTTATTGAAGTATCAAGGACAGCGTGTATGGTGTGCAGACAGGACGTGCAGGGACAGTGTCTCCCTCCACAGTTACATGATTATTTAAAGTGTAGAAACAGTTATAGGCACTCCTTATAGATTGTGTTTTTTCATTTGTTCTTGTGTTGCTTTACCAGCTGATCTTCTGACATACTAGTAATTCTAACACATGCAAGCATACAAAAAGATGCAGTTTGTTTTGCTTTAAACCTCAAACTTGGTTAATTTTAGTGATGGCAACCAAACCACAGGGACTCTGCATGAAGATTATGAAGTAGCACATGTATTTACATGTTAATGTTCCTCAGTGGATAATCAGGTCAATCTGAATGGATCACGGATTCTCTGTGATTACCGTACTTTCTGGACTACAAGTCACTCCAGAGTATAAGTCGCATCAGTCAAAAAATGCGTCATGAAGAGGAAAAAAACATATAGAAGTCGCACTGGACTATAAGTCCGTTTATTTAGAGGCGGTTGCGTTGCATGAAGTGGTAACACCAAGAAGGCCCGCCTGCCTCATTTATATTCATCTCCTTGGGAACTACCAGAGCATGGAGACGTAACTGCACCACTGACAAGTCTCTCCCGACGGCACGTTGTTAAAGCACCCATCTGTGGACTCGTTCCTCCAGCTCTGGCCATCTTGCTTTCAGCCCTGCAGCTAGCCATCTTTGTTTTCAGCTGCATATTTTACTACCAGCAGTTTCTGTAGAATCTGTAGAGCAGGATTTTCTTTTTGGGGGACATTTTGTTTGTGTTCAGTCTTTAAGTTAATGTTTCAGTTAATTTTTTCAGTGGTACAGGAGCAGCATATTTGTCGCAAGCCTAGAGTGCCATCTTGCAGCTGTAGACGGTAATGTCTACTCCTTGTTTCATGTCAGTCAGTGTGAATTAACATTTAAAAACATGTTAAATTATATATATTTTGATATACAAGTCACCTCTAAATATAAGTCGCATGACCACCCAAACTTTGAAAAAAAGTGCGACTTATAGTCCAGAAAATACAGTATCTAACATTTAAAATGTATGAAGAATTGGACACCATCTCAATCTGTGATGGTCCAGCAGCTTCGTACTCACCACTGTCATTGCTCTTGTCAGAGAAGGCGGACTTGGAGGAGAAGATGCTGGTTGTCTCCTTCTTTGTAGCTGCAGGTGTCGACCTTTAGAGAAACAGAAACAACTCATGTTCATCATTTTGTCACTTCATTTTGAGGACTTTTTCCCAGATTTTTTTCTTCTATTCAGATGTGACAGAGGTATGAAGGAGAGACACAGAACAGACAACAGGGGATGAGATTCTGGTTACATGGTTTGTTTGGCTCAGTCCTCTTAAAGATGTTGGAATAAGTTTGTAACTATAATGTACATATTCATAATCCCTTGCAACGCTCATCAGAGCAACATGGCCATGTTACAGAAACATATATTCCTATTTAGTATCCACATATTTGGTAAACTAAGCGGATACAGGGTTCCCGCTCTTTTCTAGAAATCATTTTCCAGGACTTTTCCAGGACATTTTCACCCCCCCTTAAAATGTATATCTTTCTAACTCTCAGGCATGAACAGTGTCTGCTAGCTATCTTTAGTCTGGCTTTTATGCAGTGTCTCACTATTATAAATTTATAGTTTATACTTATTTTTTTTATCCTTATTTGCTCTGCTTTTTTATAAATATATTTCATTTACTGTTGATTTTGTCACCATAGTTTTGAGTTTTTATACTTTATTTCTTAACTTGCATTATTTTATCTACTCATATTTTATGGCTAAGTGTGTATTAGTTACCAAGTACATTTTTACTTTATTTCCTATGTTTGATTTTTCGTCACTCACAAAGTAGAGTGAAGGTAAATAATTTTCCGGGACAGTTCAAGCTTTTCTAAGACACTTGACTTTTTTTTAATGATTTTCCATATGTTTTCCATGACTGGAAAATCGGTCAATCATTTTCCAGGTTTTCCAGGATGTGTGGGAACCTTGTGATAACACTTAGACAACACTTAGTCATATCTTCAAGAGCTTGTAGTGCCATAGAAACCCTCTCCAAAATGCTGGCCTGCTCGAGGTACCATCAGTCTCTAAAAGTAGTATGGGAGTTAGAGCCTTCAGTTATCAGGCTCCTCTTTTTCTGAAACATTGACCACTTACAGTTCAGGAGGCTATGGTACCTTTCACAGTAAACTTAAAACCTCCCTTTTCGACAATTTATGTCACAGAATTTTGTCGACTACATTGACTAGTCGTTGCATCCCTACTGATGACAGACATAAATCTGGCAAACCCAGCTGCTTTGCAAGGTCATTAAAATAATGGAGATTTGATTGTTGTTACACAAAGTACTCAAAAAATCTGAAAAATCTAAAAACCTGAAGTACAGTGTGTCTGTGCAATGTAGAAAAAGCGCAGAATTTGAGATAACACAACCTGATGGTTTCCCATTGAACACGCCAGCATTATATTTTCTCATGAACTCCTGTTGTTCAATTCTTACGTAAATTTTTGTTTGGATGGTGAAAACGAGTCTTCATCGTCGTCTTCCTCATCGTTGTGGTCGTTGTAGCTCTCCTTCCTGGCAGATGAAGTGAAGTCGTCTTTGAAGGACCTCACAGGAGAAGAAGGAGCATAATCGTTGCCGTTCTCCTCTTCCTCTGCCTCCCCCTCGTCCTCTTCCTCCGAGAAGTCGAATGTGTATTTTGGTTTGGAAGCTAACAGAGAGGAGCAGAGACTGTGTCAAAGCACATTATTCTGATTGCTGTGGATTCTCTTGTATAATAATTATGAGTGTTGCGGCTGGGTTGCATCAGCGCGCGCCCTCAGACGCCTGCAGCCGACAGAGAATAATCAGACTGAGGAAACGCAGACACAGTTCACAAGTTATTTTTGGCCTGGGGCTGCTTCAAGTGGACTGAAATGAAATGTAAGCAGTCAGTGTGTAAGCGGCTGCCTGATGCTCACGGTGCTTCATAATCAAAGGAGCTGAATGTGTTTAAACTGAGGCTGAAAGATACATAAGTGATGTTGTAACAGTTAACAAGATAACACAAGAAATTACAATCTCAAATGAATGCTTTATTAAAACTTCTGTCATTTACTTAAAGTCTGTGTAGACAATGTGCTTCATTTGGTTTAGTGGATTTATCTGAGCTGACTGCTTTGGGGATGAGTTTTTCTTTCTTACTGCAAAATGTACAACAACATGTAAACCAAGGAAGTCACAGTCGCTACAGCAGCGGTTAAAAGAATATATAAGTTACTGAAAACCAGACAAAGGGTATCATTTAAGTGATTTTCACAACTACAGCACAGCTGCTTCAATTCAGTTGAAAAACCGGGACAAAGTTTTATATTCCCTTAAGATCATTTAGAATAAATAAAACAGAAACCTTCAATGTTATTATATCTCAGTTCAATGAAATTATGAAAAGCTTCACCTTAAAGTGCAAGACATGCAGACTTATACTACTACTAAGCTAAGGCCATCTCTCAGGCAACCTCAGCAAGGCTGTTTGTAGCGAGACAGTGATCAACAGCTCTGTCCACGTGTTGAAATGAACCAACTCTCTTAAATGATCTCGGTGTGAATACTACTTTAGACTTTTTTTTTAAAAGTAGTACTTTTTTTTTTTTAATTTAAATCATCACACTTCTCTGTTTTTAAATACCTGATAACATGAACAAATCTGAACAAGGATTTGGAATCAACCAGGTCCAATCTGGATTTTGTTCAAACTTTCCTGATGATTCAGTAAGGCTCATGAGTTCCGGTTCTGTTTACTGATGTGAAACTGGAATATTGATCCAGTGGGAGACTCATCTCACTGCTGCAGGACTGAGAGGTTGAGGAGATGCTTTACTCTGATGATCAAACTGAATAACTTACTAACTGGATCTGGTTTTAAAAGACAGGACGCCATCCTGCCCCACAGCTACTTTCTTATACTTTAATTATTAGCTTGTGTCCAGCAGCTTTTCTCCTTTATTTGAACCAAGAATGATATCCTTCAGAGTCTTCGTGGTTCTAAGGCAACATGTCTGACATTGCACTAAATACTTGTTCTTAGCATCCACTTGAGGTGAATTTAAAATATTATTAGCAGAAGACAAACCTCCAAAAGACATCCTCTCAGATGTAGACGAAGTTGAGAGTAATTTTTACCTGATTGCCTCTTCGAGACATTCTCTCTGGGGATGACAGGGAGTTCAGCCTCCTCCAGCTCACTGTCTGACTTGGACTCATCTTCAGACCATGGGTTTCTCTTCTTCACCTTCTTTCCAGAAGAACCTTTGGGTCCTGGAGGTTTTCTGGCTCTGGGAGCACCTGTAACACAGTAAACAAGATTACCAGACTGTTTGTAGACGCTCGGTTTGCTCACTAAACTCTGAGGAGCTCAGGGTTGTTCAATAATGGATTATAGTTTTTTCTTGCTACACTGTGAAGCATCAAAGCCGCCTGCGGATAAGAATGCTTTAAAATCCGTCCAACACAGTTTTCCTCTAAGAGAGAACGCTGTGTCATCTCTAGACAGTGATTGTTGACAAATATCTGTCTGTGCTGATAAATCATTTATTGCCTGATACAGAACATCCAGTTCCATCATTTCTTTAACCCTGAACTCAAACTTCCATCTCAGAAAAGTTTGAAAATGGTAAACCTTTGACTTCTTTAAAGGGAGCCTCTGGCACTAATAAATCTGGTTTTTACTCACTGACACCGCATTCTCAGGAAATTAGTTTATCTTGAGGTTTAGAACCACTCATGCAGATTTATTTAGAAGCTACAATAAGCAGCAAAGGCTGTGACATAATCCCACTGGATCAAAATATGATTCATAGTTAGATTGTTTTATTTAAGGGGCAATTCTGTTCACAGCTACTAAGTCTTATAAAGACAATGTTCAACAAGTGCAACAGAGTCAAGAAAACATTTATGCAACCACATTTACATTCACATGTCAGAGCAACAGACTTAAAAGACAAACTGGGTCACTGATAATACAATATATCCATAAAGAATACGCATATAAAGGCTTGTGAAGGACTTAGATGCATAATAAACATATTAAAAAACAGCACAAAACAGTCTGACAGCTAAAGAAATAAAGAAGTGAAAATATCCATTTGGTTTTTCGTGGGGTGAAAGTCAACAGAAACAATGTGGTCCACTTGGTCCATTCAGTCCCTCCAGGAGTTCATAAAAAAAATCCTGTTTTTCTGCAAGTTTTTTTTTAAGTTGCAGCAGAAGTTGTAATGTTTTCAGGTTTTATTTTATAAATGATATAAGAGCAAGTGAAATTGCTAAATTAATTGCAAACTCTTCGACCATTTTAGGGTTCTCTTCCAAAATTTGATCAAAAATACTTAAAATCTATTCGAAAATGCGTTGTTTTCCAAAATAAAACCTGTGTTTCCAGGATGTTTTTTTTTGTTAGGGGTCTTTCTGGAGGTGGGAGAAGGAAGGTGGACTTTTTCTTTGTTTTTGCACCACCAAACATATATGGAAAATAGAAAATAGAAATAGGAATAATATGAATTGAAAAAATATCAGATAAAACTCGTGTCTTTTACTTGCATTAAAAAGTAGCTGGAACTGTTTTAAATTAATTGTTTGGCTGATTAGAATAAATATTTCTGTTCACAATTGAGTTTAAATTGATCATTCTTGATGTAACTTCTTACTAAAATGTTATTTAACTTATATATACTTTAGATGTTTACTTGAAAGTAATATGTTTTGGTTATTGTAGAGAGAATATTACAATTCATGACAATTTGTCTCAATGAGGATTAGCACAGTTAAGTAGCCAAAGCTGCCCATCCCTGCTTTTGTTTATCACCCAGCCCGACATTTTTTTCCCGAACAAGTGAAAAAGAAAAAAGTTTTTGTTTATTTTTAGAGTACTAACCTGGCTCTTTCTTCTCCTTCTTGACACGTGGTGCCTTTGGTTTGGGTGCTGGGTTTTCTCCCGCTCCTCCTTCAGCGCCCAAAACATCATCATCAAACTCCAACTTTATCGCTGGGTCGGTTTCACTCTGGGACAGAGAGACAACTTTTAATAAACCTGCATTTGATAATAACAATCTACTTACTCAAACATTACATCTTACCTTCTTCTTCTTTGTCAGTTTCTTGGCTGCGTCAGACTTGAGCGGCTGAGTTGGGGGCTCCACCCTGCGACCAAACGGCGAGGGCATGGTCTCCTCCAGGTTCATCTTCTTCACTTTCGGTTTGCCCACCTTCCCTTTCACCAGTTTGATGGCCTTTCCTAAACTCTGCTCCTCTCGCTCCTGGGCCTCCAGTTTCTGACAACACAGCAAAGATTAAGTGACATTACTGTTTTTTAGTCTCTAAATGTTACCATAAATAACTTAGAGGTAAACTCCAATTCACTGCCTTTACAGCTTTTGGTTACCAGACCTTCATCAGGCAAATAACCTTTAACATTGCAAATTTGATTTCCTGCAAGTGAGATGGCGTGAGGAGCTTTCTTCGAGTCTTTAATGGACATATTACCTCCCTGCACACCTGTCCCATGAAAGAGGCGGACAAAGTATTTTTTAAGAGTCTTTAAATGTGGCAAACTCCCACATTAAAGACAGTATTTAACCCCTTGACACCTATTGTCGCAAATGCACCTCGAACCGCTTCCATTCAGAATGCATCCAAGACAGTGTATGCGTTCCCCCAATACTGGTTCATGCATATACGATACACGCGTAGGAACTTTTTGCAAGCGTTTGTTTCTTGGGGGACCATTCAAGATCAGAAATACATCCGGATGAAGGAAGTGGATACTTCCAGTTTTATCCCAACCACATATACACAGCCAAAAGAGAGGAATTGTCCTATTTGAGGAAAGTTGCTCTGAGATAAATATACACATCGGCTTATTGTTTAGTTCTACTGTTAAAATATCGGTTTAAACTACATGTGACGGATATTTTTGAAGTTATTTTAAGTTTTTGGTTTGTTCGCAAATTAGCTATAGTAGGCCATAATGGCTATGTTGCTACGACTACAGAAAGCCACACACACACACAAATTTCTATCTATTCTGTGTGCTAGAGTCGAATGAACAATCTCCACTTAATTTAGCAAAAACACAAATTATTATTTTTTTACGTAATTGTATATAAATTCAGGCATCAAGGGGTTAAACAATGGTGGAGGGACAAACAATACAGACCCAGTAATTGCGATGATGATCAGCTTCTTCTGATCATCGTCAGTAAATCTTCTTGCTGACAGGTTTCACATGAGTATGTTTTTTTATTTTATTAACTGTTCAATTCTATACTGTTTTGCTTTTTCAGGGGTAAAGCTGTTTAATAGTCTGTTACTCTTTTATTTAACTTAAGTGTTTATTGTTTTGGTCCAAACCCATGACTTGAATTCCTTGTATGTGTAAGCAAGAGGATTCTAATTTCACCCTCAAGGGTAAATTAAGAAATGGTTTATTTTTTCCCAAGATAAAATATTTTAATAGTGGTTTTAAAGATACAAAAATCATCATGGAAACTCGGACCCCTTGACTTTGCTGTTTCTATCTTGTCTGTAGCTTTATCTCAAAAATAAAAAGTACTTATAAGAATGTCACATCTTTTAAAAAACCTTCTTACAATGGTAAGTAGGTGAGTAAACATTATGAAGTGACTGAAATATCTGTATTTTTAGAAGAAAGAGGTTAATATAGCAAAATGTTTTGCTTCAATAAAACTGGTACTTCACAATCCAAACATAACAGTTGTTTTTTCAACTCTACAAAGACTTCTTTATGTCACATTTATGATAATGTTCCTCTTCAAAAATCAACCCTCAAGCATGTTGGAAATTGAGATAACAGTTGTTTACTCACATCAAGCTCCTCGACAAACACAGCCAGGTCCTCTTTCCACAGATCTTCTGGACATTTCCTCTGCAGGTCAAACAGCTCTCCTTTCTGCACAGAGTAAGCCATTCAGTCTGTTAATCCAAGCGTGCTGTTTGACAGCTTCAGACTGTGGAGTTAAGGTTCTGGATGTTGAGTCATACTAAGCAGGACCATGTTGGACTTTAATGCTTCATAAAAATATTTTTTTCTAAATCAACCAAGTCCCAACAGGACCTTTTCATTCAACTCCCATTCAATTAAAATGTAGTGCTGTTTCTATAGCTTCATAGACAGTCACTATGAAAGGACAAGGTCAACAGTATCAGTGTCTGTGAAAAGTTTGGAAATATCGACATATCAAATATCGGCAAAATCCAATAATGTGCATTTATGGGTTTGACTCAGTTTACTCAATCTCATGGCTGAATGTTGGCGAATAATGGCTGACCGGTGGGCATTTGTAATACCAATGAAACTTAAATTGTTCTTTATGAAACTGTTTCAATCGCAGACATTGTACGCCTTTTTCTAGAGGGTATTGTGATAACATTTACCTTTAAATTAAATGTTAAAAACAAAAATATACAGAAAAATACATAAAATTTTGCTCCCATTCATAAAAATTGGAGGATTTCAGAGAAGGAGAACTTCAATACTTCTATGCTGTGAGCAGTCCTCAGACATCTGAACTGCTAGAAAGTCTCTTGTGTCTGATTCTTTTGTTTTTACACTTCTTTGCACAAATATCATACAGAGAAGCACTGCACTCTGTACATTTCTGTCTGATGTTTTGTTTGGAAGTTACTTTGAAACTGTCATGTCTGCTCCACAAACACATCAAACAGACGTTAAAAGAACTAAACGCTGATTGGTTTTACCTTCTGGTCCCTCTGTTTCAGGAGTTCATCCACTTTCTCTTTAGTCAGGCACCACAGAGGCATGTTGAGGATGTAGTTGAAGTTTGGTCCTGATGAAGAGCCGGAGTCGATCGAGCTGTCGCTTTCATTTCCGTCATCGTCTTCATCCTGAGCCTGGGAGATAAAAAAAACACCAGATAGCTGACCTTTACAAAGCTGTTTTCTCTCCTACCTCCAGTGCTTAACACCCATTTACTGTAGTGTGGAGTGAAAGAACAGTTCCCTCTTGTGGCCCTTAACAGGATTACACCAGGTCTTCATATCACTATCTTTCGCTGTTCATGACTGTTAAAGCCACTTTCTTCTGATGTTTTTGAGAGAGAGAGTATTTTTTAGACATTACCTTTTCCTGAGCCTTGGCCCAAGCAGCAACTGGATCAGACTCATAGCCTTTCTGGACCAACATGCGGATCAACTCACGCTTGGTTTTGTTCTCTGTAAGAAAAAAGAAATACTGTTAACAAAAGAAAACATTTCTGACTGATCACAAAGCAATTACATTTTCCTTGATTTTACCGATTGTGATTTTCCCTTCAATCTTCTCCAGCACAAAGCGGGCCTGGTTGGACAGTTTTGAAGCCTCTGCTCCCAGGCTACCCTGTAACCAGTCCTTCCTCAGTTTGTAGTAGTGCAGACGCAGCTCAAAGAATTCCTTTAGGATATCCTGAACTGAGTCGTACCTCTTTAGACAACCCATGTGGTCAAACAGCACCTGGGGGATAAAAGTAAAAATCCACATTACATACTGAAGACTTGAACAGAATTCAACATCTAAACCAGGGCGCAAATTTACTTATCCTGACAAAACTAAACTATCACTAGTTTCAAACTCAAATAACATGTCATTAAACCTGCTCTCTATTATCATGGTGATGTGAGTTTGTATCTTCTTATAAATAATGTGGGTTTGATTGACAATTTGCTGTCTTTTAAGCTTCATAGTCAGCAACTTGTTAAGAAGTTATAGATGCATCTGTGCTTTAACTGCAGAAAAAGGTCTTGTTTTCCTTTCGCTGCAAAAAGTGTCTTGTTGCTGCTACTTTTGTACCTCTGCTTGATTATGGTGATGTTTTGTATATGGTTGCATCTTCTCTAAAGTCATTGGATACTGTTGATCAAAGAGCTCTAAGGTTTATAACAAATCTCAAGGCACTAACTTATCAGTGGTCCTCACAGGCCATTTACAGACTGACTCACCGGTATGTCCTTATTTAAAAGGCTTCTCTCTGACTTAAGTGATTGTAGTCAAGTAAAAGTTGCTGGAGGCTACAGTCTTCACTGTGACTGGGTCACAAAACTTATTCACAAAATCTGTCTCTAAAGTTTGTCTTGATATGTTTGAAGAAGTTTCATATATGCTGCCCTGCAGACTGGAATCTGCTGCAGGAACTTATGGGCCTGAGGGATCTGGTCTCTTTAAACCTTTTTAAAGCAGATTAAAGACATTAGAGGAAGTTTCTTCAGATTGTAGATGCTTTGACTCTTTGAGCTTCTGCTCTGTGACTCTGAATTGACTGGTTCATATGTGCTTGACTGTGTATGTAACTGTTTTATTTCTGCATCAAGTCCTGCCGCTCGTCTTGGCCTTAAAACTCCTGTAAGTGAGGTTCTTAATCTCAATGAGGCTTTCCTGGTTGAATTCAGTTTTATTATTAGGATAAAATTAACATAGAACTAGAAAACAGTCGGAGAGCGCAAACATCTGCCAAGGAAGCTCACGTATTGCTGTCACATCTATAAGCAATAGTTCCATGATAAAGTTACTATCATAGTATGATTCATGACCCTGAAAACCCACACCTGGCACTCAGAATCATGTTGATATCATTATTAGTTAAACAGTTATTGAGCAAAAACAATCTTTCGCTTATGGTGCTTATCTGGATCACCACCAAAATCTAATCATTTATAAATTGGGCCATTACCAACATCTCCTGAAAATTTCAGCAAAATCTGTCCAGTAGTTTTTGTGTAATCTTGCAAACAAACAGACAAACAAACATATGCCGGCAAAAACATGACCTCCTTGGCAGAGGTAATTCTGAGGGATATTACAAAGGTACTGACACACAGATCTTTAGTGTGTGATCACTGTCAGCAGCACTGATCCATGTGCTTGCTGTTAAATGCTGGATTCTGTTAGTGGCAAAGATTTGCTGCTAATTGTTATTTTTCAGCTTTGTGTGCACACTGCTGTGAGAGTCACAGACAGGCCAACACAGTGAGCTCACTGATGGGATAGTTTACCATGGAGTTGCAGGTGAGACTGGACTGCAGCTTGAAGACTTTGTGGAGTCCAGCGGCTTCAGCCTGTGCGAGTTTCTCCTCTGACATGCGAACCACAAACTTGACGGTGGTATCAGTGTGATACTCCTTATAATCACTGATGAGGGCCGGGGTTTTGTCAGTGCCCTGTAGCATGGGCTCCAGCACTGACTCCTTATAGGCCTACAAACAAGACACATGGTTAGTCACAACAAGACATTGGTCATTTTAAGACACAATAGTTGGACATTTTTATCAGACACTGTATCTGTACAGTACCTGTGTCCATGTCCGAACAGGAAGCTCTGTGATCTCGATGGTGTTTCTGTCGATCACCGAAACCTCTCCGCTGACCAGGTACTGGTTCTGACCTAGTTCATGTATTACTCCTTTGAAGTTTTTGTAGCTGGGAAGCTATTTGAGAGAGCAAAACAAAACAGGGAGAAAAACTGAGAGAACAATCTTATTTTCTATCCTACATTCACCACTAAAGCACATGTTTACATCTACATCTGTCTTTTGAGAAAAGCAGCACAGAGGTATGCATTCAAGTGACTGGATTATCTGCTGCTGATCAGTTTCATTTTGGGAATAGGAGATCAATATTTATATGACTGGTTTTTGGAGGAGTGAAGACGGTTTAGATTTAATCAAATCTGTCTTCACAGAATGTAAGTGGCAGAGGGCCAAACAGCTTAGCAACCTGAGCTGGAAAATGACAGCCCCCTTGCTAAAAGTTTAAAACAGTTGGTGACAAAGTTTGGTGTTACTGAAACCACAGCGGTGCACATTTAACAGAAGTTTAGCACTCTCAAGCCCGTTGTATTGCATCTGCTGAACTGGAGGTTTAATGCATCTCTGTGACCTAATATTATCACACAGACAGAGTGCAAGGCCCTTTGTGTTGTCTAAAAACTTAAACTGGCTGATCAGATCACGGAGCGTGAGGTGATGTTAGGGATCACGTCGACAGGTAAGCACCTGTATAAACATGCAGCATACATGAATGAACAGAAGAGCACTCTTACTCATGTCTTTTTGCGTGTTAGATGACGATAACTAAGAATAGAAGCATGCTTTTGTGGACCTCAATCTTCTGTTTATTATAATGAATGCCCATTTTTTAAATTATTTCTTTAATTACACAAAGACTGAGAAAAGGTACTAGAATAATATTTTCTAATATTAGATTAGATTAGATAGAACTGTATTAATCCCTTTGGAAAACCCCCTTAGGGAAATTAGGATTCCAGTAGCAGTTTAGTATGACAGATAAAAAGGTATATTAAAAGACAGATACAAACAAATATAAATAAAAATAAAAAATAAAAGTATGGCTATAGGCTGACTACTGTTCTCGTCCTCTGTCTCCCTATTACTCCTCCTCCTCCTTAGTGCGGAGTTGTACAGCCTGATCTCCTATATATTTTGTAAATATATTGTAAATTAAATACATGTACATACATATTTATATATTTTATTATATTTATTATTATATAATATATACGTTTTTTTTTTTCTTAAATTCAGGTTTCAAGATTTCCACTAAGACGTGATGGTTTACAAAAGACAGCAGTTTTCTTGATTAGCACTCACATGCCTGTTTGTTTCATTCCCATTTTGAAAACTGAACTATTGCTGATGGACGAGACACAGTTTTTACTTAGCTGAGGATGTTTAAGAAGGATGCTGGCAGTGTTGTATAAAGGTCCATTTTTGTTGTTAAACTTTAATTCTCTTTTTGACTATTTCACATCATCATTATCCCGTTTGCTGATGAAAAAGATTGGGATATGCTTCGTGTGGATTTAATGATTTTTCTATGGTACAGATTTTTCCATGGACATGGCAGCCTTGTTGTTTAGTGCTCTGATCATTGCAGTGTGCTGAAAATAGGAGATACGAAGATATTTTTTTCATTATGATGTTGAACATGCTGCCTCTTTAGACAAAAAAATTTAACTGATACATGGGAGATTTTAATTTTGTTGTGGTTTCTGCTTATCCTTGATTCACCTTAATGTTGGAACAGGAACATTTTATAATGGCACAATAGAGCAAAGAGGTTGCCAACCCTGCTCTAGTGTTTAATCTATGGTGATCAAAATGCATTCATACTCCTGACAAGTGTTTTATTGCAAAGCTTATACTGCTGCAACAATAAAATTGTAATTTTGTATTATCCTTCATATTTTTCATCAGATGTGCACTTCCCACGTTCTCTAACTGAACTGTTATCAGTCACACTTGCAGCTATATTTACTCAGAACTTGTGTTGGATGAGTTTTTTTATTCTTTTTCTTGTTTTTTCTATTTTTTGTGAATGTCATCTGATTGACAGGTATGAAACTTTAGCCTTGACCCCTCACCATAGGCAGCAGGTCCTGGTGGTTGAGCAGGCGGTTGATGTTGTTGACAATCTCTCGGACGTCGTAGTTTGGGATTTTGCAAGCCCAGCCTGTTCCGATGCCCTCGGCTCCGTTCACCAGCACCATGGGAATAATGGGAATGTACCACTCAGGCTCCACCTTCTGGTTGTCGTCGAACAGGAACTTGAGCAGGTTTGAATCCATCGAAGGGAACACCAACTTTGCAAGAGGACTGTGGATAAATCAGACCAATACTATAAGACTTATGTCATCAGATGGAGTTATATTAGAATATGTCATCAAAAGGGTATTAGTACTGAACTTTAAAGATCACTTTACAGCAAAGTTGAATATTTTTGTTGACCTGAGCATGGTGAAGATATAACGGGGGCTGGCAGCATCTTTGCCTCCGTTGATGCGAGTACCAAACTGACCCAGTGGCTGCAGGATGTTTAAGTTGTTGCTGCCCACAAAGTTCTGCGCCAAGTTCACAATGGTCATCATGAGAGCTGTCTGTAAGACAAATGGGAAATATGTGGCTATTTATACCAGAATAGTTATTTCAGGTGATGACAGTTTAAAGATGATCATTAGGAAAGGCAATAAGAAAAAAAACATGAGATTAGATATGTATTGTTTCGAAAAACACTTTACCAACATTACTCTTACTTTAACATTCCTTCTTTAATACTTTATTGAGCTTTACTCAAAGTTACAAAGAGTTCCTGCTAACTCCCTATAACATGAAAGATGCTGATGTGGCTGTACCTCTCCATGGTGGTAGGCAGACATCTCTGCCACTGAACCAGCCAGCTGTGCTACCTTCACTTCCCTCTTGTCGTTCCTTTTCAGACAGGTGAAGAGCACCTTCCTCTGGCCTGGCTTCATACCTAAAACCAAAGCAAAAATCACCATGAACATGCGACAGATCAGAGTTCAGACTGAAGACTAACACTCCACAACAGCTTATGATAAGGCACTTATATTGTTGTAACAATAAACTAGAAAATGATTACATTAATAGTTGATCTCTAACGAAGTTGGACTCCCTGTGGTGGGCACCTCAGTTATGAGCTTTCACAAAGAATCTTTTCTCAATTTAATGAGGTTTTCTCAAACCTCATCATATTGTCTCCACCAAAAGCATAAAGTAGAGTAAAAATACAAATATTCATCTATAAAAATATTCTTGGATTTTTTTCTACAGTATTAATCCTTGCTCAATCATCAGTTTTATCTTTTGATAATAATAATTTAAGTTATTTCATACTGATTGTGTTTTGTAACAAAGTAAGGGCTTAGTAAAAAAAATTAAGTATGAAATTTTATGTTACAACATGGTTCTGATTCCACTTTTTATTATTGAGATGGTAGCATAAAGCTTTGTAATGATAACAATGTTAAGTTATTTCAGCTTCAAATTCAAAGATAATTTAACAGAAAATCAGCTATTCAAAAAATTATCCTGTTTTACCAGGATTGATCTTTGTTTTCCCTTTAACAAGGGCTGAGCCCTAAATGTTCACCAATTGTTTGTTAATTGTCTTTTATATATCTGTGTTTTCTCATGCATGTTGTACCATACAATACCTTTCTCTTGTAATATTTTTTGTTGCAGATACTTTCATGTGTTTATGCTTCTTCTTAATGTACACGCGGCTCTGACCTGACTGGCCCCATAATGACATCAAAATGTAATTAAGTAATTTTTGGAATACATTTTCAGCTTTAACTTATCTCTTCAGGTTATTTAAGGCCTTTGTCACATATCATATCTCTTGCCTCCAAAAGCAAAGCTGGCTGGACAAAGACCTAGCTTATGTCAGGTATGGGGAAATCACAGATCACTGTGTCTGAAACATTAGCTCTGCTCATCAGTGTTTTTCTGTACTAACATTCTGAAAATAAAATTTTATCAGACAGCCTTTTTTGTTCCAATGAGTTTAAATTACCGGTATTCTTTTTTTAATTTCACTGTAAGATTTCAATTTCCTACCTTTGCCACACTGTAACTTTATAACGATTATTGCTGACATGTACCTTTTACTAGGAGTTAATTGTAACCTTAATAGTAAACATCACCTCTTCACTTCCATACATACCATCAACCAAGGAGGGGATGGATCTCTCGTTGTCAGAGTTGGAGAACAGGATCAGCTCTTTGTTAATGAAGTCGTTGTAGGAAAGGTGCCTGGCCTGGGTCCCATACAGGTATTGCTGAAAATATCAAAGGACACATGCCAATCAGTGGTTAAATGTTTTGTCAGAGTGGTTTAGCACAAGATTTTAACAAAGACGAAGCACTCGTAAAGCTTTACAGACAGTTCAACTATCTAGAAAGATGAGCCTTTGAGGACAATTCAAGCAACATTGGGGGGAAAACAGGAAATTATCAATGCGGCTCCAGCTCATCGACCACAGAACCACCACAATGATAGCAGCTCACTCACAAAAAAATCTAGGATTTCTCTGTCACACAGAAACACAAACCTCTGGCAGGCCGTGCATCCTCCTCTGGCGTCTGTCCTCCATGAAGTTGGTCAGCCACTCCTTTCTGTCGTCCGTCTTCTTCTTACTGAAGGCCTGAAGCAGAAAAACCACAAACCTGCAGCTCAGCAAACAGTTCTCACACATACGTAGTCTTCTTCAGAAACTTTAAAGAAGCGTGAAGCAGTAATTTTGCTTTATCACACAAAATAATTCTCAATAGGAATCTTTTTGGAATTAAACTTTTGCCAATTACAACAAAACAGTTCTTCCTCAGATGCCTCCAGACATGTACAAGAGCCAGTATACATTTTAAAATAATCACTTTGGACACAAAGGCATTAGTAGGCTGTATAAACATTTCACACATGACTAAATTACCAGAGTGATGGCAGCATCATCTTCTGCTCCACTGTATTTGAACATGATGCGATGCCTCTCCATTTCAGCAAAGTATTCTTTTGCCTCTTTGCCTGTGCTTGTGCCCAAACCTGGAACAAACAATATTTCATTTTAAAACAAAATTTTGATCCTTCTGATTGGCAATAATTGCACTGATATGCTAAACTCTTGGTAGCAAACCTTTGTAGTACTTTATATGCCATGTTTTATGGTTCTCTGTTTGTTTCTTCCACTCATCAAACTCGGGAATGCTGTAGAAGGCCAGCTCCTGCTTGTTCTTGGTCGCCTGCGGAGAATAAATTTATTTTAGAGAAGTCAGGTTTAAGAGTGTTTGGTTTGAGTTTGTAGAACTTTTAACATTGAGATTCCTCCTCAGTGCCTAATCTAAACCCCATCACTCAGCGTTTTTTGCTTCCGAATTGACCCAGTTATCTTACTTTTGAAAAAATATGAAAATAATCTCCTCTTTGGGATCTTTAAAATTACTTACTTGAGTTCACAGATTTGACAGTTTACTCACAACTATGGGGTTTGAAACATTAATTTGGGGTTTGGAAAAAAGATAATGTATTATTTTGTGTGTGCGAGTGGCATGTCGGAATTTTCACTGCCATCTTGATCATCAATACTAGTCACATTTTTTCCAAACTTTTATCATTTGTGATGCATCGCCCTCAACAAGCATGTCCTCAAGCCCATTGTAACTACATGTTATGATGCATTTACACTATGTGGTACTGGCATTACTTACCTAGTCTCTACTCACTGTCTTTTTTTATTCTGTCCAGATCTACCTGGTGCTGTTTTATTCATCAGCTCTTTCACTTGTTGGTTGAAGAGTATTGTCACTATGAGTGCGGTGTCACACACAGATCATATCACTACTCTCTGGCACTCTGCAAAGCAGGGGTCACCAACCTTTTTGAGACTGAGTGCTACCCTAAAGATGAAGAGTATTATGGAGGGCTACTTGCTTGATTTAATGTTCTTAAATAATAAAAACATTTTAATTTAATCAAAAATAATAAATATTATGCATTCATAGTCTACACGTGACACTGTATGTTTACATTTTTAATTTCAGTTACTCCTAACAATATTTTTTACCACAGATTATTACATTATATGAGAACAATTTACTGACATGCATCTTGAATTATTTATTTTTGTGTCAGCATCAATGCAAACTTTGACCCATGCAGGTCAAAGCGTAGGAAAATTAGACGTTTTTAAAGTGTAATGCCCATGATACATTTGGTATTTTTTGATTTATTAAGTGTGATTAATTAGCAAAACATTCAATTTGGTAGCTTGTGTTATTTCTTAAATGTCCCTGAGAGCACCTCATTGGCTCCCTGTGGGCTACCAGGTGCTCGCGGGCACCTTGTTGGGTACCCCTGCTGTAAAGTATTGTTGCTGCTTGAACCGGTCTCTGAAACCACTAACAGCTTTGCCTCAATGTCCTCCAGATGTGCAGTATGAGTGAGTTTGACGGTCTGTTGCTCACTTTGACGATGGGTGTGATGAACTCCTCCAGGAATGTGTGTTTCAGGAGGGACGGCCAGTTGTGGTGGAAGAAGTTGATGAGCAGACCTTTGATATGGGAGCCATCTTGATCCTGGGGTAAGAGAGGAAACATTAAAAAAAAGTTTCAGCAGCGATCTGTTGTACTGAGACGATGTGAGTGTCCATGAGGCAGCTCACCTGATCCGTCATGATCATGATCTTGCCGTAGCGTAGCGACCTCAGGGACTCTGCGTCATCGTAGCTCTTCTTGTACTGAAGGCCGACGATTTTGATGATGTTGTTAATCTCAGCGTTCTCCATGATCTGTTGACAAAAAAAGAAAACATAAGAGGAGCACATTTTAGACACCATGTACTTCCATTTTTAATTAGTTATTAAGGAAAGGGGGCAGATTTTCTTTTAATAATTAAAAAACTTAATAAGTAGATGACAGAACACTTCAGCTTGACCATTTGATAAAAATTACTGTTGCTTGTTCAAAGGAGAAAAAACTCACAGTGCACAGCCTTCTCAGCCTAAACCAGCAATGATTATTACCAAAAATACAAGAAATACAAAACATACACCATTTGGTACGTTAAAACTGTAGAATCTTAAACAGTTTTGAATAATTGTTAAATTATGCTAAAAAGTAAATTAAGAACAACTTGAATTAGCTTTGTCATTAAGCTACAGTAACAACAAAAAAATGTCATCTGACATTCAAAAGCTTTTGCTCGTGGTCACTTTTTGTCAGCTGTTATTGTGGCACAAATACAGCTGCTGTGATTCAAGTAAAATTTCAGACATGAACAATAAAGTTTTATCAACTGATGAAGCAATCTGAAAATGAAGCACTAAGGTCAAAGTACAAAGAGCATCCCTTTATTTTTTGAGACATAAATATAGTCAGCATTTATAATGATCATTTTGTTGTACCCTCACTTTATTCATAAGTTTAAAGTCATAGTATTTGCCCTCACTGTGATCATTGTGGACTAAGGCTGAACAACTCTAGGAAAAGATCTTATTGTGATTTTTCTGGCAGATATTGCGATTTCAGTTCACGATTTTCCTCAAATCAAGCTTCAGTGCAATATTCACAATGTGTACATTATAGACAGCAATAAGGAAATCAATGATCAAAAGCACATAACACGTTATTCACCATCTAATATTGATGAGAAAAAATCTGTTTTCATTATTTAAGGGATACTCCAACTTTCTTTTTTTCAAGTCTTGCCTCAATCCTGAGTCCACGACAAGCAGATAGACACCATTCTTTCAACAGTGTGTGCGGTAACGAGTAAGAGACAGGCAAAGCTCACCCACCGCTAACAAGCTTAGCTCAAATGCCTGGGAGTCAATGGGAAGTATTAGCCTGCCTCTGCCTACAGTCATCAGATAAACTCTTCAGCAGCTCTAAACGGTCCTGTGTGCTTGTTGTAACTGTTTTTTTTTACTGTGTTATGTTCCATTATCTTCTTCTCCTAAACAGAAGCTCTGTATTGTTGACCTGCCTACCAGCACTGTGGTGGAGGTGTGAGAATTACAGTGAACTCTTTTGAACTGCTCTTTTAAGAGAACAACGAGAGCTGATTCGCAGTTGTGAGTAAGCAGTTCATTTGCGAGCCATTCTTAAATGCAAATTGCCTTTCAGTTTGTAAAGTAGTATGTGTAAAATATTTGACAAAACAGATCCTGGGTCGTCAGGAGCTCTGCAAAAAAATCCCAGCTTTGGCGATCCCATGATCATGTTGTCTAAAATCACTATTTCGATCCGAAAACGATAAATCTTTCAGCCCTACTGTGGAGGCAGACTGGGAGGACAGGTTGACCCCTTCTTTATTCTGTCACCAGAGGTAGAATGGGAAGTCTAGAAGGGGGGGGGCACAGTGAGCTGGTGGGGAAGTGCAGGACTGTGAGTGTGTGTTTCCTCCCATTCCCACACAGCACCACACAGTAAAATGACAAATACTACGTCCTAGCAGGCATGTGAATGTCTCAAAGCTGGGCTTGGTTGCAGCACTTTTGCCTGAATGCTGAGAGAAAAAAGACTTTAACAGTTCCTGTGTCCTGGTGTGACTGGCCGTTTTCATTATGTCCTGGGTGTCTATATTTGATTTGATTTAAAACAATATTTCAGACTTTATCTCTGTGGAGGGTCAGATACAGCTCTTCTTCCTTCTCTTTTACCCCTTTCAGACTGGCAAAAAAAAAAAGAAAACCATTAAAACCGGCAACAATCGGCTCGTGTTGGCAGTTTGAAAGAGTCTAATCGGCATTTCGACCCAGGTCAACTGACCCTGCAAGTGACACGAGTTTTTATCGGCTCGCCTCCAATCTTCTCCGAGCTTCAGTGGAAACATCACATCCGGGTCAACGCTGTGGGCTCAATGTGCGACACCGGGATGGCATCGGCGTAACGTGCCCGCGGCATAACATCACGCCCTTCCCCTCCGCCTGTAACTTACGGGACTCTTTGCCGTCTCAGCAACAAATTCCATCTGCCTTCGTATCATCAGCGCTCAAACGTTGTTCAGTCTGTGCTGAGTTTGTTCATTCTTGACGAGGGACAAAAGCACAAAAGTCTTCACCATTGTTTACATGGACTTGTTTTGTTGCGCTGATGATGTCATCAATGTGATGACATCAGCTTGACGCACCAGAGGAAAAAAAACAGCCACGCAGCTTGTCTGCTGCCCATTAGACCCAGGTATGCTGGCAGTGGTAAAAGAGTCACTTGCCGATTGTTAGCGGGTTAACCCGCATTGAAAAACCTGCGTTGACCTGCTAATTTTAGTGAGAGCGGTATTTGTAAACAGTCAGATCTGAGGGGGCAGGGAGGCTATTACAATGAGCTCTGCGCTGGTTAACTGCCCAAACAATAGCCCAATTCACAGTGCCTTTACAAACAATGGCTCTGCAATATTTACACCTAGACACATTCACAGTAATTCCACACAGTAATATCTGTGTAAATTCACCCTGCAATACAGCTTGGAAGTGTGCAAGTGTGCTACCTCAGGAGACAGAGCAAAGAGGGGGTCGACTTGTTCCTCCCATTTAGTTTCCACAATGTCCACAATAGAGCCGAAACATCAGCGAGGCATAAATATTACACCATTAAAGGGAAGTATGAATTGGCTAATACTGTATGTTTAACATGGTAGCATGTTTGTCCTTTTATTTAAAGAACTATTTATCTGATTATTTGATTGCCTGCAGTCATTTGTTTACATACACCTAGCATACACAGTGTTTGTGGGTGAGCTGTCACATCTTTCCAGTCTCTTACCTGTTTGTGTGTTGCTTCTCGCACATTGAGGATCTTTCCTCTAAGTGGAAACACTCCGTAGCGATCACGTCCAATAACTCCCAGTCCAGAGACAGCCAGAGACTTGGCTGAGTCTCCCTCAGTGAGGATGAGTGTGCATTCAGACGAGTGCTTGCCACCTAGAAAATAAGTAATGGAAAGAAATCCTTTTAAGGAGGCTGTGTGATTCAAAACCAACAATCATACCATCCACGCAGCAGTTTGTCTTTGAAAAACAAACTTTGTTTTAAACAGAGAAGCGGAAACAATGCTGTGGACTAACACTGCCTTTAATGGTTTGCTTTTATTTGTTATTAATGGCTTGAATGTTTTGAATATTTGTGTAGCACTCTATCTTTCACACTGACACTCAACCACAGTCCAGAAAGAACACTGGCAGACCAGCAGCGTTTTTACTCTGCAAGTTAAAATTTGTGATTATGTCAAGAGTCTCATCGCTTTGAAAAAAGCAATGGAAAGGTTTTTCTTGTCAAATATAGCAAAAAAGGCATCTTCCAAACCTCTTTCTAATGTTGAATGGTTAGAAAAATATGAGTTGTTAGTGTAGAAGCACTTATAGTTGACATTCTTTGATAAGCAATCCTGAGAGAGAAAATCTTAAACTCCTGTTTCAAACCCCAATGGTTTTACTTAAGCCTCAAAATGTATCTCCAAAACAGTAATCCCATAATGGAAATATAATGCAGTGATACCACTGTGAAACACTGTAAAGCTCTGTTTCTCATTTTCCTCCTCATCTACATTAAAAGGTTTGTTTGAAAGGCATATGGGTAGACGTTCAGTGTTGCACTTTCTACCACACATAAATAAATAATCACAGCGTTAACAAACCAGCATCGTTGGCGTCGTCTAGCTTGGGGATCCCTTTGATCTTGCTGTGCTTCACAGATGAGCACTTCTTATTCAGCTGCGTCTGAGCTTTGAACTTCACCCAGTTCAGGATACTCTCCACGATCCCACAGTTGGTTGCCTGTGGATGACAAAGATGCCAAATGCTTTCATATTTAAGTGATGCCCAGACAGAGAGAGGACATGAAAGTAACTGTGGAGCTTCCTTACAGCTCTGACAAACTTCTCTGAGAGGAGGCACTTGGACCCAAAGCTCTTCGTCTGCAATGTCATGTTCTCCTTTGTCTGGGAGTCAAAGGAGGGGTTCTCGATCAGAGCGTTCACAAACACCCATATGTGGTTCTTGACCTGAAGCAAAAAAAAAAAGAGAATGATACATCAGTTTACTACAAATAAGAGCCAATACAACCACGATGACTTTAAATGTTGCAGAAAATCATTTGTTTTCATACCTGGAAGGGTTTGACAGACACTCCTGCTTTGTTCTTCTTCTTCACCACCTCAATGAGTTTGGACACAATCTGGTCCACAACGTAGTCGATGTGTCTGCCCCCCTGAAACAAATATACACAATGTAAGGTTAGGAAGTTATAAAATAAAAGGGCATAAGTAAAAAGCCTTCTTCCAACCCAGTCTTTACAATCAGTTAACACGGGTCAACATTCATTTTCACATTAAGGCCCTGTTCACATGACAACGGAAAGGTTTTTCCTTTGTGTTTCAAAAGTGCTCCACATTTACACGGAGACACAAGAATGACTGAAAACGCTGTACCATTTAGTTGATATAGTTTTTGGTGGTCCCACATAGACCAAACAGAAAGCACTTTTCAGTGTGGCTACTTTACATCCACCATGCATATATTTCCTCTGCCTTATGGTCCAGTCTAATTCAGGGCAATGGACATTTTAGCAATATTTATGAGGTGTAGATTGTCTGGCTTCACTTAGTAACAAAACCAATTTGTGTTATTTGCAGCTATTACCAAGGTTCAAGATTTTCTGTTCTGATATATAAAGCCCAAAGAGAAGAAAAGTGCTGCAGACGCAAGAGAGTGCAGCCTTTCAGACGGCCAACAATAGATCTGATATGAACAGTCTTACTCAATGTGACATCTAAAATTTAAGGCTTCTCACTCATGAGTTTAATAAATGAACTCAACCTTTAAAGATCAAACTGAGGACTTTAAAAGGATCTGCAGGGAAACAAAACTGATAAATAGAAAATAGAAAAATAGAATAATAAATAGAAATAGAATAATAAAAATAAATAGAAAAATAAATAGAAGAAAATGTCTCTTAAACATGAGCCACAGAAAAGAGTCTGGCTCTTTCACAAACTACACATTGCAAATAGTAAGACAATTTTACAATTTAGCTATCATTTATATCTGACCAACACCTGACATTGTCTGGTTCTTTTGCTAAATCATAAGTCACTCTTTCATTTTATAACGTGTTTACGACAAAACGAAAGAGAAAAGCTGTTACAAAGTGCTGCTAGCCTCTAAGCACAAAGCTTATCCCCCATGTTCCTGTGGTGGCACATTTGACAGAGATGCTGACCATGCTCAACAAAACTGAGCTGAATCAGCTTCCTGGAAGTTATTGGTGTAACTGGTATGTAATGTCTATGCTCTGCTTGGACCTGCCAAAAGCTAAGGACCACGACAGATCAACCCAACGCTTGCTGCAAACACAGATTAATATCAAACTGTGTCTACACCCCGGGTGAACTGATATGTGATAACAGGAATGGGCTGGCCTACCCTTTGTCATAATACAAAGGTCTGAAAGAAACAAGGAGGTAAAGCATGGTTCTGTCTGTCCATGTGTCATGCACCATGTCCCCCAACCAGAACACTATTAGATTTTTATGCACACCCTAACATAGTGCACAATCAATGCCAACACATTCCCAGGGTTCCCACTTTTTTTCAAGAAATCATTTTCCAGGACTTTTTCACCCTTCTTAAAATGTATTTACTTCTAACTCTCGGGCATGAACCTTGTCTGCTAGCTACCTTTTTAGTCTGGCTTTTACATTGTGTCTCACTATTCTAAATTTATAGTTTATAATTGTTTTTTTATCTTTATTTACTCTGCTTTTTTCCTAAATATATTTTGTTTACTAACTGTTTAAGTAGCCTAAATTTTATTTAGCCATTTTTTATTTCTACCTGCGCCAAGGAGGTTATGTTTTTGCCGGCGTTGGTTAGTTTGTCTGTTTGTTTTTCTGTTTGTCTGTGTTTAACATAACTTGAAAAATTATGGACGGATTTGGATGAAATTTTTAGGAAATATGTGGAATGGGATAAGGAAGAAATGATTAGATTACCATCCTGATCCAGGAATTTTTTAAAGGATTCTTTAACATTGCGAGATAGGACCATTTTCGCCATTTGTGCATATAACTCCTCGGATTCTTTGTCATTAGAAGATTGTGTTAGGGGTGGACTGAAGCTGCTTGGCGGAGGTCTGCGTTCTCTGAGTGCTTTTCTAGTTTATTTTTGTCACCATTGTTTTGAGTGTTTAGATTTTATTCCTTAACTTGCATTATTTGATCTACTCGTATTTTATGGTTAACTGTGCATTGGTTACCAAGTACATTTTTACTTCATCTCCTATGTTTGATTTTTGTTCACTAACAAGGTAGAAGGAAGGTTAATAATTTTCCAGGACAATTCAAGCTTTTCCAGGACATTTGACTCTTCCTCATTTTCCATATGTTTTCCATGACTGGAAAATTGGTCAATCATTTTCCAGGTTTTCCAGGACGTGTGGGAACCCTGATTCCATCAACTCTATACTTCATTAAGCAATTCCTGGCCATCCAGCAAGTTCTATAAAATTTACCTTTCAAATAGTCTGTAGAAAACTTCATTCTGCCTTTGCACAACACAAACTTAAACCAGCTTATTATGACTGGTATGTGGTTACCTTGGTTGTGGCAATGCTATTGACGAAGCTGATTTGTTGGAATCCTTTCTCGCTCATGGTGAGGCAGACCTCCCATCTATCGTTCACAGTTTCATTCACAACCTTCAGAGCTACACCCGTCTCGTCCAGTTTGTCCTTCACATACAGATCCACGTAGCTGCGGAAGCCATTAACCTTCAGGGAAGGAAAGGGCAGACACGAATTAATTTCAAGGAATAATATTCATTGGTGTTAAATGGCTTGAAAGATGAATTAAATAAAAAAAAATGTTTTAACAGTAATCTAGAAGGTGTAGCTTGTAAATTGAAAAAGACTGAATCTGTGACTCACAGGTAATTTTTTCCCGTTCAGTGTGACTTTGACTCCTTTGCAGGAGCCGGCTACATCATATGCTCTGCGGGTCAGAAGCGCTACAATATCTTTGTCCAGTTTCTCCATCTTGAACTTGGACAGGTCAGGCTGGAACGTCACACAGGTGAAGTCATCCCCGTCAAAGAACTTAATCTTTGGATCAGAAGTCTTGCTCATGTTGTTCTGCCACGTCTGAAAACAAAAAAACACATGATGATCTGGACTGCGTTTCTTTATTAAAACAAATACCAATACTGCATAGTTTTTGAGAGAGAGGATATTTTCACTCCACTCCCGACATGTTTTGCTGATACTTTGTTTTAGGAAGTAGCTTATATTCAGTCATTAACACTGCGACAGTAGCGGCCGCCTACTAGATTATCTGATTAGCCTGTAATGAATGTGATTGACAGAATGATTGTCCAATCACCTGCCAGATTTGCTTTTGAAAGGTTCTGCCCATTCCCAAACACTTTCTATGGGCAGTTGCTCAGATGGGCTAGTAAAATATATTGAGCAGCCCATCTGATGGGTCATGATCATTATTGATAGCAAATATATGTTTTAGCCGGAGAGAGCGACAGTAGATAAAGATAAAGATGGTTGGATCGGCTACAAACAGAGATGGGCTTTATAGGAAGAGTAAGAGTTGTGAAGGTGCTGTATTTCTCCTCTTTAGAACAATTAACGTCCAAAATGCTGATATGTTGGCTTGACAAGTGAGTGCAGGGTAAGCTTTTGTGGATGTCTGTGTTTATTTCAGGAGGGTGCAGCAGCACTGAGTCTACCGCAGGCCTTTAGTCAAATATTGTTTCTTAAATTTAAACTGGTACAATATAATGCTAAATCTGTGATCCTATTAATGAGCAGAGTATTTTTTCCTCAAATGCAAATCCCTTAAATATGATGAGAGCCTGACTTACCTGTTTGAAACTGTGTCTGTACTCCTTACAGGCAGTTTCTACTGTGAACTTGGTACTGAAGATGTTACAGAGTTTAGCACCGTATCCGTTCCTTCCACCTGGGGCAAACACACAACAAGTCACATAAATAATACTGAGACTCAAATATAGTTGAGGGGGATTCTAAGCATTAGTTTTGTTTTTTATAAACTTTATAGAGAAAAGGATGTTCAGGTACATAAGAAGTCCCCAAGTTTTTCCATAAGATTGTTAGAGCGTTAACACAAAATCATTTTCAAACTAAAACTTCCAAATGAGGAGCCACTGAGTAAACGTAAGGCTTCCCTGACCTGTGACTTTTTTCTCTTCGTCGTCGTAGTTACTGGAGGTAAGCAGGTGACCAAAAATGAGCGCTGGGACGTACATCTTCTCGTCTTTGTGCTCAACCACAGGTATTCCTTTGCCATTGTTCCAAATAGAAATGGTGTTGGACTCACTGGTGAAAGTACATAACGTGCAATGATTAGTTTTTCTGAAAATGATAACTAAGACCTGGACACAAAAAATCTTTTATAAACAAACTAGGAGGGAGAAGAATTGAACACTTAAACTTTGATACAACAGTCTTCGTCAACAAAATGCTCAATATGTTTAAATTAAGGATTAGATTTACTGCTTTTTTAGCACAAATAATCAAATAATTGAGCATAGCTGTTCACATACTTGACTCTATGCATGTTACTAGAGGACACCCTTTGACAATAAGCTCAAGCTTACAGGGACACCAGTAGCTTAGTTTGTAAGGACTTGGGTTGGGATCCTTCTGGGTTGCTGATTTTAGTTCTGGTTGGAACAAAACCAGCAAATCAGGCTGATAGTTGAATAGTGCTTTGTTCAACGTACCCTTGAACAAGGCACCAAATCCCCTGAATTGCTCAGGGTGATCACACCGCTGTTGCAGCAGCCTTACTGTCTGACATCTCTCCATCATTTCTGTCCTCAAAGATCTGTTTGAACATGTGCTTGTATTTTGGTCTGTGTATTTGTATAATGTTAAAATAAGTGGAATAATAACTGCCTCCTAGTGAAGGGGTTTCTCAAGTAATCAACAGACATGGTGATTCCTTGCACATCTCCACCTCCATCACTGATCACGCCTTACCTCTGTAACACCTCTGATACTACTAAGGCTGGGCAATATAGCCTAAAAATAAAATCCACATAGAACTCATTTTCCATTTAAAAAAAAATAATAATTTATAAAAATTATTACATAAAAATGACACAAACAGGTTCAGGTTTAATTTGATCACAAAACATCACAGGCATAAACTGAATTTTCCTCTCAGAATGAGAGTTCATGCTGTGATTTTGTTATCAAAGATGCATTATGTATTTTGAATGTAGGGTATGAATGTAGGGTAACTTGCCCACATTTACACTGAGCGCTGAACTATGTTCACCAAACAATCACGTGAAATTAGGGATGCACGATATTTATCGGACCGATATAATATCAGCTGATTTAGAGGATAATTACGTCATTTTTTTAATCCACCCGATACGTACATTTTATCCGATAAAAAGATCCGATAAATTACTTAAATTGGGGAAATTGTTTGCAGGCCGCGTAGCCCCAAAACAAGCCGTGTCGCGCTGTTTACGTCATCTATTGCACCTTACTAGAAGGACCCAAGCCTGCCCCCGTCTCTCTGCCAGACCAAAACTGAACATGGCTTCACCAGTGTGGCTGTTTTTCCTCAGTGGCAGAAGATAACAACAGCACAACTTGTTCGGCGAGAATTCCGAGAGGAGTAAAGAGGACTTCAAGTTTTAACACAACAGATCTTATAGCTCACCTGAAAAGTCGCCATCACGGCAAAACAGTATTGAAAGAAGACGAAGCCGCCGCGGTAGCAGCTAACATGCTAACGCTAAACACCGAGAATGGATGTCCCCATTCAACAGGCGTTTGAAAACTTTAAAAACTTTTTAAGAGACAGTGAAAAGGCTAAAGCCATTAAGAACAAAGTGATGGAGTTCATAGCGCTTGACGACCAGCCCTTTTCTGTCATTGAGAGCCCAGGTTTTCGCAAGTCAATAGCACATTTGGAGCCACATTACACCCTCCCAAGCCGTCGCTTTTTCTTGGATGTATCCCTCCATGCCCTCTAAGGTATTGTTGCCACACACATCCATAACTTAATAACATAACACAAAACAAGAACAGACTACACGTAAGTTTTACCACAGACATATGCACATCTGACGTTAGTCCAGTCAGCAAGCTTAGCTTAACGGCTCAGTGGTTGGATCAAGATTTCAACATGAAAAAAGATTATATTAAAAATAAAAATATGAACTTAGCGGTTATCATTATTGATATCGGCCATGAGAAGCAGGAAATTATCGGTTATCGGTATCGGCTGAAATTTTTCATATCGTGCATCACTACATGAAATTGTCTTTTATGATCTAATTTCCTTTTTAAAAAACCTAGAAATGTGAATGTGCAAATGGCAGGCCCCATCAACAGATGTTTACTTTTCATTTCTTTCTTAAAACAATGCCACAACTTTTAAACTGTTGTTCCTCTGTGGGCAGGAAATGTGGGGGAGGGTAGGTTAACACCCTTTTTAGAGTAAGTCAAGGAAAAACATCATGTTTTTTTTTTTAATCTTCTACAACAAAAGAATCCAATTTTTTAGTAAAACTGAGAATATATACAAGGCCTGGTTATTACCTCTGAAGTCTGCGCCCACAAGGGGATCACTCTGCCTCACCTTAACACCTCTGTGGCTTTTCAAACTAAAGGCTACGCATCCCAGGGAATTTAATATCACACCTGGAAATGGCACTGAAAATAAGCAGATAAGCTTCTATAGAGCCTTTTCTGTTCATGTGCCTCCTGCATCTTAAAACAATGAAGCACAGCTGCAAAGCAAAGACTTCAAACTGACACGAGGGATGCACGGCAGCCATCTGTACACAAACTTCTTATTGAAGCAAGCATACAGTATCTCTGGCTTTAGTCCTGCTTTTGTTTAAAAATTTACATTTTCTTTCAATTGAAGCAATGAATGCAAAATCTCAACTCTATTTTAGGACAAAACAATCACTTCAGTTGGGTCTTTTTTTTTTTTACTATTAAATTTGTTAAAACTGAAATCACATCACAACAGCAAAAATCCTTGACCTGTTAAAATTACTTGAGTCTGAGTAAAGCTTTTTCTCTCAGTTTTAAGACAAACATCTTCCAGCATCCCTGATATATTATATTCACAAAGATGAGGCAGCCTGTCATCCCAAATTACTGCCCAAGGCGAGGTTGTCAGCAGCGGAGAGGTATGAGAATCTGTCACCAGTCAGTGTCCCCCACCTCTGATGTGACACCATGCATCTGGGTTTGTGGTGACTCAAAATAATGACAGCAGCATTTAATAAGCTCCCCCACAAACAGGCTGAGGGAGCTGTCGAGAGCAGCATTAACATCTCTATAAAAGCACATTAGCGGCAGCAGAGACCCGAGTACAGCAGAGCTAATGGTGTCATTTATACGGCAGTGGTCGTTACTGCAGAGACAGCAGCGGCTCGGCTGAAGGACACGCGGCTGTTTAAGCAGTCTGATGTGGATGCAGTTGGCAGGCTGGAGGTGTGCCGCATATAAAGAGAGCTGAATGCATCTCAGCGCAGCCTCATTATACTCTTGTTCTGCTTGGATTCATGCCTCATATGTCCTCCATCTACTGCAGGTATTCACCAAGCCCTGTTAATATACAGCTTAGAGGAGGAAAGACTGAGCACAGGGAAGGTCTACAAATGATCTTTATCACAAAAAGTCTAAATGGAAATATAATTGAATCCAAGTGCTTAGAAAACCATTGTTGCTTTTGAAGGACTAAATGTGCTTGTAGTGTTTCCTTTTTTATTTGGCAAGCTGCCCCTGCACTAAAAAAAATCAGGATTAACTTTGAGTCAAAACCATCACATTCCTTTGTACACTTAAAGACTGGACTTACGGATCAATAGTGATCTTAATGCCGGTCATGTTCTTGTCTCTCTGCTTGTTATCTGCTGCGTTGACTGTAGAGAAAAGCAGAAAAATAAACAGTTAATCAAACATAGAAGTCCAACATAAGAAGCTCAGGGTCACCATCAGGGGTTTTCTCCCAGGACAGACATAGAAAAATGATTGAAAGATTTTTACCACATTATTTCATACATCATATTCTGACTTTAATTTGCTAAAGTCACATTAGCTAGATAATTTTTAGTCATTATTGATCATTAATTCAACTGTTTTCCACTTTAACTATAACAATAGACCATAACAAAGTCCTTTTAATGGACAACCATGTGGGGACATGCATCACAACAAACTCCGTCCTTACACCGCTCTCAGTAACTGAAATATAAACTCATTTATTGTTTTTTAAAACAAAGTCAAGATAGATAAAGGCAATGGAAAGAAGAACTGAATGATAGTGGAAAAAACATTTTGCAACTATCTTAAATAAGCATTACAATAAAAAAAAATAAATTTGTAAGTGCCTGAGGTTCTTTTTTTAATTAACACAGGAAGTCTATGAAAGCTTGAAAATGTGCCATTTATGTTTGACCTGCACAATAAAAGAGGAAAGATAATTATCAGAATTAGAATCACATTCTGATAATTATCTTTCCTTTTGTTTCAATTTAGGTCTATTGTTGCCTCACTCCTGTGCAATGTGATCATCGTAATACTGTTCATTATTTTGACAAAGGTATGAAACAAAAATAACATTTTCGTGCCTCTGGCCAAAGAGTGCATGAACAAAAGGATTTTTTATTTAATTTATTTTTAATGTTTGAAAACAGGGTTAAGATGGAGGAGGCATCTTGACAAGGTGGCTGCTTTAATAAGATCATACTAATTTCTTTATGAGCTTAGACTGCTTTTGTGACTGTAAACTCTTTTAATGGGCAGCTTATGGCGGGGGGGCAAAACTGTTTTTCAGGAGCTCTTCTTTTATAAGCAAAAGAAAAATCTTTACCACTTAATTTACCCCTGATGGGATTTATTAACTGAGGGGAATTCAAGTTTAACTCAACTACGTAGTAATGATAACAGGAAAATACGAGAGCAGAAAAATGTACTGGGATTTGTGTGACTGAGTGAATCTGTCTTGATATCTGCTCCTGGCCTGTGTCTAATTATACTGACACAGCAGTAATATCACACAATCAAATGGAGTCATTAATCAAACACCTCTATCAAACACAAAGGCTGAAATGAAAGCAGTAATCATCTTTACTGTCGTGTGGTGAACAGCTTCATTTCAAACCTGATTACACTTCACGAGCAGAGCCATCAGTCAGGGCATTGTTCTTGCATTTCACTGCTTCATTTAAACTAACAGACAGACAGACAGACACACGGTTACACTGCTTTAATAACCTTTCTGAGCTGAGGAGTGCTGACAGAGCATGCTTGGACTTAACATCTCTGGTAAGAATTTGTCTTAAAGTAGATTGAATTTATGTCGCCTAGCTTCTCTATCTTTATTGGCGTATTGCATCAACAAACTGTTTTCTCTATATCAGTCCCATGTTTGACATTCAACACCCAGTTCAGAGTTTTCTCATTAGCTCTCATTTCTGGCAACTGATGAACTAAACTACGCAAGCACACAGTTTATAGCTCCTAAATCCTCTAAAAAGGTTCTCTGTTAGGCATGTTTTTTAAAGCATGGAGTAGGGCTGAGTGAAATTTGTATCTCAATATTTATCCTTAACTCAGTGGCGTCAAATATAAAGGTGTGTTTCCACCAATCAGTTCAGCTCAGTCTGGTTTGACACAGTACTCAGTTATTGTTGATTTCACTGTCAAATGTCGGTAAAGGTATCTAAACAAGCGAACTGTACCATCCCATCTGTGGCACTCTTCTGTTGGGGTACTAAGTGGAACCCAGTGCAAAGGGTGGAGCCGCGAATTGTCACCTTTCTTACATTTTTCCACTGAATTTTTTCTTATGGCCTGCGACTGTCCTGATTTCTTGATGTACCACACGCCAAGAAGAGGGATCACAAAGTGGTGCTCTGTGTAGTGTGTTGTGATGCTGTAATGCTAACATGAGCTTCATCTTCAGGTTTACAGCCCTGCCCTTAAGTTAGGGTAAGACTGGCTGTAAAAACTCAAGGCAGGTAGGGTTTCCTGTTCCTAACTACACCACAGTGGTGTCTAGGTAGGCCTTGGAATTTTTAAAATAATAAACTATCAATATAAGCTATGCAAAAACTAATGGACGACTTTTCAATTTTCTTCATCAGTATTTAAGATGAATTAATTACCATGTACACCTGCCAGTGACAGAGCTCAGGCAGAGATAATTATTACTTTTTAGTTTATTGAGTCTATGAAATTTAACCAAGTTTCAAATGAACACTTGAATAATTTTGTTAAAAAATATTTCACCAATAGTGCATCTGCTTATTGAATTATATCAGTATTGTTGGATAATAAAATATGCGCTGATTTGATACAATAACACCTGTTAAGGAGACCATTTTGCATGGATATGAATATGACAAGCCTGGAGATGTTGGCTTAATTTTAAGGGTGCCTTGGGTAAAAAGACTTTTTTAACCAGTGCGATACCAAACTGTACCGAACACTAAGAATACTGGGCTTTTCCTAACTGTAAAAATTACAGAAACGCACACACTCTGTCTAAATTTGACAAAACACAGGCAACATTACAATATTTATATTGACCTTGTCTAAATTTCCTATGGTGTCAACCTTTACACGTTTCAGGACTAGAAAATCTCTTTAATTTCAATGATTGCGTGAATTACAAAGTACAGAAACTAAGTGTTCAGTCCTATTTTTATACAAAAGCACTCTAAAATTCACAAAAGCATTGGCAACACTTGTAAATGTGGATGGCTGTTTCCCCTGCTCTTATCCCAGACACTTTTACAAAAAAGTTTTGATCATCAGAAAATATAGATTACTCATTATTGGATGTTTAAGACTTTTGTTTTATTGCTGTGGTATAAACTGCTAATAAATATAATTAAATGTTTACTACTTAAATTATTGTTACCATTTTTTATCTTTATTTTGTTACAAAAAAAAGATTATTCTCCATTTAGCTGCAATATTTCCAATTAATTATAAAGCAGGCATGTTTAATTACTCATTGGGCCTGCTATCTGTTGAACTTTTGAGTTAACCTAAATAACATTTATATAAAGAACACCACCTTCCTTATTTCTCATCTGAAAACATATTTTACAACTAAAAATTGAAATGATTCTTAGTTTTTGTTTGAAACAAAGTTGCAGGGGACTGTTTTTTGTTTTTAACAGAGTCATTTTTCTGTGCTTTAGCTCTTTGAGATGACTTACGTTTGTTTTGTACCTCTGTTGTATCAACTCCAAGATAATTAAAAAAGAATGATGAACACTAAGGTGTCAAGTTTGGATCATCTTTCTGGAGTTTGCAGCCAGCACTCTTGTTTCCCTCCATGCCTTTGTGTACAATGATGCAGCAAAAGAGCAAAACTACAATGACGAAATGTGAGTCACTGTCAGACAAGTTTTATCCACTGATGATTTGATTAGTCAACAGCACTGAAAACATTTTAGTGTCCATTTTCTAACAAATGTCTCTATTCACACAGCAAACAGAGGGCGCACAAAGACGAGCTCTCAGAGAGAATCTAATCTCTAAATACAAATGTGGATCAATGCAGCAGACTGTGACTCAGTCAGTGACATTTATACACTGATGAAAAGACTTCAGTAGACTTCAGAAGAGTCAACCTGAACTGAAAAATACAATCTTATATTAAACTCTGCATTCAGAGTGCAGAGGGCATTTTACTCACCAAGAATTTCATCAAAGATTTTATAAAGTCCAGGGACATAGGTGATCTCCCTCTGGTTCATGCCGAGGTCTTCGTCGAAAACCCACATTTGCTGAAAACAAACAAACAAACAAAAAATGAAGCAAGTGTCAAAGCCTGGAGTGGACAAACACTCAAAAACTTTTAAACACCATCTAGAAAACCTACTTTGCCATTGACACAGGGTCATGTAAAATTTTATACCTGACAGGTTAAATCAAGACTTGAATACTGCTCATGGCCTTATATCTGCATAAAGATGTTTGTTTCTAACACAAATAGGCTGTCAAATTACAGGGCCAGATCATTTCAAGTACATCCGCGCCCTGGTGTTCTGTACAAAAATTATGTATACATCATTATCTGTTCAAGCTGAAAAAATGAAGGAACTATAAGCATAACGGATCTATTGCATCCCTTGTTGCCACAAAATCACATAATGATGCTTTTAATAGTTTTATTCTTTCAATACAAAAAGCAAATTCAAGTTCTGGCCATCCATAAAAAGAAGTTTTGTTTTATTTTTTATTACCAAAATATGCAAGCTAACTCATGCTTGCTGTCTAAAAGCACACATAACTTCATGCCAAAATGCTGCAGCTAAAACATGAAATTTAGGAGACTTTCTCTCTTTGACTCAAAGCAGCTCTTCATTAAAATTATGGTTTTTAAAAGTTGTGGTACTATTGTCACTATGGTTTAAAGAGATGTGGGGTTTCATTTCTTTTTTATTATTACCTATGATTATCACTTACAGCAACAAAAAGCATTCAAAAATTAACAACCAAACAACATAATCATAAATGATCTAATTAAAAAAAATGTTCAAAACTGATAAATATGTGGAATAACTGATAATAACATTTCTAAAAATTTAAGTTTGTTTAATTTAAGCCTGTTTTCATATTGGAAAAAAATCTTCTAGAAAAGTTAAATGGTTTAAACAACTATTTTTCTCTTTATTAGTTCTTACAAGTGATATATTCAAGCCTTTTCTTCATAATATTTTTGTTTTCATTATGTAGAATTAACAACTTAAAGATAGATCTATTGTGTTACCATGTGATTTGTTTTCAGAAATAGACACTGAAGGACCCTTTTCAGGAAAAACTTTATAGCAGATCCAAAAACTTAAGTGGCTTTGGAGTTTGATGTAATGCTTAAATCAATTTGAACAACAATCATTTTAAAACCGCGCAGAGAGTAAAGCTGTGAACTTTACAATTCTTTTTTAAAAATTAGTTGTTAATCATTTTAGCACTTCTGCAAACTCAGGGCCACTCTCTGTGAGTTTAAAGCTGGTCTTTGTTGTTTTTGTTTACATAATGCTGGACAGTTACAGCATTTGCAATGCTCGTGTTATTTTTAGAAAGTGAAACTAAGCGTACTGCATATTACACAAGAGTTTGTTTACGACAGCCGGCTGCCGAGCTGTGATGTTATCAACACCTCACTGAAGACAGCCTGCAGCATCAGACTGATACCATTACTGCTGTGCACATTTTGTGACCCCAAATCAGTGAAAAAGAAACCTTTCTGGACACAGAGTCTTACAGTGGGTTTGATGGAAACACAATGTCATGCAATCATCCAAAAGTCAATTGTATCTGTTTGAAATACAGTTTTGCCAGATTCATGTCACATTTATATTAAAAAAAAAAAAACATAACAATAAAGACACGTTGTTTTAGAAAAATGCCTCAAGACGTTTCGGCACGTTTTTTCTATACTGGAGGTAAAATTTAGATATATGGTTGGCACTTTCTGTTGAGCTTTTCAACTCCTCTTCAACAGGACAATCTATTAAATGTTTACGCCTCGTGTTCAAACTCCTGCGATCTTTAAAAATAAATGAAATATTTTGTACTGCAGTACAAAAATTTATCTACAGAGGTGTACCATGTGCAACTTTCTATTTAAACTATTATAAGCTAAAATTCTGATATTTAAAAATTATAATCCTCTTCATATTATATTGTAACAGCATATTTTATTCATCAGTCACCCATATATATGTGTTTGTGTATATATGTATATATGTATTTGAAGTCATATGTATGTAAATATAGTATGTAACACAATTACTAACTTATCTCATGTGCATTTTTCTTAACTTAGACAGTTTTTATACTTAAACATTCTGAATAAAAATGGGAAATTGATCTGATTTTGTTATTACCAATGACGTTAATGATCTATCTATCAGATTATTTATCAATTCCTCTATCGATTCCTGTGGATTTTCTGCATAGAAAAGGCAGGTCTGCACGGGTGTTCAGAGGAAACAGCGTTAAACACACTCCTGATGTTTAATGCCTCTGCATGTTTCAGGTGTTTTGACCATGCTTGACATCAAACAGACAGACACTGGATTTTGTCCAGTTAGTGCTCAAAAGCAGATACGAGACCTCGTGAGTAAAAATAAGACTTTTCAAAAGGAAAAAAAAAAAAAGATTAATTTCAAAAAAAAAAAAAAAATTCAGGACATCTTAAGACTATTTAAGGACCTGCAGAAACCCTGCTTACATGAATGATTAAACGAAGACATAAGCCTTTTATAGATGTCTTGACACAAAGTTAACTCTGGTTAAGTTGAAAACCTCTGATTTATGTAAGTTAAGGAAAAGCCTAGATACATCTGCTTGCCACTTAGTTCTCCTCAGTCATGATAAGCTCTTCTCTGATTCACCACGCCCTATCACGAGAGCACTTTCCATATAAAAACAAACAAGCTCAGCCAAAACCAACAGCAGTTAGCTCCACCAGATTAACCTCTTACAAGAACTGCTATACGTTTCACTGCCAGCATTTGGAGGAAGCACAGGATTATTCCTGCAGCACTATTGGCTAAACAAGAAGTATTGTTGGATGAACTCTCAAGACTTCTCAAACACCACCTATACCTGTTTCAACCCCCCAAAAAATACATAATCAGAAGGTCAGCATTACCAATGTTAGGCCATGGTTTTTTCCTGGTGTATACATTTATAAAACTGTAACATAATATCTACACAGGGGTGGACTAGCTCATTTCTATGGACTTATTCCTAAACTTCTGAGCCCTGTCTTAACATAATAGATATGAACTGTATGTGTCTTTCTATTTAACATACAGCGTGTAACAGCATTGTGAGGCTCAAAATCTTTTTGACTCTTCAAAAGGACTTGAGCAATGCTTTTATTTACCAATACTGTTCATTCAGGTAAATACAGCTGCTCCCTTTTTTATCATGGTTTATGGTAAAAAAAACGTAACTAAAATTTTAAATTAATCAAAAGACGTGTTTATTATTATATTATTATTTAGCATTAATAAATGCTGCATATCAAAGTACTGAAATTGATGTAACCTTACTTTATCATCAGAGAAAACCGTGTCCTATAAAGTTTTCACAAAATAAGATTTTCAAACTTCTATATGATAATAGTAAGAATACAATATCATAACTGCATAGCTCCACACCAGGGAAATACAATTTGAAGTCTTGAGTATTTTATTATGTTGGGAGGATAAAATTACTAAAAATCTGTGAAGATAATCTTTGAGGCCATCAAATAATCAGGCCTTTGCTGGCTTTGGTCAGAGGGGGGAACACATGCTTAAAATCAAATCAATTATCCTGTAGTGTGCACCCTGCTTTACACCTTGTCCCCACTGAACGCCCCATTTCTATTTCCTTTCTGACTTTTCTAACTTAGAAGAGCTTATTAAACTGTTCCACTGTCTAAAACACTATACAGACTGAACTGAAAATGGCTGAACTGGTTTCATTCAAAGCTTTTCGTTAAATTTTGCTCACCAGGCAGCGAGATTCCTATGAACAATGCCTGTGTTCTTAATTGTAACTGTCCCCAAAAATTCTTGCTCTTCCATTGTCAAGTTGTTGTTTTTGATATATTTATTGGTTGTAATTTATTGCCTAAACCTTTTTTAATTTTGTATTGATATTTGACGTGTGCTGCTGACCTCTTGGCCAGGTCGTCCTTGTAAATGAGATCCTGATCTCAATGGGATTTATCTGGTTAAATAAAGGTAAAAAAAAAGCATATGATCTGTTTCATTGAGTGAAATGATTTATTTTCACTTTCAACACAGAGGGAGAATCTATGGCTCACAGAGAGCTGCGTAATGAGGAGCATTTAATCACCTACATGTCAACACAAAGCACGACGTCTTCTTCCCCACTTGTACAGTTTAAGCACAATGTACTGTTTACACAGGGACACATAGGGCACAGAGATACACTTTCAACAGATTCAGAGTGACAGCAGATTAGACACAGAATCCGATGCTTGCAGTTAGGACATCTTAACACAGCTCATAGAAGTTTTCACTCAACTTTTTATGGGCTCAATCCTCACTGATCAACCCGTCTTATTGAAAATAATTATTTGTCCTTTTAAATTACAGCAACACACTCACCTGTTTACAGCTGCTGCTTTCTACTGAATTATGAAACACCCCTCTTCCCAGCTTGATATGATTCCCAATATCCTGCTGCGGACTCACCTGGGTGATGGGCTCCACGCTGCCGATGTATGTATCCGGGCGGAGGAGGATGTGCTCGAGCTGGGTCTTCTTCTGGTACACTCGCTCCACGGACATTTTGGAGCTGGCCTTGTCTTTCTTTGTTCCCTCCATTTTGCCACCACCGCCATTCGCCGCCTCCTGTTTGGCAGATTTGTTTTGTCATAAATATGCACATAACTCCCTTAAACCCCAAGGACCTTCACTGAGAAGAGTCTGTGAAACAGTGCTGTTGACAGCAGATTATCGGAGCTCAACACCACAGGGGGACACACCCCTGCCCTCTCTGCTGTTTTATGATCGTGGTGACAGATAGTCAAAAGAAAAATATAAAACCTGTAGGGTAAAAATGGTAAGAAGAATGAGTTCATGGTGAGTTTATGCAACAACTAGCTTTAAAGGTCCACAACTCTGTTTGAAACTATAGCAAAGCACATTCTAATAGTCTCTAATAGTCTAATAGGTAGAGTACACTACAGGATTTTTTTTTACACATTTGTCTTAAATAATAAACAGCTTAGTTATGGGTATTTGGCTGAGCAAAGTGATATGTCTTCAGCAAATAATGCAACTAGTTTGAATAAAAAGTCGACAGTTTAAAAAAAAATAGCATTAACATATTTATTTATATATTTTATTTCTTTATTGATCTGTTGTTCGTAGCAAAAGCCAGTAGGTTTGGGTATAAAATAAGGACCTCAGACCTAACCAAATTCAAGGTCAATGGTGTCTTTTTTTTTTTTTTTCCAAAAATAATTATCAACTACATATATATATTCAAAAAGCAACCATTTGGCTAAGAAAAGTGATCAGAGTTATATCTCTCCTTTATCTCCTGTAATGGCTTCCCCTTGTTTATGACATGTAACATAAAAATACATTTCTTCGGATTTGCTGTTTTTCAAGCGCTGTTCATCACTGAAATAAATTAAATAATTGAGACTTTATCTTCTTAAATCTTATATCAGTGTATTCCAAAGTAAAGCTAATTTTGGTGACCTGAAAAAGCAGTGCAGTAGTTAATGTAATAGCAGCTCTGGAAGCCTTATTCTAACAGTTGTGATTACACAGGAACAAAAAACTACAACTGATACTGTTCATTTTCACTCATTTCACTGACATTTCAACCCTTTTTTTCAAACTCTGTGCTTCCCAGAGCGTGGGCCGTGGCTCACTGGTGGGACGTACTGCAGGTGGGTCCCAGGATATCATTTACAATAAATCAAAAGCATACGCCTAATCGCAGCCACATCTTAACTGTAATATTCTGAATCACAAAGGAGGTGGCCGATGTTTTGACTCTCGTGTTATGGTTGTATGAGAATTTTGGCAGGCCTCATATCATTTTCCGTTCATATTGGACTGTGGTGTACTCGAGTTTGGGGGAGGCTGTTCTAACTGTCTTATTACATCAGTAGCTTATTACACAGGGATAAAGAATATAATGATTGTTACAAGAGGCATCATTTTACTTCTTGGTTCCGTCTGGTATGATGAACCTTTCATCGTGTTTGAACAAGGCAACTTGGAGTTTCAGCTTTTTTATGTTCAGAGAAATTACAAAAACTGAAACTCTGCAATTTAATAATGTTGTGAGACCCCTAAGTTTATCAAGACTTGATATTTATGTAGAAATACATAAAGAATCATAAATTAAAAATATTCTAACATCAGTTTGACATTGTATTTAAAGGTACACTGCAGCATAGGAGAGTGTAAAGATTGTTCACACTGCTGTTCAGAGCTTTATTTTACACTTCTGTGATGTCCTGCCCACAGTGTGAATGCGTTAACTACACATTTGTTTCATCTCCAGAGGCAGTATCAGAGGTGTGATACTCGGGGAAGGTATTATGTGGGACCAGTGGGGGAGCACAGCACTGCAAACAATGTATATACTTAAAGGTGTCACAAGAAAGCTCAACTGTTGTTACACTTCAAGACATTTATGTTAATTCTGCAATGATGTTTCACATTCACAAACACACTCACAGGGCGGTGCTCCCCCACTGGCTCCATGTGATCACTTCTCTTCTAACCACACATACATCACAGCACACATAACAAATAGGAGGTCAAATTATTATACCACAGTGACATCACAATGGAGGAGAAAACATCACAGAAGCTTATATATTACAGCAGCGTGAACAAGGCTTGTGTGTCTGCTTGTTCGTGTGGGGGAAACATTCACCTGGCCACATTCTCTAACACTCTCCTACATTCCCCCAAAGCTGCTTTGCTTAAGGACTATTCAATAATGGCAAATATTTGATGGCTGATATTTTGATAAAGTAATTTAAACATAATTTTCCACTGATTTTAAATCGGGGCATCGTGTGAATTTCTTGTTATCACACATGTTTAGCACTATAATACCAGGAACAATTTATGCTAAAGGGAAAATAACGTGTATTCGAAAAAAGTAACATGTGGAATTAATATATGTGGACAAATAAATAAATGCTTTTCTATAACACTATAATTCCAGATATGTTGTTTGAACAATATTGGGAAGCTATTATAGTAACAGAAATGGAGAGTCCTGTGCCAATAAGTAATGAAAAACAAACTGATATTAAAGGACTATATTTCTATCACTGTCACTGCTGCTCTGCTTTAAATACTACCTCAATTTTATTCATCAGTGTACTACAATCATATGTGACATATAATCTGTAAGTATTAATCACCATTTGCACTGTAAGAATTCAATAAATATTCAGCTATCCTATGCAATACACTTCCACATATACATAGATATATTTGTTTTTATTCTCAATATATATCCTTTCTATCTTATATTTGTATATAGAGGATGTTTGTAATTGCATTCTGATTTAATCTTGTATATATTTTGTACCCATACTTCTTAGAACTATTTTATACTTAACTTCGTGTTTGTTTTTTACGTAACTATGTACTGCACTGAAAAAGTAGAAGCTCTCCAATCTCATTGTACATTTTTGTATGATGACAATAAAAGGGAATTCTATTTATTTTGATTAGTTCATGGAATACACAACCAAGCAATTCGTATTTTACATTGCTACACAATGTTGATGTGCTCTGTAAGAGGTGGATAGAGCAGAAAAACATTGTACTCAAGAAAATGTACAGTTTCTTAAAACCATTTTTCCTCCAGTAAAAGTAAAAGTGATACTTTGTGCATTGATTTAAGTTCAAGTAAAAAGTACTTTATATGATGTGTATGCAAAGTACTTTTTTTAATGTGAATACTTATAGGTAAACAGTTTGAGAGTGACGTGTTGACCAGCTACATGTTTAAGTATAGAAGTACAGAACATTAACATCCGATCAAAAGCAATCGTAATCATGTATGAGAAATTATATTTTATGAACTCTCTGTGTCATAGATTTTTATAAGCACACTGTATTTGGCAAAGTTAATATAACATACCAAATATGAGTATGGACAATAATGGCTTGAAAGATATAAAAGTAATGACACTTCATTTGAAATATATAGTTTAAAGTTAATGTTGTGAACAAGATGTCCATAACGAATGTGACCATATCTGATGGGCGTTCTGTTTCTGAACTATTAAGTAACGCCTCTAGAGCCATTACTATCTTAGTATCAACAACTATTTTAATATGTAGCATACTAAGTTGTCTGATACTTAACTTGGTAGTATTAATACTTTAATTAATTAATTTAATTTTAAGTTTTAACATCCTGACAAAATTTATCAAAGACAACTACGATAGATCTAGCTTTACAACAACTTTTCAGACAAATGTAACTAAGTACAATACATCCCACAAATGTACTCAAGTAAAAGTTAAAGTACTGGTTTGCAAACTACTCAAAATACAAGCACAGATACAGCTACTCAATTACAGTAACCTGTGTATGTATAGACAGAAAAGGCTGGTATACCAGTCCCTTTCACTTTAGACTGAGTTTAATAATATGGACAAACGGGAAATCGGGAAAAATCCGACACCGTGCATCCCTAGTTTAATACAACAGAATTAACAGCAAGCTGATCAAAGAGTGTAGAACAACGTTTGGGCTATTGAAATGTGTTTTTAAACATTTAATCATAATACACAAGAACACAAAAAAGCGCTATTTCAAGTTTAACAAAGTTTTACGTCTTCAGTGGGATGAAATATATAAGGGCATTCTGCATCTTTGAATTTATCAGGACTTCATACGTATACAAAATGATCCTGCATAAGTAATAATAAATACTGATTCATTCATAACATTGAAATGAGGACTGCAGCTGGTTGGTCTCTTGTAAACGTAGTCTTCATAGGAGAGTGTACACACTGTGCTGGGGGATTTAAATGCTAGCTTAAGCGAGGTGGCTAACCGTGTTTATATATCATATCATATTATGCGGCAATAGTCTCGTTCAGTTATTAGAAATGATGAACTTATAGCTATTACAAATGAATAACAAAGTAACTCACCAACCAAGCCAGGGCTCCGCTTCCTGCTGCTCCGTTGGACATATTCCTTTGTGATCTGTTTTCTGTGATGCAGCTCGCAAAATGTCTTCAGCACCAATTAATTTAAGAGTCCTTTTGCATAACAAGTCTCCTAGTTTCTAAAATCTACCCAGGCCTGTTTATCTCTCATGTTCTTTCCCTTGCTTTGTTGAAGATAATCCCTTCAGTGTATCAAAACAAGCAGAGGAGGGGAGTGTATCGGCGGCTATTGTTAAAATCGACAAGCGGTGAGGAGAGTAGGCCTAAACTTCCAACAAAGATGCTAGCCGGGCTACTTATTGCTAAATAAATACTATACAAGACGCACACGTTAAATAGGCTTACAATTCTAGGTTAAAACTAAGCAGGATAAAATGTCTGTTAAAAGAAAATTCTTCTAAAACGAGTTAATTAAATATTTCTCATTTAAAAATAAAACGAGTATCAGCTAGTAGTAGCATCCGCTGTCCGGCTCCTCCATCTGCAAGATAGACGGCGAGTCGTCTCGCGGACGAACCGACCAATCAGGAGGCTGCTTTTCAAAGGCACCGGCAAATCAGCCAATCACAGAAGACAACACATACTAACTATGCTCCTCTTTTAACACAAGATGGCGGCAAAATGCACTTGAGAGTCATCGGTCAAAAACCAGACAGTGTGTAATTTAATAAAAACCTTTCCTGCCTGTTTTCTTTGTAGTTGTCTGATGGAAACATTTGAACACTTTAACGTCTATGTTATATTACAGGATGGATCTTGATTAAATTTGACAAATACTCTGGTACAGGAGCTATACCATATATTTTTTATCATTTTTTGACAATCCTTAGGTTTCCAGCGAAGTACATGTAATCGATTTATTTATCTCAGAAAAACTATTTATTGACAAACTGATTTTAACTTTCAAAATGATTAATGTGCTTCAAGACACTTAAAACCAAACTTCTCTGACAAAAATATAAATGAAGCAATCAACTCAATCCACAGTCAGTATGATTCAAAACCTCCTCTGTAATTTAACTTCTCTTAATTCTTATCTTATAATAAAAAAAATTACGTATCAATGACTTTTCTTGTTCCTATGGCATTTGTCATACATGTATGTTGAGCAATAACTTTTTGTTCAATTAGGCAGTATATGTTTGATTTATTATGGTCAATAAATGTCTTAAGGAAAATCTTTCAGACAAAAACAGCAAATTGAGTAAACTAAACAACTGAGAAATTTGTCTTTCCCCACTTACACCTCATGAAATTAAAGTTGTATCCTTTTTGGATATATAATCAACAGACAAGTATTTAGGTCAGACATAATGAAGACAAAAATAGAAGAAGATATTTTCTTATTAGGGACTCTGAGGAGAAAGTCAAAATATTGAGGAAAAAAGATACAACACTGAAATACTGAACTGAAAAATCCAAATGAAAAAGAAAGGGGAAAATGGCTGAGAATATAGTATGAAATTTGGTTTAAAAATGAAGATGTCAGCAAAGGCTGATATGTTGAGAAACAAGTCAAAATATCAAATCCAAAATTTGTATAGACCAACAATTCTGTGACTAGAGAATGTTTTTGAGAGAAAAAAAAGCTCATTCTTAATTCGAATTTGCCATTCGAACCATGGGACTAAAAATATTTAATTTATTTGCATCTATTCTTGGAATAACACCCACACAATCCCACAAATCACATTTACTTTCTCAAATATTAATCATCAGTATAGGTTTATTTACAGGCAGGACAGCAGCAACCTCAGCTTACAGGGACATCAACCAAGGTGTGCTGAGTTCCTAAGTCATCCTACGTTACAAATTATTGACACAATCACAGTGGGAACATTTTTTACAAAAAAACTATGGCTTTTTAGTTAAATTTTTTCAGGTGCAACAGATATTGCATGAATCATACCTTGGGTTTTTATTATTAAGAGTGATTTATCAGCAGTTATGTATATTACCAAACCGTGATGGTTCCAAACAAACTCACTTATTGTTGCACCCTTTTGACTGACACAGAACATTTTGTTAAAGAATAAACTATTTTGAAACTAGAAATTATAAGCACTGAGTTTTTTAAGTGTACGAGGCTTCCTCACCAAAAGTTTCTTGCTCACCAATACCCACAGGCAGTATTTTGAGAATATAGAAAACACATCTTAACTCACCAGGGAAAATTGACAGATAATTAAATATTGCACTGATTTGTCATCAAAGATAACGATCCCCCAAACAAAAAATAGTGGGTCCACTTTTTCTAGAGTAAAACATGTGTTAAGCATCTTCCAACTGGACAAGGATTTCAAATGAACACTGCTCCGTCTCCTTCAGGCTCTGTCTGAAGATCTGAGCGTGCTGCCACGATGCATCCCCATCTCCACCACTGAGTCCTGCTTCAATAACAAACTCCGACAAGCCGCAGAGACTCTGGAACGACTGCATCTTCCCATCTACAGAGCCAAACGCATAAAAGTTAAGCATAAGATTGAATTATGTTACACAATCACATTCACACTATTCTACTAAATGTCTATTACATAAGCTCACCTCCTGAGAACTCTGTTGTAAGCGGCCCTGTCTCTAAGTGCCAGCATACTTCCCCAGAGTGAAAGGTCTGGCTGTTGGCCATGATCGAGACAGACTTTATCTTCATTCCTGCTGGAGCAAAGTCAAACTTCCAGCTGATCTTTCCCTCTGAGGAGCCTTCTGTCCGGGCTATGTAAGCCTGAAGAAACAATCACAATTAGATTATGGTAGCTATTGCTGCTGATGGTTTCAAGAGCCAATGAACACTCAGGTATGGACTGATTTAATTCATGTTTTCAGATTCATTTACAAAAATGCCTATCTTATTCTGCTTTATAAAATATTTCCATTGATTCTATTATTTTAAGATGCTCAAGATTATTTTCTTTTTAACTGCAGCCTGCTCTACTTGCAGTGTAAAAACTTTTGGACTGAATTGGAGTTACACAGACATTTCCCTCATTAAAGTCTTAGAAAACACTTTAGTGAAATAACTTGTATTAGACAAACACTAAAATTTCCTCTGACACATTACTACAAACTATTAGTGTTGACAAATAGTTTAAATTGTTGATAAAGAACATTCTACCTTTTTTTGCATGGCTGTCAAGATTTAGTGTTACATAATACTCTCCAAGTGAATGTCCTTCTCACAATCAAACATTAATTTTACATATGCAGTTAAGTTGGACTACAACTGTTGTTCAAAAAGGCCATTTAAAGCAATAATAAGCTACTTTTCCAGCTAAAAACAGTCGTTTCAAAGCCGATCTTATATAATGAAGACCCAACAGAGATAATAGTGTCTATCTATCAGTCTCAGAGCTCCTATTCACCTGCTATAGCACTATGTAAGTTTGGAGGTGAGCAACAGTTAAGTTGCAGTATGTGTGTACTGCTTTTTCTCCATGCTGTTGAGGCGAAAGTGTCAAAAGATTATAGGAGAGAGGGTGGAGACAAATGAGGAAAAAGGAAGGGAAAGGAAGAAAGACAGTGACAGTGTAGGAAGCTGCACAAGAGTGCATATTGGACAAGCTTTTTCATCTCGGCAAAAGCTTTGAGGAACAATAGCTAGTCAGACACTGAACTGGTTATGTTGTCATTGGACTGGTGCATTAAGTTATCATGTCAAGCTTCTTTGTTGGGTTTGCTGGATCTGCTCTCGTTATGAGGTTACTGTTCACGTTCAAACCAATTCAACTTATATCAACTAGCATGTAATACAGTAGCCTCTCTAAAATGGCCTTTGAGCCACAGACTACATCATATTCATACTCCACCTGCAAACTGTTTAAAAACAACAAGCAGCTGACAAGAGAAGCTATATTTTTACAATTAAAATCAATAGTGACCTTTATCAGTCAATATAGTACACTGGTTTCTCACATCCTTGCCAGCCAGCTTCATCACCCTCAGTGCATCAACAAATGCACACTGTCTGTGAGGAGGAGGTGGCAACACTGTGGACTACAACAGGATAAATACATTCAAAGCTCACCTGGACCACTAAAGAGTAACAAAAAAGACTTCTTAAATATTGCTGTCCTCTGCCATTTTTGTGGCCCTTAATAGAAGTTTGTTCTCAACTATCCTTTTGAAACACACGCTTTAAAATTCGAAAGCTGACGACACCAGATGCATTTTATTACATTAGATTAAACAGCAAGATCTTGTCTGCGTGTGTTCATGAAAAGTTTTATTTCAGGCATTAATCTGAAACCAGTGTTATAAATCTCATATACCTTTGGCCTTAGGTAGCAGGAAGCGCTAAATGCTAATTCACCTCTGCATTTTCTGATTTATTCCTGCACCACCACTCTGTATGCTCCCGTTCAATGTTACCATGGGCCATCTTTCTGTTGTCCTTGATACCATGCTAGCATAGTATACACTGGCTGCATGTTGAATTGTGCAAACAAAAAAATCTTCATGGCTTTAAATACTGTGTACATATTTAATGCTTTATGTCTGGCACATAAGCAATGAACACTATCTCTTGTGCTTGTAGCGAGATTGAAAGGCAATTCATTCATGCTGGTGGACTTCTGGGTCAATGTCTTTTTTTCCTTCTTCCAAGTGTCGCCAAGCATCCCTCCTCCTCTCAATGTCATTACTTCGCTCATCAATTTTATTTATCTGATTTTAATTCCCTGACGTGTTCTTTTGTTGCTTTCTTTTAATCTGCTTTTATTTTCTTATCTTATTATCTATTTTTAACTGGAAAGCACTTTGGTCACTTCGAGTGTTGTAAAGTGCTCAACAAATAAATTTTGATTGATTGATCAAAGACAAATATAGTTGTAGATATCTATGGTAATTCTTGATGGTTAGTTGGGTACCAAAATGTAGCCTGTCATGTCTGTCAGAGGTTCAAAACACAATTTTAAAGCTGTGTGACAACCTCATTTAATACAATGAACAGCATAATGAATAATACATCTTGTAATGAGACCATGGCATATAATTATCAAGAGTAAGTTAATAAAACATTACAAAAAGACGTACCATCTGCCAGTCGTTCTCCATCTTTCTGAACACAGACTCCTTCCTCCACACACACTGATCCCAACTCTGAGTGACTTCACAGTTGTTGGACACTCGACAGTACTGGTCTTTGGAGGCAGTGTAACGCACGTGTAGTAACCGGTCGCTCTTTTCTTTCTCGGTGGGAGAAAACACAAAACCTACAGCCTGAGGAAATACACACAAATCGTTAAACCGTAATGATATGAATGATAAACCAAATGTAGTTAGTCGTGACAGAAAGTCTGTGATACACAGAAGTCTTAGGAGAACAAACATCCATCTTTTTTCAAGCTAAGATATTCCTTTGCAGCTTTTTGCCTTTATTGATAGAAGAGAGAGAGTGCACAGAGTTAGAAAGTGGACAAGAGTGTATGGGAAGAGACACTGGAAACAAACCCAACCCACACTAGGTGAAAGTCGATATAAGTATGTTCAAGGGTGTAAACCACTCAGCTGCAGGTAAAGTTTACATGTTATTAAACAGAGTAAAATAAAATCTGCACACATGCCCTTCCAGGGTTTGGAGGATTTTTTTTAACGTTTGTTTTGTCCTGTCTCTTTGCAGATTCAGCTGAGGGCCACAATGCAACATTTTCACCAGATACATCTGAGTGCTTGAACATATTTGGAAATTTGTGATGTGATTTCTTATTAAAGTGTTAGTGGTGATTCTTCTAAAACACTACCACTGTTGGTTATATGACCATAGGTTGTACCTGTGTGGTTGCTGTATTAGGCCCTCTGGTCTCTCCTCGAGCTAACCTCCAGGCTAAAGATCCAGAGTTACGACCCCCCAACTCTCCTGGCTTTGGTGTCTTTGGGGAAATAAACTCGACAAGCTCGACAAGCAGCCGCTCTGTAAGAACAGTCTTCCTGTCTGGACTAAGGGACTGCTGCCTCTGTGTACCAGAGCAGATAAACAGTGGTCAAGGTCAGATTTACTACAGACATCAAGTTATATTTGTAGGCTAAGAGGAACTCACAGATGCATTAAGACCGTTAATAGTGTGCAGCAGCCAGGCCTCCTGAACCCTGGTCCTCCTTGTTAAAACTTCAGGATGTTTGCAGGAATACCTCCAGGTCACATCAACCACCTGAAACACACACACATATGCTGAAGACGCATAGGGCTGGGCGATATAGCCTAAAAATAAAATCCCTGATTTCTTCTTCTTCTTTTGTTTTTTTTTACAAAACTCGATTTACAATTTCAATCGATTTTTCCCCCTCAAGGATAAAAAACTCCAAGTGACACAAAATACAAGAATCAAGTTTTGCTTTTATGTTATAAAGATGCATTCTGGAACTAAACAGAATTTCCCTCTTATAGTTAAGTTGCATGTTGGTATTTTTTTAATAAAATTTTGATAATGTAGTTTGATTGAAACAGGTTTGTCAACATGAACATTAGATTCTGTGCCATTTTCACAGTATGTCAACACGAAACTCTCTGATCAGTATTTAATCTCATTTAATAAACAAATACAAGCCTCAACATCTGCTTGAGCAAAACCTGACAATGCCTACCACAATAAAAACTTTAAATTTTCAGTATTTCTATTTTCAAATAGTACAAAAACTTAAAATAACATTAAGTGTAAGTCAAGAAAAAAATCTCGATTTTTAGTTTTTAAATCTTCTTCAAAATATAATTTTAATTAATTGATTTAATCGATATATTGCCCAGCCCTAAAGATGCACAAACTGTTTGCTAAAGTTTTTAAAGAAACAACAATGAAAGAGACCGCTCTTTTAGTTTGGCCAAGGAGAGAAATTAATTATCACGCCTGGATCAAAGCAGACAAGCTTGAAATCAGAACCATCCAAAGGGTTGTCACAGTAACTAAAAAAGTCACAAATTTTTTACTTTGATACCATACTAGTAAAACTGAACAATATTAAAACCTACTGGGATATCACTGCAATCCCAAACACCAAATATTAGGTAACATCCTGTTAATAATTACCAAAATTGCATGCAAACTCATGGGACGATGGTACATACTACATTCTTAAAATTAGGATAAAGGTGTTTTTTGTGGTAGAGTAATGAATCGTCTCCATGTCTGACCTGGTCCTTTGAAAAAGCCAGGATGTAGGCGAGTTTTTTGCCCCAGCCGACCTCATACAGCAGAGGTTTATCACAAACGTTCTCACAGGAGTCACAGTGCAGCCAGCGACGCTGAGATGGAGAGTAAATCTCTGTCCACACATGGTCTGGAACAACAAAGACATAAATACGAGTTTCACTGTGTGTTTCAAACACTGAAATAACACTGAAATAACTTTTCACTAATGATGCACCAGTTGTCAAAACCAGTGTTTAAACTACAAGTGGTCAAAAAACTCAAATATCTGTCAAAGTATTTCTGACATTGTCCACCAAGTTATTATCGCAAATGTAGACAAACACCTATTGAGTAATGTAAACAATTCTTTAAAAAAGTTTCTAATGAATTTAGATTTGGATAACCACCAAAATCTAGTCACTTCTTCCTTTTGCCATGACCAACATCCTGAAAAGTCGTCCATCAAAATCTGCTGAAAACTTTCAAAGTTACCTCGCTCACAGATGAGTAAACAGACAAACAAACAATGGCAAAAACAGACCTCCTTGGTGGAGATAATAACACTTAGACCAGCCCTGATACTCAATTGCCAATGGCTAATGTTTGCAAAGAGGAACAATATCAGCTGATACCAGTGTGACCCAGTGCTGACGTGCATCAGTATTTATTCCATACCTGGCTCTGCACAACATTATATTCTGCTGTTTTCCAAAATTTTGCCAATACATTATATTTACAGGAGAAGAAATACAATAAGTATTAATTCGGTCTTTGAAATGAACTGCTCAAATTAAGTCTGTTTTGCTAAAAATTCTGTTTTTACTGGGGCATACAGGCCTCCAAATTTACAACCCACAGATTTTAAAGTTTGGCCTGAAGCTTGTAAACAGAGCTCAGGACCCTCTTTCAAAGTCTGTATTACATCTTCATGAAGTTCTTCTAGGCAAAGTAAGATGCTTTTAAAGATTAAAGTCATAAATTGTGTTAGTTAACCCCCTCTCCAAAGCTTTAAGCAAGATCTCAGAATTGCTGGTCCACAGTAGCGCCTGCTAATTTGTAGTTTTTGCCCTTATCTGGATTAATCCATTTCTTTAATTAACATGCTAATTTATCATTTGTGCCTCCTGTCTTGTTCTGTTGGACTTACAGAAAGAACAAAACAAAAAAACAGTCTCTCTAACTACAGAGATATTTACCTTAACCTTTTAGAAACAACAAAGGAAACCAATAAACACAATTATAAGGTGTTTGCGACACTAAATTCTGGAAAAAATGAGCTGTTAAACTTTTTTTGCCTATAGAAAAACTGTTGACACAGAAGTAGCTAAAACAGAGCAAACTTGGCCAAATGTAAGGATTTAATTAACTTTTAAAGACAGAGGGAGAATCAGAAAAGGAATATTAACTACATCTATGATTCCCTTTACTGTAAAAAGCCTTTAGAATTGTGGTATATAAATCTTGTAAAAAAAACTTTTCCTGTCATTTTAGTGCGTGGTGCACCCACCTGTGCTGTCCCAAATGTATCTGGCCTCCAGACCCATTGCTCTGCAGCACAATGTAAAACAGTTCGCCCATTCCCCACAGCGCCCTCTCCTGGTTTCAAGCAGCTTCTCAGGATTGTTGTACCTAAATGAACGTAATATCAACAAAAAAAGCACACAAAGGATATATGTGAATACACTTCACCCTTATGCCCCCCTGTCTGTTTGTGCTCTTGAATGCTTCATTTCAGACAGTTTCACAGAGAATACCATGCAGTGAGGTTGTTATGGTTGTAAACTGTTTTTGAAATAATTAAATCTGTTAAAAAGACATTTATTTAATTAGACTGCTGCACAGCTGCAACTACTGCAAACTCTTTAAATAGATAAAAAACACAATGGCAATATAACATGTTAAATTTTGATATCCAGAAACCAATAAGTTACCACATACTTCATATGCAGAACTTCTATTTTTGTTGCTGCGGTTTCTAAAATGTATTGATTCTGCTTATTTGACATGAATAACAGTTTAAAACTCTGGCATTGTGGCATAACAATGATTTTGCTTTTATAAATGAGAAATATACAGGCAAATAACTGTTTGATAAAAGGGGGGTCACTTTAACGAGGGATATTATTGCAATGTAGATGTAGCAGAAACATTTTTCATTTAAAAATGTACAAGGGATTGCTGGTTTGGTGGGGAGGCAAGCAGCAAGGCATATCCCATATATTCTTCTGCCGGCCTGGGTTCAAGTCCCACCTGAGGCCCATTTGGAGAGTTTCCACCAATTGATAAATGGAAACAAGAAATTCCTGAATACTGGGTGATTTGGAATTGTATGTTTGAAGCTGTTGTATTTTAAAAGGTAAAAATATTTCATTTCTACTGGAATCATAATCTCAGTCCATAAAGTATACCCAACTCCATAAAATGACAATGACCTGGGAAATCTGGTAGAAAACCGGCAGCTCTGACAGTAGTGGTTCTCAACTCGCTGGGCCCCCCATCTGAGGTCATCTGGGGTGGAACTGAGCGAACCTGAGTTCTGGGTTGGACCCCCACAGCGGCTGCAGGGCAGAGAGTCCACCCAGGAAAAGAAGTCCTTTTTGAACCAGCTGAGTAACTCCAGGACCACGAAGTCCTCCTTTCCAAGTTTACATTCTACAAATATGAAAGAAAATGTATTTTACTTCACTTACAATCACCTTCACTACCCTTTAAATCAAACTTCTTCTATTGGGAAACAGTACTGTACCTGGATCAGCATCTTTGGACTCCTTCAGCCTGTTTTCAGCAGCAGAGGATATTTGCTGGTGAGGGATGCAGCTCCGGGCTTTCTGCTGCATTTCCGAATTTTCATACAGCATCACGTGCTGAAAGTTTGACTGTAGAGTCACAAAGAAGCTCATACTGCTCTCCTGACAAAAAGACAACACAACACTGCAGTTACAAACAATCCCAAACATGCGGGCTTCAGTTTTCACACACTAAGAATGCTTTGTGAGCAGCGCACAGTGTTAACAGGAAGTCCTTTTCATAACGTTTTTCTCTCTCATTATGCAAAAGTTTTTACCTGAAACAGAAACTAACTTTCTGTTCTGTGAACAACACATTTGTTCCTTACTTTAGAAATGTGTTACCCTCCATCTTCTCACCCTCTTTTGTCTAAACACATTGTGCTGCTTTGATTACTTGAGAGCTCCCCAGCAGAGGATGCTTACATATCATGCGTTTAAGAAAATCAACCAACTCAAATCATGCAGTGTAAGACTGTTAAGCCATTTTAACTTAAGTCACATAATGGAAAGAATAATGTTTGATTTCAGCAACAGCTAGTTGCCACCATCATCCCATCACAATGCTCACCTCCTTATTAGGGAAACATATTTAGTCTGCATCTTTGACTTTCCATTTCATCATTTTGAAGCTCTACTTAAAACTTTCTCAAGCTCAAACAATGCAAAATGCAAATTCTTGCAATTTTTCAACCACTCTTAAGATTTTGATCTAGGGGTGTATAATTCTCCACCTGCAGCCTTGCCCTGTGTGTGCTTTTTAATCTTTGTCAGAGCAAAAAATCCACACTTACACAGAAAAGGGAAGTAATAGAGATGTACCCAAGTGAGCTTGTTCATCGTTTGTTGCAAATCTTTGCTACATTAGACAAATCACTTTTTCCTCTAGTTTGCTTTTTTCAAGGTTACTTCCCCTGAGGTCCTCTGGTATCCCCCATTCAAGGTGTCCCCTGCATTTTGAAAACCACAGGTCCTCATGACAGAATCATGGAATTTTAGTACATTTACAATGCAAGATAAGACCAAACTATGAAGAATGAAAAAGACTCGAGACTAAATATAAAAAGCTGCCAAGAAAACATTCATTAATTATTTTTTTGCCATTTAAAACAGACAATATATTTACCAAGGATGATGGCTGTGCTGCAGCAGATGCGACCAGCCGGCTGGAGGCTCCGGCAGAGCTTTCCGGTGTTGGAGTTGATGGAGAGGTTGCAGCAGCCTGAGCAGAGCGTGGGGCCGGCTGTCCTCCACGCAGCCTCTGCTCCCTCTCTGCTGCGATAGATTCTCTGATGAGCTTCAGCTGATCCACTGATGCAGACTTGGGGAATACTAGGTGGGTCTCAGCCTAATAAAGGTGTCAAAGAATATAACGCTCAATCACAGCAAACGAATGAGGAAAACAAAATTGGCAATGAGCATACTGGCTTTCACTTATTTCAGTAGCCAGACTAGACACACACTAGTTGTTTTTTATTACCTCTTCAAATCCCATCTCAAAGAGACACTCCACGGCACCTTTGATAGGAAGTAGCTTGGTGGAGAATGTTGGATTGCCAATGCGTATTGATCTGTATTTTTCCTCATTGGGATTCCTGTAAGAAGGTGAGATCAAATAATGAAGTACAGCAAGTGGCAACTATAACATTACAGATTTTATATTTTCCAAGACAAAGACACAATTCTTTCAATCTCAATTGTTTCATCATTGATAGTTTTGAAAAGAACCAACGTTTAATAAATTAAACATGTTCAGGGGCTGGGCATTATGAAGTAAAAACCATATTTCAATATTTTCTAACAGAACAGCAACGGATCATGTGTATCACCATAATGTTTTAAGTAATGAATAAAAGGTCCCAGAATTCAGTCCTTTTCACAAGTTCACACTGGTCCCTGATGTCCCCAGAACATATTTCAAAGTTTCTTGCCTAAAAGTCATTAGCATGCCTACAATTCCCTCTGTGTCGGTCCGGTGCAGACTTTAGAGCGAGCTGTTATGTTTTTATGAGCTACACCTGACCACGCTCTTCTCAAGAAGAGGATGTGGCTTTAGCTTCTAGTGCTTTACTGTGGCCACACAGACTTGACCTGTCATGATCCCTCCACTCGAGCTGCTGGTGGGCTGAACGAACACCTAGCTCAGGGAGTGTCTCTCAACTGGGAGGGGGCATAAGACATCACTTAGAGGAAACTTTCAGACCGACCGTTAGATCACACATTTTATGAAAGGTGGAGCAAGCAACAGAGAAAAGAGGGGGTTTTCTTATGGTGGTGGTAACAGACAGACCACAGACACAAATTACACCAGAATGCATATTTTACATTAAGGTTGTCACAATACCAAAATTGAGAACTTCGAGACAATAAAATTGATGAGATTTAATACTGGACATCTGTTTTGTTACAATGGAATCTATAAACGAAAATAATAAATATGATTTTATTTTATTTTTGTTTTCATTGATAACCTGCAGTGTAAAAACCGAGGTCCAGAAAAAGTAGCTGTACATATGGTCTTCTTGTTATATTAAAACTAACACATTCTTTATCATAAATGCTTGTCTAAAATGTCTCTTTTCCTCCTGAGTGTTGTTAAAACTGTAAACTCAAAACAGTTGCAACAACTTTTTTTTCTTTTTAAATAAGGTTAAAAAATAAAAACATAATAATGAACTACAAATCTAACAAAAAACACTTGACATTGTTGTTTAGGTAAATTCTTTTTTGTTATGTCAATAAACTCTTTGTGGTTGGCTTGAAAAATCTGACTCTTGATCTGAAAACTAGTGTAAAACTACTGGTCCAGCTGCATTCTTGCAGAAAAGCCCCGAGATCTGAGGTGCTTGGCGGAGGTCTGTGCTCTCTGAGTGCTTTTCTAGTTTTTCCTGAACTTCCCACAGTGTTCACCTTCCCCCCCCCCACACACACACACAGTATTAACCAATATGCCAACTGCTGAAAAGTTTCCTACTATGAGCTGCAAAGTGTGAACGAGAAGTCAGGACAGATTACCCTGATATTTAAAAAAAATATGTGAGGGCTGCAAGTGTGAAAAGGACTATTGTGTTAACGTACCCATGTAAATTCAGGGAGACTGTGGTTTTGTTTTTTTTTCCTAAATGAGCCAGCGGGGTTGTATCCCTTTCTACATGAGGCAAAGGACTAAGGATTTCTGCTCTCATTGCCCACTTGCTCGAGGCAAACATTCTGGCGTGTGTTGAATAAAATGTACAAACATTAAATCAAATTGCTTTAAAAGATTGGTTTCAGTTCACAATGCAGACGTGGCAGAAAAGCACATCCTATTTCAGAGTCAACATGAGCAGGTTTGCAGACTATATCTGCTTCCTGGTGGTTCAGTAGTTTGGCATATGAACTGAAGAAGCTGGACTTAGGACATAAAATCATACTTCACATGTTCTGTTATGAACTATCACTCCAACTGTAGTAAATAGCCCATCATAAAACAGGTCTGGTTGGACACCACTTTAAAAGGCAGCCATAATAGCATTTATTTGGGCTCATGTACAGTTAATGCCGATCGCCACAAACAGTTAGATTTACTAAAAAATGCACACAGGACAGTCGATGTTTCACAGTCACACCTTAGCTAACACATCATACCTGAACAAATCGCTAGCTCTAAAGTTGAAACCATTACCGTAAAATGTTGTCCGCGTATGTTATCAACAACTTGGACGCGTCCAGAAATTCTTCATTGGAATTTTCACACAGTGTTGAAACTGCTGATGATTCAGCCATTATATTAATCTTCAAACAAACTCAAAATTCCGTGACTTAAGCGTGTGTATGGTTAAGCTAAGAGGGATGTTTTGGCTGATAGATGTTTGGGTCTTACATTTAGCTGCCCTGTGAACGCCTGAGGTTGTGTTATAACCGTTAAAAACAAATATTTGCCGTTAGCCTTAAAATTTTACAAACGCTATTTTTCGAAGACAACCAACATTCAATATCTTCTTTTTATTGGTGGAATTTCAATGTTTGACTTTAAAATTAAATGTTTACTGGATATGGCATATGTAAAGCAGCCCAAAAGCCGCTATGGGCTCATGGACGGATAGGGTGTACATCATCAAAAGGTTTCCGTGTTAAGTGGTGACTTTCACTCCAATAAGTCAGAGGTTGTCGTACTTAAAATAGATATTATAATCTTTCTAAATGCTTTTTCTTTATGTAAAAGGGAATGACTGACAGCTTTTTTGTTATCATGTGTAAAAAGAGTGGATAATACGGCATTCATTATGTGCAATTTGTTAGCCTTTAATTTCAACTACGACATTAAAAGACGTAATTGGCGTAAAATCCCCGATTGACACGGTCACCCTTTAATCCGTTACACTATTTTTACTTGCGTTGCGTGGAGGTGTCCACAGATGACAGCTAAATTTTAAGGGCGAGTAAGTATTAAAATCAAGTATTTTTGATTTAATTATGTTATTTTTAAATCGTTTATTTAACGTCAATTCTCTTCTCTTGTTACATGACTGTTAAAACCCAACAAAGATCTCAACATGCCTGCTGTATCACTACCCTGTCTGAGCAGACTTCACCTGAGACATCACAGTATAAGGACATTTCTTCATACAGGCCTCTCTTCTTGCTCAAACAAAGACTCAAAAAGGCACATCAGCTCTGGGTTTCATGACAGGAGGGTTGTCATCACAGGGATTGGGTTGGTTTGCCCCCTGGGCACTGGAACAGCTCTGCCCTGGGACAGGCTGGTTAAAGGTCAAAGTGGGATTGTTGCTCTAGACTCTGAAGAGTTCAAGACTGTCCCATGTAAGGTGGCAGCACTGGTGCCAAGAGGAGATGGACTGGGTGAGTTTAAGGAGGACACGTTTGTCTCCCGTGGGGAGATCAACAGCATGTCCCCGGCCACTGTGATGGCCCTTGGAGCTGCCCAGCTGGCCCTGGAGGACTCTGGTTGGTATCCAGGGACCTCAGAGGAGCAGCTCAGCACCGGGGTAGCTGTTGGCATGGGCATGGTGTCACTTGATGAAATTGCCCGCACTTCTGCTGCTTTTAAAGAGAAGGGCTACAACAGAGTCAGCCCCTTCTTCGTGCCTCGCATCCTGGTCAACATGGCAGCGGGTCACATCAGCATCAAACACAAACTGAAAGGGCCCAATCATGCAGTATCCACGGCGTGCACCACAGGAGCACACGCTTTAGGTGATGCAGCCAGGTTCATAGCCCATGGAGATGCAATAGCCATGATCACAGGAGGAACAGAATCATGTGTGGGGCCTCTGTCCATAGCTGGGTTTGCCAGAGCTCGAGCCCTCGCCACCAAATGGAATGACAATCCCACGCAGGCTTCAAGGCCCTTTCACCCAGAGAGAGAGGGCTTTGTGATGGGAGAGGGCGCTGCAGTGCTGCTCCTGGAGGAGATGGAGCACGCAGTGAGAAGAGGGGCCAGGATTTATGCAGAGGTCCTAGGATATGGTCTCTCAGGGGACGCCAGCCACATTACAGCTCCCACTGCTGATGGAGACGGAGCACTCAGGTGATATAACCTCGACTTTAAACTTCAGATAACTTCATTTGTCACTTTGTGTTAAAGCATGAGTGTGTATGTGTTTAACATGAGTGACCGCACAGCACTAAAACAAGGGTAAACAATATTGGATTTTTGCTGATATCCAATATGCCTTCCAAACTTAACATTGCAAATACCAGCATCAGTAATGATATTAACACTTGTTTCTCGTGACAATGATTTTTTTTTGTATTAGAACTTACAGTCTATTTGTTTTGAACACAGATGTGAAACATGAAAAAAACAGTTGATTTTTGAATAAATGATGTATTGTAGGGCTTATTTGAGTATCAATTTCAATTACAAGGCTTCCTACAATCATCAAAACAAGATAATTTATATTAAGGCATTACTGAAATATTGTGAATGCATTTTTCCATATTCATCAATATCATGCATGATGAAAAGAGATGTTTACATTATTTTGTGATACACCAGTGTAAAATGTATAGAATTAAAAAAATATAGTTCTAAATATCCATCAAAAAAAGTAATCTTTCTGATTTTTAAAAACAATACAGTGTCACTTATCCTGAAATAAGAAGTTATGTTTCTCATTCAAGAGCAGTGTTTGACACAAATAGACTGTCACAATGAAAGTAACAGATCAGTTCTTGTGCAGAAGAGACTCAGTGTTCTTCAGTAAAATAATGTCTACATATCAGCATTGGTTTTGGATCAAATGAGTTTGGGCATGGGAATGCAGGGCTTGTCTCTCAAGGCCATGCAATAAAAACACTCAAGCATCTGTCAAAGATACTCAAATACACTTAAATGTAGAATAAAACTATGTGAACAGAAAACCACGCGTATAACTGTAAAATAATAATAATAAAATACTACGTTAAGTGTAGAGTTATAAAAGTATAGTGTGTATGTGCTAAGGTTGTCTGTCTTGCTAAATAAATAAAATTACCTCTATTTAATAAACAAGTGTATCAGAGCTAAAGCTTTAAAAAAAAATTGGAACTGCTGCATGGTGGTTTTATGTCTGTGGGAGGTATACGATTGCCAAAATCGTAATTTTACAGGAAAGAGGCTGAACATGAGACCTAAAAACTTTGGAGTATGACTTTTTATTTGTAAAGAAAGTGCGCCAAGTTTGGTAGAAGTCCCCAAAGAATTCTTGGTTCACAAGCAAGAGCTGATCACAAGGCCCAAGAATGTTAGGCCTTTCTAGTCCCTCTGAAATCTTCCAGTTCATCCTTGCCTCATGTTGGTCATTTGTGTGAAATTTGAAGAAAATCATGTCAGTTAATTTTGAGATAATGCGTTCACAAGCATGCATTTGGCTTTTGACGTGGCTTTTGACCCATCACCCTTCGGCTCACCTTTGTCACCTGTCACTGAGCGTTCTCACGGTAGTTTTGCACCAGAGGGTCCCTGTAAACATGAACATTATTTGAGGTTTTTGGGGCTTTTACTGTTATTTTAACCCTTAAATTAAGAACTTTGGTAATGTGGATGAATTGTTGGTAGGTTGTATTTAAATACCTTAACTGTCTGATTGATTGTTTCTCCTATTAGTCTTTAATGTAACCAAATTGCTGATAAAGCAGGTTAAAAATCAAGTCTTTAATGAACTTTATTCTCTTTATAGATGCATGTCTGCAGCTCTCAGAGATGCCGGCGTCTCACCAGCAGATGTGACCTATGTCAATGCTCATGCCACTTCTACGCCTTTGGGTGATGCAGCTGAAAATTCTGCTATCAAAACCCTCTTCCGTGAAAACCTCCAGAACCTGGCAGTCTCCTCCACAAAGGGGGCCACAGGACATCTGCTGGGGGCTGCTGGGGCCTTGGAAGCAGCGTTCACTGCCATGGCTTGCTACCATGGAGTCCTTCCCCCAACGCTGAACCTGGACCGCACTGAGCCAGAGTTTGACCTGAACTATGTTCCACTCACGGCTCAGACATGGCAGACCAGCAGCCGGCGGGTCGCAATCACAAACTCATTTGGATTTGGAGGAACAAATGCTTCTCTGTGTCTTGCCAGCGTTTGATGTGTAGTTTGTTTCTTAATGATCTGTTTTAGAGAGATGGTGTGCATGTCTCAAACACATGACTTAAGTGCACACAACTACGACACTTCACGGAAATCTGCATACCATTCATTAACTCGATTGTCAAAATAAACCAAAAATAAAAAAATTAGAAAAGACTTGTTTCCCAATATTCATTACCAAAAAGCAAGTGAACTTCTGGTTAAAGTTCACTTTCAGGTCACACATCTTTCGCCAGATGAAAATGTCAAAATCCGATAAAACTCACATTATCTGTTTTTCCCATTTTTCATTTGAGTACAAAAACAGAAATCAGACCAAGAGAGTCATTATCAGTGTTTTCATTTTCGTTTTAGAGACAAACGTCGAGAAAACAAGTCGTTTTCTGTATTCAAAAGGAGCATATTGTGCCTGCCATATAAAAAAAGCAGTTTTATTTTTGCTTAATAAACTGCTATTGAACATTTTTCATAGAGGACTGAAAGCTACTGCCTAAACTTGGCTCCCTCAATTTCTTTTACAAGGTTACATTGTTCAGTTGTCTTACAGAATACAAAAAAGCTAATCATTTTATTTATATTTAGTTTCTTTTGTCTTTATTAGCATATTTGGTATTGGGGTAATCCAAAAGTAATTGAAAGAAACCAAGTAACATTCCTTTAATATTATGGTACTTGGGTTACGTTACTGACTACATTTTTTTTTTACAGTGACTGTATTGGAATATGTTTTTAAAGTAACCCTCCCAGCCCTGGCCATAGCAAAGACAGCAACAACTAATAAAACAACAGCATACACACAAACAGAAAGGAATCATTTATAATATGCACAGAGGTTGCAGCAGTTGCATACCCGCTGCAGAACATAAATGTTGTCAACACTTTCCACTTGCTCAAATTTAGATAATTATTTTTCCTGTTCCTGTCACCCATCAGCTCAGCCAAACTTCACACAGAAAAGTGGGTGAAAACTTGTCTCTCTGCACACATGCAGGACACTTCAAATCTTGGAGTTTTGTGTTTGTGTGAAAGGACTGAATGTTTTGCAGCAGAGCTGATCAGCATTGTGTCAGTTTGATGGTGAAAAACTCATTCAAAAATGAACTTCTGAAGTTAAACAGAAAATATTAAAACTCTGCAGAAATCCTGCGTTGATCTTATTCCATTTAAGTGATGTTTAGGGCCCAAAATGTTATTATCATTTGAGAGTTTATGTAAAATCTTTGGATTGTTATTGAAGAAAATGAGTCTGGCTTTTTTGGCTATGGTGTGCGCTTGTTCTTCTAACATGAAATTGTAGACTTTGTTTATTTATTTCTTAAAGTGCATCAAAGCAGGAAAACTGCACTGATATAGAAAATCCCATTTGCAGGAGGGTCCTAGCAAAGACAGAGAGAAGTACATTTAAGAAGTAGCAGGCAAACAAGATTTCCTGCATGGTGGTTTATGAAGTATGTCTGTTTAATAATGAGACTGCACCTATGTGGATTAAAACTTGTGCTTCACAGTCAAATCAAGTGTTATGGATTAAAGGTTGGGTTTTCACGCACAGCTGCTGTAATTTTCCAGTAACTGATGCCTTTAATTTACTGTCAGCTACTGATTGAAATGCACTGTCTTTTGCTAAGGCACTGGAAAATGCTTGACTTAAAAGTGAAGTGAAGCATTTGAACAAAACAGAAGCTGAATCTGTCCGCGCATTAACCTTCCTCCTGTGTTAGGGTTGGTACCGACCCGTTTTAGGTTTTAAATGCATAAAAGAACCACTTAATATATTGCATCAAAGCTTTTTGACTTTGTCAGGAACCTTTTCATTTTAAACAAATAAAGAAAAGAAAAAGAAAAAGAAAAACAATAAATTATAAGTGCTCTGTTGAAATAGTGTCATCTGTGTTGTTAGGGTTGGTCTTGACCTGGTTATAAAGATGAGATTATAAAGCAATAATTAGAGCCAAAACTGAAATCATAGTGCATCTGTGAAGATAAACAGATAAATGTTCATAAATGTTCACACATATTCATGCTCATAAAGTTCTCTTGCTAAAAAATACTGTTTTGCATTTTTCTTTAAGTAAATATATATGGGTCAAAATTGACCCATCACACCATGGATGTTACTATAGTTAATAGTATAAGAATGGAAAAATGTATATAAATGTACCTCTACAATATCTGCTCTAACACCCCCTAGTACTAATGAGGTAACAGTACAACCTCTTATTTATTTATATGATTCTCTTGAGGTTCATTTGACATATTTTTATTGAAATCAAGGGGTATACAGACAAAGAAAGGCCTAAAGGCCAACACCAAAAGATATTAAAACCAGTATTTTCATGGATAATGAAGCCTGACAAGGTAACCAAGAGATAAGGAAAAAAAATTGCATGATAGATAATTGTTTTTAGTGTAATTTACAGCCGATTTAAGGCACAGGTAAAAACCGACCCTAGCGTGGAGTGTGTGTAGAGAAAGCTAACACAGTACAAGGGTGTCCTTTGTGCTATTCTGTATGAATAGGACAAAGGATTTTCTAAAGGCAGAGGATGTCCAAGAACATCCTGCATGCCCATGCACATCAAAAACTTCTGAAAACATTCAACAAATTGGACAAATCATTTGAAATGTCGACTCAATTTAAGAATGGTCGCAGAAATAGTCTCCACTGGTAAAGATACAGTGACAATAGTGACTGCTAAAGATGTCCCAAAACTTCTGACTCCTGATCAAAAGGAAAATCACAAGCAAATTAGCAAATTAGCTCAGACATCTTCAAACAAACTGACGAAAAGTCAATTGTTTTAGAAGAAGTGATTACATGCAATTCAACTTGGATCTTTCAATATGATCCTGAGACAAATCTTCAGCCAGTGCTTTGGGAAACACCATCGTCATGAAGAATGAAGAAAGCACGACAAACAAGTACAAATTCAAGACCATGTTGGTTGTTTTCTTCGACATTAAGGGTCTAATTATGGAGGAGTGGGTTCCAGAAGGGTCAGTGGTGAATCAACACCATTACGAACAGGTTCTTGAAAAACTGTGAGAAAACATCTAAAGAAAGAGACAGCAGCTGTACAAAAGTGGTTTCATTCAATATCAGAACAACGTGCCACCTCGCACTGCGCTCTCAGTAAAGCAGTTTCTGCCCCAAAAACAAATCACAGTGCTCGATCACCCTCCCTCTTCACCTGATCTTGCACTGTGTGACTTTTTCCTTTTTCCTAAGATCAAATCTGTGCCCAAAGGAACACGTTTTGAGTTCCTGTCAGAAGTTAAGAAAAGAACAACAGAGGCTCTGAGACAACTGTCTGAAGAAGATCTGCTGCACTGCTCGGATCAGTGAAGACCTGAATGCAGCGGTGTGTTGATGCAGAAGGGGAGGAGAGTGAAGGAGAAGACACCAAAAATGTGTATGTTCAATAAAACTGTATTACAGCATTGGTCTCATGTTTTTTTTTATAGCCATGAGGTAGCTTCTGTGAGGTAGAGTGGGAATACAGCAGTGGGTCACATAACTGTTGACCTTGTACACAAAGATGTAATCAGCTATTGCATGTTCACAAGCAAAGGGTGACCACAGGACCTCATAACCTTGTCCTTTAGTCTATGACCTCAGTTCATCCTTAAATCTGGGTGAACAGAGTTACAAGAAAATATTTCAATTTGTTACTGAGATAATTCATTCACAAGATGTAACTCATGCAGATGTACTAATGTCCTCTTGTCTTAATACTTAGACAACCCAAAAACACAATGCCTCTGGCCTCAGCTGTCAGAGACACAGAGGCATAGATCATTTCTCTATCCAAGCAAAGTACTCCTTGAACACTGGAATCAGATTTTTTAACAACTAGCAGGTCAAACACAAATTCCCACAGCTCAGACAGAACAGTACAGAGGAAACACAAACACAGTTGTAGTGCTCTGTCTTCACAACTTGATGTCAGCAGAGCTACATTTTAGACTCATCCTGTGAGAAACATCGTGTTCTTCTGACATTTGCCACACAGTGGAAGACTGTCAAATCTTTACTTAAAAAATATATAGAGACCACGGAAGTAGGAACAATTTAATCCGATTTTTTAAAGATTAAAATCCTCCATACACCCACCGTACAGGATTCAGACAGACTGTGAGATCACACACCTGAAGACAGACAAGATGTCAGAAACTCACTGAGGAGCAATGATCAGGGTGTTCATGTACAATGTACTGTTGGACCACAATTTAATAAGTCAAAATTAGAAATGATCATATTCTCTCTTTTGTTATTGTTGGTACAGGGATGGGTAACTGTTGGTACAGGGATGGGTAACTTTGATTACAGAGAGGGTCACAGTTACCCTAAGTTAGGAGTAAAAGTACAACAGTTTTGGCCAGTAGACTCTAGATCATGAAAAACAAAAAATCCAGCCAGACCCTTACTGAGATAATGGATGTTCCTTGCCAGCCCAGCCTGGTCCATCCCTTGAACTATTTGTATGGGCCAGAGCCTGCTTCAAACCTAACATTTTCCATGTTCTGGCTTCACTAATTGAGTCCTGTAAGTGCAGTTTCCTAGTTTTTCATCAAGAATTCAGATAAGACCTTAATGAACACATCACAGAGGCATATGTTATATAACAAAACAAGCTTGAATTGCTCCACACCTCTGATTTTCCTCTGAACTGAAACAGCGTTAATTCTCCTGATATATTTTTCTTTTCACATTCTTAAGCTCTGTTCTCTTGGTCATCTGTGCGCTGTGCAGTGGCTTGCTGTACAGGTCATGCACAAAGCTGAAAGGAGTCAAAGGAAGATCCGTCAGCAAGAGCGCACAGAGCTTGATGAAAGTGTGGAATGAGATTCAAGATTGGATGTCTGTTATATGTCAAAAACAAATTCACTTCTCAGCTGCATTCTGCATCTTCCAGAATGCTGAGGCATTTCACTATCCAGTGGGATGGCAGATTCTATTTTCTGCCTTAGGTTATAAGAAGTTAGTTTTAAAACACTGGAAAGAGGCAGAGGCTCCTTCTTTATATACTTGGAAAGGATTGATGAAATATTACTTGACAATAGAAAGGACACTAGCTGATGACAACAATAAAGTAAAACAATTTAATGATGTATGGAAACAGATTTATGAAGCATTATGAAATATGAATTATTGAAACATTAAATCTTACAGTTATGGGGTGAGTGAAGGGGGCCGGTAGAGAATTCAGGACAGGGACCAACGTTAAGTGTTTGTGTGTATGAGGATATGTACAGGCATACAGGATGATTTTTGCTGGGTGGTGGGTGGTGATGGGGTGGTGGGAAGGGGGCAGGTATGAGACTGCATGAGTGGTATATGAAATTTAATGTTCTTATTGTTTACTTTGTGGGATTTGTGTTTTTTCTTTTTTTTTTTTTTTGGTATGTGTTGGTGTATAAGTGTTTCATGTTGTTCCAGCACCACCATGGAAGAATGTAGATTGTGATATATTATCTTATGCTATGTTATGTTGGTATGAAATGCTGTTGTGCTGTCCAGAAAAAGGTTATGTACCCTGTGGTGGAAACATGAAAATCAATAAAAAAGGCAATTATATAAAAAAGAGTGCACAGAGCTTGCACAAAGAAAATAATTTGTTGAAGCCTTACTGTACTGCATTTATTATTGTTTAATATTGATGCTTGCTAAGTACATGTGTTATTCATCATTATCACCAGAGTTTATCACCCCTCAATCTCACACAAAAAAGCAGGTCTGTCTTGACCAGACCTGAGTGAAGGGGGATGCATGCCTGGCTTTGGACCGTGGGCTGGGTTGGGTTGGGTTTCGGGCTTGAGCTTGGGTAGGAAATAACCTCTATAGTCTGGTACTGTGTACCAGTACAGGAAAGAAGAGCAACTTTCAAACCATTTAACTCTTTGAGCTGGAAAACATATCTGCTGATGCTTCGTCCTTGATGTATTTTTTTCTGCATGCTGGATGCCCAGCTGACTTATACAACAGCTCTTTCAGGTGAACGTGAGAGTCAGCCTGCACACTGCAGCTGAGGAGTACAGAGCACAGAGCAAAAGAGGAGAGAGAAGCAAGCTCTGACAATGTTTTTGTTTTATAGTTTCTTTTTAAAGAAAGGTGAGCACAACTCGAAACGCAACAAAGAAAGCAAACCTCTGCCAAGGTAGCTCACATATTGCTGTTACATCTATAAGCAATAGTCCATGATAAAGTTACCATCATAATATGATTCATTGACCCGGAAAACCCACACCTAGCACTCAGAATCATGTTGATATCATTATTAGTTAGACAGTTATTGAGCAAAAAAACGATTGTTCGCTCAAGGCAGTTATCTGGATTACCACCAAAATCTAATCATTTTTAAGTTCTGCCATTCCCAACATCTCCTGAAAACTCCAGCATAGTCCGCCAGTAGTTTTTGTGTAACCTTGCTAACAAACAAACATACATCATTTGCGTTGCATAAGAGGCATCACATTCTCTCATCATGTGTTTAAGCTTCAAAATAAGAGGCTTGTAAAGCTCCCTTTCCTCTCATTCTTTTTAGCTTTTGAGAGGAGGAAGCCAATAAAATTCATCTAAACTATCAGCATCAGAGAGGCTTGGACTCAATTTAATCAATCAATCAATCAATCAATCAATCAATCTTTATTTGTATAGTGCCAATTCATAACAAGTGTTATCTCAAGGCATTTTACAATAGAGCAGGCTGAAGACAAACTCTTCAATTCATGGATACACATATATGCATAGATATATATATACATATATAAAATACACATATACATACATACATCCAACACCTAACATGAATCCATCATGACGGAAAGAAAAAAACCTCAGTTTAGCAGCAGGAAATCTTGAATGTGGATCCCAGTCTCATGATGAACAGCCATCCACACAAAGCTGTGTTGGGTGTGTGAGTGAAGGAAGGGAGGTGGAAGGAGACAAGTGGACTAAAGTAAGAACTAAGGCCACGCTTACACAACAACGCTTACAACAGAAACTGAAAGATTTTTCCTTTGCGTTTTCAAAAAGATCTGCGTCCACACAAAGATGCGAGAACGACTGAAAACGCTGTAGCGTGCATGCAAGTCCAGTAGATTTCGATGTAGGTTTGCAGAGAAACAGCAGTGTTACAACACACGTACACTTTCCGGTGAAGACAAACTTTTCCCAAACAACAATGACGAGTGGACACACGAAGACGCAGGAGTTTCTCTACTGGACAACAAATCTGTCTGGATAGTTTTGTCTGGATAACAAACCGAGCACAGTAAGCAGCACGCATGTTGATCGGTAGACGGCTGAAGCTGTTGTTGTTCCTGGTATGCGCTGCAGCCTTCATGTGAAAGAGTGAATCCTGTCTGCACGAAGCTGCGTACCAATACGTTTTCAAAACTCTCCACGCTGGACCCTGGTTTCAAAGGTTTGGGGATTCAGGCACTCCGGGCACTGGTCTTGTGTAAACAGGAGGCGAAAACGCAATGAAAACTCCCCGTTTTGGCTGACGTTGTTGTGTAAACACCACCTAAAGCTAGTGACAGATCCATGGGCCAATCATAGACCTGTCTTCATCATATTTGTCTCTGCTGAATATAAATTTAATAGAGGTTAGCCCCTTGAGATGCAGCATCTCGTTTTCAGGAGGGTTCTCATGACTATATGATTGTAGTAATAGTTTTTATAGAAGTATAATCAATAATAATCATGAAAAAAGTAATGAATCTAATATTCACATTAACATCTATAATGATTATAATGTAGAGATGACTGACGTTGAATAATAGACTACAATTGTCTGCAGTAAAGTAATGGAAGTGATGGCACACACTTGGACATTTTTTTTGGCAAGCCTTGATTCTCACCCCGCCCCGCTGATCCTTGAGAAAGACATGTCGTGGCAGAAATCTGTCAGAAAACTGTCTAGCGTGTTGCTGGCTTAAGATGATAGGTTATAGTGTAGTGCTGTGTATGTTGTCATCAATACCAGTGGTTCCCGACATGTTCTCCACTGAGCCCCTCTAGGTGCACCTGAGAGGAATAAACACCAATTTTATTTGAGATGTATGCGATCCCAAGCAAAATTAATTTCTCCTTGTGGACAATTAACATAATTATAATTTGAATCTTGGGCATCATTCTTTACATCACACAGACGGACAGATGAAGCAGTGACTGAGTTCCACATAATGACAGAAGTTGTAGCCGGAGTAGAAATGATTCATGAATTGCAGATTTATGAAATTACTGCAGCAAGACACGACACAACTCCGTGATCAAACACAGCAGGCTGCAGCACCTCAAACATCCCCAGAGTACTGAGCAGGGATGACAGGAGCAGAGGAACACCTGTATGTGCGAGCCCCCCAACAGATGGCTGGGATGTCCTCTGTTGTTGTGTGTTTGCATTAGTATCTGCATCTAGTGAATGTGTATGAGTGGTTGTTTGTGGCTCTCAGAGGAGCCAATTAGCCGTAGCAGACTGAGTAGGGGCCGCAGAGCACAAAAATCCAGATTGTTTCGGTTTGGTTGCAACAAAAAAATCGGCTGCTCAGCCAGAACAGGCAGCATTCACCCGTCAGTACAGAGCTGGATCACGTGTTTGTAGTTAACCAATTTGAATACACAGAGTGTTGACAAAAGGCTAAACACATCCAAAACTATTTGGTCCAATCACTTCAAGAAGCCCTAAGTATATATTATCTATGTTGGAATAAACTGTTGAATGTTTTGCATGTCATAATTATTAAATATCAAGTTATTTTTAGTAGTCTTTAACTAAACTTATGTTTACAAATCATTAAAATGAATTGTTTTATTACCTAACATCCATACAGCCTTTATTTAAGGAGAGAAAAATGTTGTATTGTAGAACTTTGTCATTTTTAAGGATCAGGTCCTGTCTAGAACTTTGTCATTTTTAATGATCAGGTCCTGTCTAGAACTTTGTCATTTTTAATGATCAGGTCCTGTCTGTTGGAATGGCCGCAGGGAAATTCTCTGGGTGTACTTGTAAATAGATGCTGAGTTGTTCAGAGAAATAGTTTCTGGGCACTCAGACCACAGAACAGCAACATAAGCCATATATTGTTTAATTGGCAGTCCTAGCTTAAGTAGCAACTATGGGTGAATACATTATTTTTTCCTAACAGGAGGATCCTGAAAAAAAATTCTGCCCACCCCACCCCTACTCACCACTGCAAGTTCATTTATGAGAAACAGTGCCCTGTTTCCTGCCCACCTTTTACCAGTGTTGACAACCCTACTTGAGTGGGTTCATGCCATTGATAGTCTTTACATAATGTCTCACACTGATGGATCCATCATCTGGTAGGTTAGAAGGATTCAGATTCAAGGTACTTAGTTCCCAGTGGCTCAAAGAAGCATTTCACAACACAAGCACAAATCAAGCCAGATTACAAACCGTTATGTCCAGTACATCTCAACCAAGGCGGATGACAATCCTAACTTATTCTTTGATGATTGCACAGCTACCAGATCATCTTCAGGAACTGACCACTGCAGTTAGATCTGATCTATGTGTTGACCGCAGTGCATTGCTTCCAGAGCTTCATGACCAGGGGCATAATTAACAGAGCATAAGTACATCCACCACTATAGCACGAGGGAGCTAAAGAGGGCGCAGCCCTGGCCATTACTGTGGAGGAGCCAGTCGGGGGTGCTGATCCAGAAAGGGGGCCTTGGAACCCTGACGGCCAGTCCAGAAGCTTTCACAGAGGCAATACTAGACAGCTACCCTATCCACACTTGCGCTTATGATACTCAGCAGCATGATAGTTCCTATGATGCAAATGTCAGTCAAACCCAATGTAAACTAGAGATTGTACCATGCCTGTCTATTTGTCATGTTTACATCTGTGAAATAATTCACAGCTGTCAGAAAACACAAAGTCATCAGCAGAGAGAAGAATCCAAGAAGTGAGCCTATGAGGAACAGCAGACCAACGGTCAAACAGCAACAGTCACCAGGTATCCAACCACGTCTTACCAAAGAGCTTTTATGTTTTCTGCTGTATTGTGCTCATTATTTTTAGTGGGGGCTGTTTCCATTGAGATACATTTCATTACCATTTTGGAGTAAGGTTGGGCCAGTCCCTTCACTTCACTGGCTTGGACCACAAATGCTTTTCGACATTTGAAATGTAGTTATTTCCCAGAAACTATACAAGGATATTAATCAGGTGAGTTTATGCTGCCTGGCTTAAATAAAAACTATTTAGGGAGCTGACAAGCCTACCAGACATCATATCACTCTGCTCTGAGAGGGAGAGCTGCAAGTAAGGAGCAGGGTAAAACAATTATACTCGTGGTTTCTAAAGTGGGGCCCATGGCCCCTTGGGGGGCATGGTAAGGCTAGATTTAGGGGCCGTTTACAAGACAACAAATGCAGAGAGTTTTTATTGTGTTTGCACCTTCCGTTTGCACAAGAACAGTACCTGGAGCGCCTGAATCTGCAAACTTTTGAAACTGGGGTCCAGAGTGAAAGGTTTTGAAAACGTTCTTGTTGTCGTCTCCATGTAAACAGGAATCAGTGTTGTCAGGGAAAAGGGGGACGTGCGGAGCATGGGCAGAATTCTTTCAGATAAAGTTTGTGCACACACCTAGGAACAACAACAACAGCCATGGTCGACTACCAAGCAACATTTGTGCTGCTAGCTGTGATAGGTCTGTTATCTAGACAAACATATCCAGACACATATGTTGTCCAGACAAAAACTACTGCGTCTTCAAGCGTCCACTTGCCATTGTTGTTTGTGAAAGGTCTGTCTTAATCGGTAGGCGTTAGTGCGCAGACATGTGTTGTAGCACCACTGTTTCACTGCAAACCTACTTCACCAACTACCAGTCCTTGAGAACCAGTCGTTCTCACGGATCCATGTGAACGCACATCATTTTCACACTATCAGTGTAAACACGGAGCGCTTTTGAAAACGTACAGGAAAAAACCTTTCCGTTTCTGGTGACAATGTTGTCATGTAAATTGGGTCTTTCAGAGAAGATTTTTCGTAGGTTGATTTCTGTGCAAACCAGCTAAAAGTGCACCAACAACAGGCATCACAACTACTT
>JBAMNC010000067.1:1972500-2124468 GCA_037902135.1 Cetoscarus ocellatus | reverse complement strand
CAAAAACCTGAAGTTCAGGTTTTGAAAAATTATTTATTTTCTCAGTTCATATGAATTGCAGAGGCACACCTTGACCTGCCTTCATAATTCCTGATCCAGAACAATGATTGTCAGACTTTTTTTTTACCAATTGCAAAATGTAAAGGCACACCTTATGCAGAGTAAATAGTGTAGTTAAGGTGTTATGGTATTAATCTATCTGTTTCACGTTTTCATTTGACTAATAATTGCCTGATGGGGGTTATGACACCCATTTCACAAACATGGTATTTATTAACAAAGCAATTCAATGTTTAAATCTAGATTAACTTTAAAACTCGTGCTTCAGTAGTTGTTTAGTTGTATAAGTACCTAAACTTTCACACCAGTGTTCCTTGCCACGCAATTTGGGAACCACAGATATAGAGCAGGGTGGGCAACTAGTGGCCCAGGGACCACATGTGATCTTTCATCTAGCTCACATGTGGCCTGTCAGTCCTTAAAAAAAAAAACAGTAATTTTTAAGTATCAAGAAAATATAAAAGAATCTGTCAAATGTTAACAAATTTAAGCAGAGAATTTAATAAAAGCACAAATTAGGATGCATAATTTTAAAACTTACTTTTCTATCTTCTCTGTTAATGTTGTATGAGACTGTAGTTTAAGATGTTGGTAAATACTATTTTTTGGGAAGAAAATATTCAGGCAAAATATTTGCTCTTTATTTTGGAAAGATCAAGTTATTTATTGCATCTGCAAGAGCACAAACCACTGCCAAGATATTTCCAACACTGTCACCTTAGATATTGTCAAAAATGTGCTTAACTGCCCTATATTGCACTGTGAACAAATCCTTGAAAAATTCCTGAATCCGATTCAGATCACCAACAAAATCTATTTACTTTTCCCTTGTACTGTGATCAACATTTCCCGAAAATCCCATCCAAATCTGTTGAGAAATCACTGAGTTGTTGAGCAAAAATATGGAAAACTGCCCAATTTCTCAATGTTTACAAATCCTTTAAATGAAAATCCTTGATCTGCACAACCTGAATCTATTGTCCCATTCCTGACCTATCCTGAAGATCTAATCAAATTCTGGTCATAACTAACCATAAGATCTTTTTCAGCTGATGCTTGGAGCACAGCAACCAGCTACACTAGAAGTGTTTTACTGCTCAGGAAGCATGTATTTAAAGTGAGTACTGCTAGCCAAAAATGTTGATCGTGTTATCAGGACTTCAAAAGAAAATCATTCATCGCAAAAACACTCTGAAATACAGTACTTAACTGCAGACATGTGACTTGTTCTGTGTCCTAACTTCTTTATAATAAAATATCTCACCAAAGATCCTTTGTTCCTGATAATTTGACATCTCCATTAATTTGTTTTTACGCAAACTTAGCCCTTTTTTGCCTCAAGTATTCTTTCAAATGCAGTTCCCTGTTGGTAGTTCCAAAAACTTGGCAAATGAGCTCCTCTAGTGGCTATACATAGCTTCTACAGGCTTCATCTTCCCATACAGAGATGCTCATCATTAAGGTGGACACGGGAATCATCTGTGTATTTAAGATTCAACAAACAGCAGTCACATATGTGGTAAAAAAAAAAAATGAGGTGAGGTACTGAAAATCACAGTTTGTCTCTATATCGGTTTGATATGATATCAGCAGTCTTTGCTTAAAATTTTCGAGACTGATAGTGATATGGATATCAATCATCTCTTAGTCCATAAATTTGTTGTTTTTCAGTGAACAAAAAATCATAAAGGAAATGCAGGCTACAACTAGAAAAGCACTCAGAGAGCACAGACCTCCGCCATGCAGCTTCAGTCCACTTTGGTGAAAATGGTCCTATCTCACAATGTTGAAGAATCCTTTTAAAATTTCCTGTATGTGGATGGTGATCTGGGTCAATCCTAAAATCTAATAATTTCTTCCTTATCCCATTCCACACATTTCCTGAAAATTTCATCCAAATCCATCCATAGCTTTTCAAGTTATCTTGAACACAAACAGACAAACAGACTAACCAATGCCGGCAAAAACATGACCTCCTTGGCGGAGGTAACAACTGCATCAAACTAGTAGACAGAGACTCCACTGATTTAAGAATTTTGCTTAGCCAAAAAAGCCAATTCTTTGTTGGTTATAAACATTTCTTTTGTCTTCTTATTTGTCTTTGTAAGCTTGTAGGTGCAGCTGAGCACCATTTGATATATAACTGTTTTTTTTTTTACAGTCACATGACATGGAGGGCAGTTCTGTCTTGGCAGAGACAGAAAGATATCTACTATTTTATTGATTTTTTTATTTAATGATTTGTTATAATTGAAAATAAATTTTGTGAATTAGCTTTGGCAATATGTTTGTCTCAAACTGTCATGACAATAAAGCTCAACTGAATTGAAAAATTGAATTGAATTGATTTGACAGGAAACAGTTTGGGAGAAGAGCTCAGATTTAAACTTCGTAGGAGTACTCATTTGCACTGATACATCATGGGAATACTTGTACCGAAAGAGTACTTGTAAGGTGTATTAATACTTTTAATACTTTTGCAGGATCAATACACCAATACCTATGGCCACACAAAACATGTGGACATTAGAGTTTTGGATGCTTATGAACAATTTACCTGGTTGATTTCTCTGGACCTACACCTTTTTATATTGCTGTTCAGTGGTTCAGGGCTGATTTTTATTGTTACTGATGGGTCAAATTTTCAAGAAATTTGAAAGTGAAATGTACAAAATAGTATTTATAGTCAGCATTATTGTCCTAAAAAGACAGGAATGAAAAGTAAATTTAGGGCTGCCTTAGGGCTCTGTAAAAGGAGAAACTGACTCAGCTTTCAGTTGTGAAAAGTCAGTTACGTGTCAAAAGGGGCTATGATACGACAGGAACAAATAACGTGTTTATATTTCAGCATTTGACAGGAAAATGCCACCTTTGAGGATTTGTAACTGTAGTTCAACTTTTCCACCGGTGGTGGCAGTAACGCCTCTTAATGCTATCCACCAACTACCTTTAACCACCAGAAGAAGAAGGCGCTGCTGGTAAACTACCATGGCTAAAATGAAGAATGTTCCTCATTATACACCCCTGAAATGAGACACAAACGGAGCCAGCCTGCACAGCACGTACCTTTGTTCGTTTACATCAACATTTACTTCAGACTTTTAGCTCAGTTTCTGGATATTTCTGCTCAAATTCGAGCTTACGTTAGCCTAGCCCTGCTAGCGAAAGCCTGACGTACATGCTTTGGTTTTAGAGATTTTATTGAAGGATGTCGAAAGTTCAGATGTTGAGGAGTATCATCGACCAGAGACTGAGGTGCAGCTGTTGAGGAGATATTTGAGCTTTTTAGGAGGACGGCAGCAGAGTACGAAGAGCAAATATGTCGGCTTCAAAAGGAGAACGAGCGACAACAGAAACTTCTGGAAACTGTTTTCAGCCCCAGAGTTCACTTACACAGGGGCGGGGTATGGTGTCTTAATATTATAGATTATAAGAATCACTCTGCCAGGACTATTAACTTTAAGAGTGAAAAGTTAAGACAGCGTCAAAATAACATCAAGATAAAGAGTCTTAAAGGTTTCATGCCCTGCAAAATCAATTTTCTTTGCTTGTAATTTTGTTAGAAATGGCTTATGCAGCGGAAGAACATGTTGTTTCTTTGTTAAATTCTCAGCTCATGAAGAAATAAGCTCTGCCTCTAAAGGAAATGTACCTTTTAAAAAATCATATCTTTACTTACTGAGGTTTATTATGTCATAGCTGTACAGGCTCCACCTACATGTAGACTGTAGTACTGCATTCCAGTTGTACTGGGAAGTCAGGATTTCTAGATTTCCAAGTGGGAAATTCCTACTTGAAAGTCAGGTTGACAATTGAAGATGGTTGCCCCCAGTGTATACAGTTATTAAAGCTCCTGTTATATTCTGGTTTATTAGCACTTCTGACTAGTGTGTGTCGCACTAAATCAGCGTATACATAGTATTGGTCAATGTGTATATATTGAAATGCTGCTTTAGTGTTATTTGCATTCTTCATATGGTATGTGCGAACTACAACGCAGGGCGTGCTAACAACAACTAACAACCGATTGTAGATCGGTAAGTTTTTTTCTGACTTGTAAGTGAAACGTTGATAACTCCAGATATGACGTCATTCCCACTCCCCTCTTCTCAGTTCTGATGTAAATGGGATGCAGCATAAGAGTACTGAATGAACCTTGTCACAGGAGCCTTTAGAACCATGTTGATGCTCTCTAATGGACGCTGTCATACTAACACTTGTCATCTCAACTTTAGCTCCATCTTCTCACAAACAGAGAGGCAGTGTTACAGCAGGACTTCAGGCGCGCCCTGAGCCAATAGAATATCCGAAAACCGAAAATCTCAATAAATCCTTTATAAAATAAAAATGGGCACACTGAAAAAAAAAAAAAATCACCCATCATGTGTTTATAGTTTAAGACTGAAGCCATTTTTTGATCCGGGGCTGTAAAGACGTTTATTAAGCCCATAAAATACGTCTTTGCCCCGCATACAATCACTAAGGTGTCAGGTTTCTGCAGCCAGCCTCAGGTGGACACTTGGGGTACTACAATTTTTGGTACTCCCGCATGGGCCTCCATTTACAGCCTCAGAGGTTTCTGCCTTGTTTTCCGTCACAGGCAGACACCATGACCATTTTGATAATTCTGCTCCATAGCCTGTAATCCCTCCTCTCCCCTCTTATTAGACATTATTTGGGCAGCCAATCAGGGCAGATCTCACCATCATATGTGTCTTCGCCCAGTCAGATCTGAGCATTTCCAAAGGGGAGGGAAAAAGAGCTGCATCTGATCCTTTATGGAGAAGAAATATTTCAATTTTTATTGATTTATAGACATTCAAGACATGATGTAAATGATCAAACACACCAGGACATGAGACCTGTAAAACCTTCATCCTGTATATAAATCTTTATCTTAAAATTCTCAAATATTCTACAAATACTAAAGCCACTGAGAAAAAGCTTTCTGCGGAACTCTAAAGCTGTGATTCATAAATCTTAATTAAGTTGTCAACCTGTTGATTTATTTTTGTCTTTCATTTTCTCTCAGTGTTTATGTGTTTTTTTTTTATTATCTGCTCTGAGTACCCAGTTATCCGATTACAAAAACCTTGAACCATTTACCCTTAAACAAGTGTTGAATTGTTGTATTTGATAAAATGTTAATAAAATGTTGTTTTTAAAAAAGACCTTTAAGGAACTTGATATGAGGAAGTTTTCTTTTGATGACCCCCTGGATGATGTTGACTATTCCCGGATGGTGTTTAAATTGAACAAAAATGTTGACAACTTTCCACCACATGAACATGCTTGATCATAAATTTAAAGTATTTTTTTTATCACTCCACAGATGACCTGCAGCAGCTGGTGATAAGAGAGGCTGTTTCTGCTGAGCATCAGGACAGGAGCCACAGTCCAAACCAGGAGAACCCTGAATTTCCTCACATTAAAGAGGAGCAGGAGGAGGCGTGTTGCACTCAGGAGCCAGAGGAGGCTGATGTCAGCACTTTCACATCCCTCTGGAAAAAAATATTGAAGATAAAACTCAGTCCTCAAAGTTTCAACAGGCACAAAGTGAAGAGAACAGAGAGACAGAGCGTTTGAAAACAGAAGCTGAAGGAGAGGACTTCGAAGGACCAGAGCCAGACAGAGACTTTTACCCACACAGTCATTACAAGGTCTCACCCTCTTCTAAATGTGAGAGTGATGACTTAATTTATGATTGGAAGGGAGCCAGTGAACCAGAGTCAGGTGGAAGCCCTCTACGAAACAGTGAACCATCTGTAGGTGATAAAACTGGAGATACATCTGTGAGCTCCTCTGAATGTCCCTCAAGCTTTGAACAAAACTCTCTGCCTCAGGAACTAGAAGTAATCAAACCATTTAAGTGCTCTATGTGTGGTAAAAATTACTCACAGAAGAAATATTTAACTGTTCACATGATCCGACATACAGAGGGCTATCGCTTCATCTGCCCAGTTTGCAAGAAAAGATTCCCATGGAAGGGAGAGCTCCTGAGACACATGAAAACCCACCCAGAACAGAAGACCTTCAACCCGTCTGTTTGTGATGTGAGGTTCACAGAAAACTCACAGCCTCACACAGGTGAAATGATCACCTGTTTAGTCTGTAAAGCAAGCTTCCCGTGCAGATCTCAGCTAGATACACACATGAGGACCCACACGGGAGAGAGACCCTTCCACTGCGCAGTTTGTGGGAGAAGATTCTCCCAAAAAGGAAATCTGAAGCGCCACTCGGCTATCCACACAGGAGAGAAACCCTTTCGTTGTCCTTTGTGTGAGAAAAGATTTTCTGCCAAACAAGACTTAAAACGTCACTTGATTGTCCACACTGCACAGAAACAGTTCAGCTGCAGCGTTTGTGATAAAAAGTTTACTTGGCTTCAAAGTCTCAAAAAGCACATTTGTCCAGGGGTTGTTCAGTCGTAGAGTGTGTTTGGACAAAACAACAGTCAAATAGGGGTGTACTAACAGCCCCTTTTGACAGACCAAATACAATATGAGGTCTTAATTTCATTGATTGATTAAAAATGTTAATACTTAATAATGCAACAATGAGCAGTTAGATTAATGTAAAAGTTATTTTTACTCTCATCACCTCCTCCTAATGATATTTTAGAGCTCCAAATTTAGTATTTAGTATAATTTTTGTGTGTATCTCTGTATTTTACCATCATTTTAAGATTCTTTATAATACTAATAAAAACAAAACTTATACTTATTTTGCTGCCCTGTCAACAAAAACAAAAGCCAGGTCACCAACCATACGGCAGCCTCTTGTTTTTACAGTTTTTCTCCATTGGTTTAGCTCATTTCTTGAAAAAGAAATTACATTCTCAAAACTCTAAGATCATTTGGCAAAACAGTTTTACAGTTTAGCACAACACCATAGCTCACTTGTAAACGCTCATGTCTCTTCCAAAACTGTTCACTCATGCTTCAAAACTAAATTTCTTTTTCCTATAAATAGTCAGTGCCCCCCAAATGCAAAGATCCTTGTCAATGGCTTTGACTCATTTCTTGAAACAGACCAGACGTTCTCAACACCCTTGGTGCTTATGCCAAAATAACCTGGATGGTTCAGCACAGCACTATGGTTCACCTGCTAAAGCTCATATCTCTCCCAAAACAGTTCACTCGTGTCAAAATGAAATTTCTTTCTCATGTAGAGAGTCAGTGCCCCCAAAATGAATATTCCCTTTGGTATTCTGTAAGCACTGCAAGTCAAAATGTTTAGATGTTTTGTCACTATAACAGAGGACCATTGAAATGTCCCTCATGTCCACCACTCAGTCTTAGCCCAGTTCTTCATTGACAATGGTTACTGTACTATTTTTTTGTCTGGTTAACAGAATACAACTGTGTATAAAACTAAAAAAAGGATTCTACAGTAAGAGTAGCCTCCAAGGTCTGACATCACACACTGCACTCATACTGCCAAGGAAATTATTACAATAACATGGTCTGTAATTGTGGCCCAAATTTCATCCAGGACAGCATGGTGTCTCGTGCTCCTTTGTGCTTTTCTGCCTATTCCACCATCACTCTCCCTTACTCCTCCTCTTCTTCCTCGATCAGGCAGTTTCCCTTGTTCATTTACCTGGCCAGGTCCCTCCATGTTCAGAAATTGTACTGGTGCTGGTAAGCTATATATATACATGTTTGGCAGCATTCACAGTCATGGACAGCACCTGTCAGGCAACTAAATATACAGTCTGATTGATCATCTGAGATGTGTGAACTCCTCCTTTGTTAGTCAGTCTCAAGTCTCACCTGACTGTCATTTAATCAACTTATCAAATGTTTTGAGAGATTCATATATGATATTCATGGTATTCTGTTCTTGAATAATTTTGACAATTGAACAGACTATTGTGCATGTGATAATGTATTCAATGAAAAGATGCTGACGTTTTGGAGAGAACAACCATTAAACTGAGAATCAACAATCAGTTTAGATCTATTTGCCTGGAAATTGTGCTAAATGTAGGCTAACTGTGCTAACTGTGGGCTACTGCACTGAGACAGTGAGACATGTACTAAGACATTTACAATTTCATGAAATGAATGAGAAATTAATTCTGTTGTGAACAACTGCCAAGTGGTTCGAAGGTTTGTCCATGTTATTTTGAGAACGTATTTTCTGTTTTAAGAAATGAGCCAAACCAATGGAGGAAAACTAATTAAAACAATGGCAAACACATTTTTTTTATTATGTGAGGGTTTTCTTACAAGTTTTGAAGGTTCATTCCTCATCTAAACACCTTTCTTACAATAAAATAAGATTATGTTTTCCTTTGGCTCTCCTTTTTTAGTCTAACATTCCTTGAAATAGAATGTTTATTTAAACAGAAACAACAGAAGTGCTGACATTTTTTTTACAACCTTAGTTTTAAGGATTCTGTATAACATGGTCCAGAAGTAAACCTTGATAAGAGCTACCTGTACATTTTTCATATCATGTCTGTTCATTTATGAATAAACCTGTTTGCTCATGTTTTTCCTTGATACTGTGGTTCTATGTTTACGTTTCGAAAGCTTTATTTCATCCAGAGCAAAAGTTTGGGTCAAAAATTTATAGTATCATATTGTTTGTGTTTTTACATCATTTTCCAGTACAATATTTTTATACTGCTGATCATTTTTCATTTAGCTGACTTTCTTTTGTTGTACAATGAAAACAGAAATGCTTTATTTAAAAGGAAACAACATTCAGGCATTCATAGCTAAAGTTAGCCTGGATTCCGTAATGATCTAAATTAATGTTCTGTTTGGTCATCTGACAGAATGACTGTGACTGGATATGTTAATCTTCGAAATTGTCTTAAACTACAAATGATTTGTCTTTAGTGTCTGTTAAAAATTTGACTAAACATGTTCTGTTTTTAAACCAGGGTCATAAATGTGTGTAATACTTTTAAAGTAAAATCACTACATAGACCCATTCACTGCACTTAAATCAGCTGTGGGCTGAACTAACACCTGGTCTAGGGGATGTCTCCCATCTGAGGGAGGCAAAGTATCCCCTAATGACATCAGTAAGGCCATTTTTTCTCACTGGACTGTTGGAGCACACCAGCAGAGGGAGAGAAGAGGTTTCCTCATGTGTGGAGGTTTGCAGACTGACCATGGCAACATATTATTTTAATAACATTACGTTAAAAAGTGTTTTTCATAATATGAGACATTTGAAATGGTTAATTATTGCTGTGGGCAAATTTTAAAAAAATCTGCCACCATTTACAGATGATTTTTACAGTCAGAATAAAAACAATAATAACATTTTTTATTTGATGAGCACTTTTCAGAAATTCAGAGACACTGAACAAAATGTGTTTATGTGCTCCAGATTGCATTGTGCATTACTCCAGATTATATGGTTACTACTAAAATACATTTTTGTACACCAAGCATTATACAAAATAATTAAGATAGCTAATTACTAACATTAAAATCAATACAAAATAATGTAGATTTGTTTTCTGTATATGTCTGACTGTCACATCAAGAGAAATGGCTCAGTGTTAGTGTTGATGAGATTTGGTGTTTTATATATTCAATGTGTTTAGTACATTTGATGATTAAATATTAATACAAACTTCATGTTAAAATAATAAAATAGAATTCATTAATCAATGTAATCTATATTTTTAGTATCTGCTGTATACAATAGTGCAAAAACCCCCAATATAATTTACTTGATTTGCTCATTTTGACTCAGAATGATAAGGGGATTTTAACACCTTATTTTTTAAGATTTGAATGTCAGATGGGATAATTTCTGCAATAACCAAAGGATAAGCACTCAGTGACACTACTTTCAATTATGTCCTTATGCACTTCTGAGAAGAAACTCAATCTATCACATGGCCTTTGGATGCCACAGCACTGCCACTTTTGTACAAACATTATAAAGCTGTGGATCCTTTCATTTTGAAGGTCATGGAAGACTAAATTAGAGCAAATTTAAAGAAAAGAGGGAAAAATGCCATGGAGCATCCAAATGCTGATCAATTTCAAAACATTAAAAGAAAAAGGCCCAATTTCTTAATTCTAATGTAATTAATTAATTTCACTTCTTCACCATTTAAACCATAAACAGTCTCCGGACCAGCTGGAGGCACTGATGCACCGAGAAGCGGTTTTCGACTGCTAAAATAGAAAAGGCGAAGAAGAAGAGTAACGCTGACGTCACGTGATAGCTACTTTGTGCAACAGACAGTCGATAAAAAACTGAATCGATCTTGACGAGTGAAAGTGGACCAGAGTTTTGGGACAAATGGCCTTCAATGTTTATTCTTCAGGTCAGGAATGTCAAATCAAGTTAGCTTAGCCCGTTAGCCCGCAGACGAACTCCACAGGCTAACGGAGCTAGCTTAGCTTAGCTTAGCCTTCCGGCTGCTTGTGTGGCGGAGAACCGAAGCGGTTCTGGTTCAGTAAAGATGTCTGAAGTTCAGAACCTGAGATCTTTGGTGAACCAGAGACTGAGTACAGCAGCTGAGGAGATCTTTGAGCTGTTTGAGAGGGCCATGGCAGAATATGAGGACGAGATCCGTCGATCAAGAGAGGAAAATGAGAGACAGCGGAGGCTTCTGGAGGCTGTTTTTAACCCCAAAGTTCAGTTGTCCCGAACAGGTGTGCTCATTCGACTTTATTCTCCAGTTTCATTGTGATATTCTGTGTTTTTATTGGTCAAATGCAGCCATTTGTCAAAGTTCGTTGGTGTTTTTATCCCTAAAGGGGGGAAAGTGAGTGTATATTCAGACACTAATGTCAAGGAGACGTTTGGAGCTGTAGTCTGAGCTTTATAACAAGGATGGAGCCCAGATGTGACAGCTCATACAGGAAAGTGATATGGTATGAACTCTTCTTCTTTCTACATTCACTAGTTTTAACTGTAGAGAGATAGCTATCCCTGGTAGATTTATCATTTGATTTTACATGCCCTTAAGTGTTTCAAATATGTCTCCACGCGATAGAGCACATCTTTGAATGTGTATAAAGCTGCTTTACAGTGCCAGTAGCTGCTAAAAATGTCTCGTTCCTCGAGCTCCATAAATAGACCTACCATTGTGATGTCATAATGTTGTTTTTTTTTCAGCAGTTCATCCATTGGCTTGGGTGCAAACCTTAAAAAAGACAGCAGTTGAATGTAGCTGTTACCGATAAAATGATAAACCACATGAAATTTCCCCAGGTTCGTATGAACTTTTTCTATTTTAATTATCGTGAAAATTGTGTTTGATGTCCTCACTTTGTTAATAACTCTCGGTGATACTGTTCCAGTGTTGTTTTTGTCAACGATGATGACATAATTTCATTGACACCCCTTTTTTTTTCATGATGATAACGAGGCGATGATGCGTTAAACATGGCTCTTTGATGACTAAAACATGACGGGACGTGTGTGAGTTTTTCTTGACGAGACGAGACTGGACTAAAGTGTTAGTGGGTGGTCCGTCAAACGTTCAAAATGCGCGACATTAATGCCTATTTTGCATGTAATCTTTCTGTCAAAAGCAAAAAGTATCAGCAATGCTGCTGCATCCTGTCCTTGTTTGGTCACACCCACCACCTGGCATGCAGCGCACATTCTGCACAGCACACCTGCGGTCAGTCATCACACACACAGACACATTTAATAATTCACTGGAGGACCATGGCGGCAGTGCCAACAAAGAAGCTTGGTGGTCAGAAACGACGGGATGATCTATGGACATTCTTTCAATATAATCCAGCAAAAAGAAAAACAGAGTACATTGTAGAGGGAGACAGCAGTAAATGTGGCCACAAACTTGGTGGAAGGAACACCACCAATCTCATGCGGCGCCTGCCTGGAAAAGCCAGAACTATGCGTCTGCTCCTCGGTAAAGCAGCAGCAATCCCTCAGGCGCAGTTTGCAATGTTTGGCCACTGAAAGTGAAAGTATGGTGGAGGGTGCCCGCACAGACACTGTACTGGAGATTTTTTTCCCCCTTGGTATGGACAGAGTCTGAAGTCTGGTTGTATTTTTGATTTTACAAGGATGGCGAGGATGGTCACCCTGTCTGCAGAAAATGCAGAAAAAAATCAGAGATAGGGAAGAACCACAGACACTCCCACAGCAGCATCAGAGGGGAGAGGCCTGGCTGGATGTTGAGAAAGATTACCTCAGGAAAGGACCAGAGAGGTGACAGGACTAGGTCATTCTTAAATTCACATTATTTTTAACTAAATAAAACTTTGTTAAGTGATTTCAGTCTGTGTATAAGTACTTTTTGAAAATTTTGAGCACATTGCTACAATACTGCGTTAATCATGATAACCGTGATAATTTTGGTCACAATAATCGCGATATGAGATTTTCACACCGTTACATCCCTATAGCAGAGGTGTTTGGTGACCAATAAACACCAGTCATTTCATTAGAAGAGACTGGCTCCACATGAAGAAGGGAGCCTTAAAGAATCAGGAGCTCGGATGGTTTTCACACCTGCAGCTCGGTTGCTTTGTTGCAGTTGTGCTGAAATAAATGCTACACATTTGCGTGTTTCCCTTGGACTACTTCATGTTCACTTGGCAATATTTCCTAGAGGGCAATGTCCAGGCCAAGTTGCCCCAGAATCATTCTGGGTAGCATGAAACTATGAGTCACCAAGTAATAATATTATGATTACAGTGGAGATTAGATGTTCTGTGTATACAGATGAGCATATTTATCAATGTGTGGGACACGTTGTGATTTAACTGTAAACAAAAACTCAGTGCACGAAGAAAAGGGGCTTTTAACGCTCTTCAGTGTCTACAGTGGACCATAGAGGACACAAAATAGCACGGTAACTTATAACAACGTAACACCGGTTGGACTGTCTGCAGAGAAACTGTTAGTGATGTGAAAAAGTCCAGAGCAGCTTTAAAAAGGATAAATTCTCCTGCTTGAATGAGCCAGACTAAATTCTAGGAACTAAACATTTTTGTCAGTCAGTCCATGTTGTTGAGTCCTGTGATGATCTGCTGTAGATACTGAGAGTGTAATAGACTCAAAATGTTATTTCATCTTTTCATGCTGATATTTTTATATTATCAGTGTGTCAAGTGTTTTTAATTTATTTACTGAAGTGTCTTAAGTTAATTCTTATTTGAAATATTATAAGGGAAGCAGTAATGCAAGTTAAACAGTATTCATTTATTTTTTATATTTATTGTCTACAGAGTAAAGGAATGTTTTATATAGCCTTTAAGAAATTGGGTACTGCCCCTTGAAGAAGGGCACAGTCGAGACATGCTGCAGTGGACTGTGTGTGTCGACTGAACAGACTGAAACAAGCTTGTATTCAGCTGTGGACATTTCTTTGATAAAAGCTGATAAAGATGAAGATGGATGTGTTTTGGACAGTTCATTTTAAGGGTGCAACACAAGCCACCTGTTGATATTTTCATGAACGTGATTCTGCAGGACTCAAAACATTATTATTAAGTCGGTCTTTGTCATCAGCCTGGTTGCAGTTATTATTACTGCTTATATCACTACAGTGTTATGATGAGTTAACTCGTTACTCTGTTAACGTCAGTTTCTGGGCTTTTTACGACCACATTGCGAACAACTACCCTAGTGGTCGATGGAAATGAGCTAAGACCACCTATTTCAGGTTACCATGATGGAATGCAGCCAAGGTTAAGTAGAGAGTACTCATCAGCAAGTAAAATTACAAAAGCATTTACAAATGGCCTATCCTGTTATATGCTCGCAGCTCAAGCTAATTTCATCACCTTAGCTGATCACAGAGTTATTTTTGGTGTCCTTGAAATAATCAAAACACCCTTAGCAGAAGTATTTTATGTCTGCATGAAACATTAAGTGAGTGTTAGTTTCTTCTTTCCTCCTGGTAGATATGCAAGACAACAACCTGCACATCTCCACCCACCTCGTGGTTCTTGGTACTGAACAATGTGAGAAATGGGAAAAGCAGAGTAATAAGAGAGAAGGTGGCATAGTGCTCGGGCACAGTATGAGATGATAATGCCTTATACTGGTGGTGCAGATGAGTTGTCAGGAATGATGACTGCTAAAGTGCAGACACGACATGTTCTCCCAAACCCTGACCTTTCCCTGTCAATATGAGAAAACCTTCCTATTGCAATTTACAAGTGTAAATGTGGTTCTTAAAATATTTTTCATGTATCATGTAGACTTTTATATGGGCAGAGTGCATTGTCTAAAAATATTTACTGAAGAGATGCATGATACCTAAGCAGCGGTATATAAACATTTTTTGCTATATTTACAGACAATATTTTGATCCCATGTATTAGCCAGAAGATCTTATATATATGCTGTAATATTTGTAGGATGTACAATGTTCCATAGTGGTTTACCTCATCATCACCAAATGTCCACTCTTATAAACCAACAGAAAATTATGAAAGAATAAAATAATGGGGTTTTTTTGCTCCACGTCCAACACAAATGAATTGTCGCCATGAAAAGATAGGGTTAATTTAGTAAAGTGGAGGCTTTCTATACTTCAGCAAAAATCCAATATTGTTCATCTGTACATATTTTCATGTTCAAACTATTTCCATGGAAAGGCCAAAATCCAAATATAAGTAATTGTGAAGCTCTGTTTTCTGTTACTCTCCTCAGACATCCATCAGCCGATGATGAAAAGAGAGGTTCTCCCTCAGCAGCAGGAAGAGAACACCAGTCTGAACCAGGAGAACCCAGCAGAACCAGCACACGTTAAAGAGGAACAGGAGGAAGTGTGGAGCAGTCAGGTCAGAGAGCAGCTTCAGGAGCCACAGGTGGCTGATATCAGCACGTTCATGTTCTCTCCTGTTCCTGTGAAGAGTGAAGAAGATGATGAAGAGCAATCTCAGTGCTTCCAGCTTGATGAAAAGCAAAGTGAAGAGAACAGAGACTGTGGAGGATCAGAAGCAGACAGAGACTTTAATCCACACAGTCATTTACAGACATTTAGTTTAGACAAGACTTCACAGATTGACTCTGAGGACCACGATAGTCTGTGTGACTGGGAGGAGACCATAAATATTCTGTCAAAGATTAACCCTTTGCAGAGCAAAGATGGAGCAGCAATAGAATCCAATAGCGGAGATACATCAGTTAACTCCTCTGAAGGTTCTTCGAGGTTTAGACCAAAAGAACAACTGCAGAATGAGGAAAGCATTATATCATTTGGTTGCTTATTTTGTGGTAAAAGATTCTCAAAACATCAGAAATTATCTGAGCATATGCTGCGTCATACTAGAGTGCATCGATTCAGCTGCTCAGTGTGTAAAAAAGGTTTTCATCTGAAAGGGGAGCTTGAGGCGCACATGAGAGTCCACACAGGAGAGAAACCCTTCAGTTGTTCAGTTTGTGGCAAAAGATTTGCTCTAAAGCAATACCTGAGAATACATTTGCCAGTCCACACAGGAGAGAAACCATATAGCTGCTCAGTGTGTGGGAAAAGGTTTACCCAACATGCAAATATGAGGCGACATTTGAGTATCCACACAGGAGAGAAACCATTCAGTTGTGATGTTTGCGATCAGAGATTCACGCAGTATGACAGTGTCAGACGACACAAATTGGCGGTTCACAAGTCTGCATCCAATCCGAACGCCCTCCCTGACCTCCCCCATCTGCTCAGACACACCTAGATGAGGAAAGCATGCTGCCCCCCACTCCAAATAACAAATCAGACATCCTACAAAGAAGCAAACCTGAACTTTTCTTAAAGAAAAAACTTGATGTGCTGTTGAGGAATTATTGTGTGTTCTGAATCAAATGTCTTTGTCTTGTCTTCGTAATTTATTGGACTGTCTGAATTAGATAATTAGTTTTACCTTATTTCATTTCTTTGACTTTAAATAAGTTTTTATTTAACCCTTTATAAATGATAAAAAATCTTACTTAACTTATCAGTGATCACTTTTTATATGCCTTCAGCAGAAACTCCTTTAGGAAACTTTTACTACAGAATGAGTGACTCACTTGGTATGTAATGGATTAATACTTTTGTAAACATTTACAATTAAAACCTGATGTGTCAGAATTGGTTTCTGTTTGTTTTAGGAACTGTTTGTAAGGTTATTAATTTATTGCAATTAGCACTTGTAATCTAGACTTGGCACTTGATGGTTTTATGAGTCAGCATGATGCAGGTCTGGACAGTGGGATTTTGGTGGAGGGTCAAAAAGAAGGCGGATTTTGCTGTTTGTGACTGGTTGAAACCTCAGGTGGTTTTCAGATCAATAAATCAATTCGACTTTATTAGTAAAGCACTCTACATAGAACAAAATGTAGCACAAGGGGCTTTATGGAAACAGAAAATAACACAATTATACCTAAATAAATGATAACGATTAGAATTTAAAAAAAAAAGAACAAAAGAGAAGAATTTCATCATAAACCTCAGTGAAACCGAACTGTGGGAGTGAGGAACAGGAAACACCATCATGAGACCGTAATGATGAGGAAACACGGAAGATACAGTTGAAAACACTAAAACTAGAGGTAAAATAATGTTTTCAATTGAAGGGTATAAGAAATAATTATGACATAAATAAGGAGTCCTCCCCGAGTGACCTGCAGGGGGCAGCAGTGCGCCATGGCTGCGTTCAGTCTGCCGCCTGAAGAAGAAGAAAAAGACCTCAACTGCTCTTTCTCGCATCCTTTACGCATCCTGGAACGCATCATAGTCCCCATTTAAACGTGTGTAAAATTTCTGTCGCGTATTTGCCTTAGTGGAGAATATCAGAGAGAAGCACCACAGCCTGAATGTATGGTAGAAGTCACTGAAACAGACTTTGTGAAGTGTTTGTGCTACTTCACCTCAGACTCCCTTCATATTAGCCGCTAATGCTAACTGAAGCTAGCTGTGCTCTCAAGCTAACAACAAACCGAGAATGAACTCGGCTACGGAGCGATACAGACGGACTTCAGAATTAACGATGAGTTTACAAAACACTGTGATGATGACTTCGTCTGGATAAAAGTTCAACGCCAGATATTTAACGAAGCTATAGGGGTTAGCTTAGCATGCTAACTGTAAACGGAAGGTAGTGTATAGAAAAGACTAAGTTATGTTAAAATGTCCAAAGTCCAGATTCTGAGATCTTTGGTGAACCAGAGGCTGTCTGCAGCTGCGGAGGAGATCTTTGAGCTGTTTGAGAGGACCATAGCAGAATATGAGGAGGAGATACTTCGATCCAGAGAGAAAAACAAGCGACAACAAAGACCACAGGAAGCTGCTTTAACACCTGAAGACAAGGAACACAGAGCAGGTTTCTATCATGTAGACCTTATATACGAGTTTTATGAAGCTCCCAGGGGGTAAGGGTAAGGTAATAAATCCGTTTTACTGAAAAGCAGAGATAAACAAACTTGGACTTAAAATGTATTGCATATATTTTGCCAAGTACTTCACCTAGGCAGGAAGCATTAGTCTCAGATAGTGAAATCCATGCTCTAAATTTTACTGGAAACCTAACTTTTTCTGAGAAGTTTGTGTTTTTCGTGGTTCTCCTCAGATGTCCACCAGGTGATGGTAAAAGGAGGGGTTCTGCCTGAGCAGCAGGAGAGAGGCTACTGGCTGCACCAGGAGAACCCGGAAGAACCAACACACATTAAAGAGGAGCAGGAGGAAGAGTGGAGCAGTCAGGAGCCAGAGGAGGGTGATGTCAGCATGTTAACTTGTTTACCTGTGACTGTAAAGAGAGAAGAAGAAGAAGATGAAGAGGAATCTCAGCCCTTCCAGCGTTATGAAAGCCAAAGTGATGAAGAAAACAGAGACACAGAGCATTTGAAAACAGAAGCTGATGTACAGGACTGTGGAGGATCAGAAGCAGAAGAAGACTTTAATCCTCACAATGATTTACCGCCAGTGAGTCCTGATGAGGCATCAAGGTCTGATACTGCTGACAGTGGTGACTGGGAGGAGAGTGATGAACCTCAGGAAGGTTTAAACCCTCTCCAAAACAAAGATGGAGCTTTGAGTGGTCTGACATGTGATCCTGGAGATACATCAGTCGGCTCCTCTGAATGTGCTTCAAGCACTGGACAAAGAAATGAAGACAGAAGCAAATCCTTTAGCTGCTCAGTTTGTGGAAGAAGATACTCCAGTGAGCAGAGCTTATCTACTCACATGTCACGTCATTCCAAAGAGCATCGTTTCAGCTGCTCAGTCTGTAAGAAAGGTTTTCCCTGGAAAGGAGAGCTTGAGGAGCACATGCGAGTCCACACAGGAGAGAAACCCTTCAGCTGCTCTGTCTGTGGTAGAAATTTTGCATACATGTCAAATTTGACTTCACATTTCAAAACACATAAAGGAGCCCAAATGTATCCTTGTTCTACTTGTAAGAAAAGTTTTGTTGACCAGAAAGCTCTGTCAGATCACACTAAAATCCACACAGGGAAGTACCGCAGTTGTCCATTTTGTGGGAAAAGTTGTATAACAAATGTTGACCTTGAACGCCACGTCCGTGTCCACACAGGAGAGAAACCTTTTGGTTGTTCAGTTTGTGGGAAAAGATTTGCTCAAAATAAAAGCTTGAAATTACACTTGACAGTCCACACAGGAGAGAAACCATTTGATTGCTCCGTTTGTGGAAGACATTTTTCTCAACGTGGAAGTCTAAAGCGCCACTTGATTGTCCACACCGGAGAGAAACCGTTTGGCTGTGATCTTTGTGATCAGAGATTTACTCAGTCCGACAGTGTCAGAAGACATAAATTGTTATTTCACAAATCTGTGTCCAATCCAAACAGAACCCTTGACCGCACTGCCCCATCCGCTGAAGCCGCACCTTCTACATAAAACCAATCTTCACCCCATACCAAATTTGGCATCCTACAAACAATGAAGGCTGAACTAATGCTTTTGTGTTCTGAAAATTCAAAGTGTTTCTAAATGTATTAAACCCTGACAAAATGATTTCAAACTCAAAATAAATACAAAACAAATTCAAAGATATTTCTCCACTGTGCAGCTGATCTGTCTCTCCAATTATAAACAGCATAATTTTGTAAGCAGTGAGCAAGAAGAGCTTAATGCAGGTGTGTGTAATGTAAGGCACACAGTAAACAAATGTGCATCTCAGTCATCACAACAGAGAGAAACACAGATTGTAGGACTGTCGCTTGGCTGATTCTGTGACTTATTAGGAGTGACTTTTATTTCTGAGGGTGGCAGTTGCTTTCCATTCCTGTGGCACAGCAGGTGTTGTGTTTGAGCAAAAAGTCTTCCAAGTGTGTCGAGGCCAGAAAAGTGTACTAAGCATAAGAACAGGAAGCAGTGCTCATACTACATCAACAAACTGGACTGAAGAAGTAAAATATGCTTCAGAGTAATACTGGATGCCTAGTTTGAGTGAACATTGTGTTGAGAATGAGCAGCCAGACAAGCCAGTGGTCAAGCAATTAGTGAGATGTGACCACATGGAATCATTATTTTAACATTCTACCTCCGCAAATATACATAAAACCTGTTCAGTGGGTTAAATAAAGAGCTCGCCTGCTGAGGTGTTTGTAAGATTAAATGACAGAGGATAGATCAATAAAATCATCCGAAGTGTATTAAAACTGATTGCTTTGTTGAATATTTCCTGAAAGTATATATCACTGTAATAGACTGTCTGTCTTACAGCTGCGCTGACATGTGTTTGTTAATCTTGTTGCTGTCTGCCTTTATGTTTTTATGCATAAAGAAAACTGTCAAACACATTTGATACCCTGTCCTAACATTTATATTATGGTAATTAAAGTAGCTTAGAGTAAGAAAACAATGTTGAGCTCATGACAAGATTTAATCACCTTTGATTTGACTCAACAAGACCAAAACGTTTGTAGACATTACAAACATAAACTCCATAACCTGGAGTTTTGCAGACCAAAATCATAAGGGTAATAATAGCCAGATTGTGACTCTAAATAGCATTTTATAACCAGTTCTGTCTAAAGGCACAGTCTTTATTGTAAAATAGCAGACAAGGTACATCAGAGACTGATTGGTTTTAAAGGGAATCCGAGCAGGAGCTGCAAATGACAGACATGATCAGGAAACACTCAAAGTTTTAAAATAAAATGGTGTTTGTAATCATTTCCCAAGGCACACAAATCCTAAACTCGGCAAGGTGCGAGAACAGCGGTGTGGGCGAGGAGCGGGAAATCTCACCCCTCCACTCCACTCACATGCTCTGGTACTGAGGTAACAAATTAAGATTTGCTGTAGTCATGAACCAAGAACTGTAGGATCAAATTAGTAAGTCACCTTTTACTTTATGGGCTCTCCAGGCCTCTGTGGCTTTTCGATGCATCTTTAAAGAACATTCAGAAACTGAATCAAAATGTGAAAAAGTAGGTAGGTAGGTGGATAGAAAGGTAGATGGTTAGTATTCACATTGGCATCAGTTTATCATCAGTGTCAGCTGGTATAGCTCTTTTTTAGTTCAGATGATTTCATTTTTTTATATTGTGTTTATTATTGTCTGCAAAAAGTGCAGAATTGCAGCTTCCGTGTTTCACAGACAAGAAAAAAAGCAAGTGAAGTAAAGATGCATTTAAAGGTGGTACTGCACTGAGACATTTAGAGTGATGTCTGGGGTAGATTCATCATCAGCCTTACTTTTACCTGAAATTTCTTTAAATGAAACCTGCCATGCTTTGTTAATCTACTTTTAATGATCTATAGTTATTGAATGAACAATTATGCAAAATTAGTTTAAGATAACATTTATGTAGTGCACTCAACATGGATCGGTCAAGACAGCTAAAATAAAATCCAATAAAATGGCATTTTAGGTTGAACTGAAACAGATAAACTTTGGATTGTACAATTATATAACATTTGATGCTGATATGGTAACAAATTCAATATATATTTAACATTTAAATTATAATCTTGTGGATGTATGGTAAAAATGGATTTAAACTTACTTCACAGAGGACCACAGGTGTCATAAAAACACTTCAAATGTGCAGTCTCCTAACTCTCATGTCATAAGTGAATGTTTTTGCCCTGCTCTGTTCTTCATGCAGTGCAAGATGCAAATAAAACAATACTACCTGTTTATACTTTAACCCTTTGACTTCCAAACTGAGAAATACGAATTATTTGTTGGCGTGTTTCTACCTCTACATTTAGCAACATTTCAGGTTTTTATTCTTCAGATTATCCAATCAGGAAGCAGATATGTTGGTCAACCAGCAGGTTGGCTTGCCTGTTAAGGGTTATCCCAGGCATGAATGGATTACTTTCATCTTTGTAACAAAATTTTTGCTTTTTCATATGAAAACATCACAGAGAGCAAAATTGAGATATTTAGTGGTTGACCCAGTTTTCTGAGGAATCATAGACACACTTTCTAATGTCAAATTTATTTCCTTCGACTAAATTATGGTTGTTAGAGGATCTGGAAATATATGAAAAGGTATTTTCTTACTCCGTGTTTGCTCTTACTTTTAGATTTCTGAGGATTTATGCAGCAACGATTCACTTCTGATTTTCAATTTTTCTAACAATTATATGTACAGCAGCGCCACCCAGTGGATACATATTGGAGTTAGAAACACAATTTAGAGAGGTGAATAAGAATAAAACAGACAAAGATGGACTTTCAGAGTTTTAAATACAGTGGTATGGCGGCAAGATGTCAACCATACGGCAACAATGCCAGTCAAAGGGTTAGAAAGATATATTTGTGGTTTTGTATTATCAAGTAAACAAAAATCAAATTGAACAAAATTATTATCAGGACTATTATGAGTAGTAGTATTATATTTTTTAAATATTTTTGATAATTTTTTTTTTTGGAAGACAAGTTGAACATTCAGTCCAGACCACCTGCTGTTCTGCCCTCCGGCCGGCAGGTGGCGCGTCGCTTCTTAAAGCTCGTCTGATAATCATCAACAAGAAGGCAGCGCAGGGTCCCTGCTCGACTGTTAGATTATAACGGGTTTCTCTCGTTAACAGCAGATCTGTTAACGAAGCAGCACAGCCTGTATGTATAGTAGAAGTCACTGAAACAGACTTCGTGAAGTGTTTGCGCTACTTCACCTCAGACTCCCTTCATGTTAGCCGCTAATGCTAACTGAAGCTAGCTGTGCTCTCAAGGTAACATCAGTGAACTCGGCTACAGAGCGATACAGACGGATTTAGAGGTTAGTTTATAACCCCGTTTGTTTGGACTGAATACATGTCCAGTCTTGTCTTAACGTCTCTGAGGCAGCTAGCCAGGTTAGCTCAACATGCTAACCGTCAATAGACAGAAGTAAGCACAGACGTGTGCTCCACAGTGACCATCAGTCGTTTTTGACTAATTTGTGAGAAGATTAAATCTCTTGTAAGTGTTTTGAAAATGACTAAAGTCCAGATGATGAGGAACTTTGTGAACCAGAGGCTGTCTGCAGCTGCTGAGGAGATCTTTGAGCTGTTTGAGAGGACCATCGCAGAATATGAGGAGGAGAACAAGCGGAAACAGGAGCTCCTGGAGGCTGTCCTAAACCCTGAGGCCCAGTTACACCATGCAGGTTTGAGCATTTATATCTATATGATAAGAGATACAGCATGCCTGCATGCGTTTTAATGGGATATTAGGCGATTTTTGCTCTATACTTTTCATTACGAGAATCATAGGTGTGCTTTACATTAGCCTGAGAAGCATATTTACCTTACAAACAAAGCACAGCATAACATACAAAGCAGCTGGATTTAGCAGATAACATGCAGACCCATCTTGCAAAGCTTCAAGCTGAATAGATTTTCTCCAGTCTGATGATGAACAGGCTGTCATAGAGGCGAAATTTCCCCTGCCCAAGGAGATAAGGCGAGCTGAATCAGTGACATCTTTTAAATCGCATCTTAAAACGAACTTTTTTAGACTTGCTTTTACATGATCCTTTTATTGCTCACATACTTGTTTATTATCTATGTTAGCTATTTATTTTATCTACATAATTATTTTACAATTACCTATTTAACTATTTTCAAACTCTTCTGTTCTTACTCTCCTCACTGGTTTCTCATCGCTTTAGTCCTGTTTTTACCACATTTTCATGTAATATACTTCCTTTTTAATTATTGTCGTTTCTCTTCAATTTTGTTTTACTTATTTATTTATCTTTTCTCTTTTACTAATCCTGTATCTACCCTTTCCTTTTCCATCTTCCTAATGTGATGCCGCCATCTATGGTCTATCAATCTACATCAATCAATCAATCTATTATCTATAAATTGTCTTACTGTCTCCATATCATTATATATAAAACAAATCCGTCAGCCGTATCCCTCTCACCAGTTTACCATTTTCTGTCCTTTTGTTGTTTTAATTAACATGACCCTCTGTGCCCTTTCCTCTCTGACTCTTTCGGTCTCTGTTTGACCTGATTGTTGATGTTATTGTGCTCAGAGTTCTGCCTTTTCTGCTTTTGTTTTGTCTGTTAAAGCACTAATGTAGTATCTATTCCACCTGCAGGTTTTGTCACCTTATTTAAGATGAATCAAGAAGGCCATCCATGTTTTAAATGAAAAGGGCAGTCTGTATATTTATCCTGATGTTTTCTGTCTTTCTCTTCAGATGTACAGCAGCTGATAATGAGAGGAGATGTTCTCTCTGAGCAGCAGAACAGAAGCTCCAGCCAGAGCCAGGAGGGCCCAGCAGAAGCAGCACATATAAAGAAGGAACAGGAGGAAGCATGGAGCAGTCAGGAGAGAGAGCACTTCCAAGATCCAGAGGAGGATGATATCATCAAGTTCACTTTCTTTCCTGTTTCTATTAAGGGAGAGGAAGAAGAATATGAAAAGAAAACTCAGTGCTTCCAGCTCCATGAATACCAAAGTAAAGTGAACAGAGACACAGAGCAATTTCAAACACAAGCTGATATAGAAGAATGTGAAGTTTCTGAACCAGACAGAGACTTTAATCCACAAGGTCATGTACAGCCAATCAGCTCAGATGACACTTCACACCTTTCTTTATCCGACACTGATGACAGTGGTGACTGGGAGGAGAGTGATGAACTCCAGGAAGGTTTAGATCCTCTCCAAAGCAAAGATGGAGCTGTGAGTGTTATTAATTGTGGTGATGCATCAGCTAGCCTCTCTGAAAGTGCCCCCAAATTTAAACAAAAGAAGAAACGGCAGCATGAAAAAAGACATAAGCCATTTAGCTGCTCAGTTTGTGGTAGGAGATACCTGAATGAACAGAGATTATCCGCTCACATGTCACGTCATTCTAAAGAACATCGTTTCAGCTGCTCAGTGTGTAAGAAAGGCTTTCCTTGGAAAGGAGAGCTGGAGGAGCACATGCGAGTCCACACAGGAGAGAAACCCTTCAGCTGCTCCGTTTGTGGTAAAAGGTTTTCAGACAAGTCAAATTTGACCTCACACTTCAAATCACACAAAGGAACCCAATATTTTCCCTGCCCAACCTGCAAGAAAAGTTTTATTTACCAAGATGATTTATTAGAACACATTAAAATCCACACTGAGAAGCAACACAGCTGTTCAATTTGTGGGAGAAGTTGTGCCTCAAATATAGACCTGGTGCGCCACATCCGTATGCACACAGGAGAAAAACCCTTTAGCTGCTCTGTTTGTGGTAAAGGCTTTGCTCAGAATAAACACCTGAAACTACACCTGACTGTCCACACAGGAGAGAAACCATTTGACTGCTCAGTGTGTGGTAAAAGTTTTACCCGCCGTGGTAGTCTGAGGCGCCACTCAATTGTCCACACAGGAGAGAAACCATTTGGTTGCGATCTTTGTGATCAAAGGTTCACTCAGCCTCATAGTGTCAGAAGACACAAAATGTATTTCCACAAATCAGCCAACCCGAACACCATCACTGACCGGCTTCCACTACATGCTGATGCCAACCCCCCAACATGAAAAACACTAATCAGGCCTGACGTGTCTTGTTCCATCCTGACCAAACGGGAGTTGCACATTGAAGACAGCCTTGATGGTATTATTTTAGGTTGCTTTCTCACTGTGATCATCAGGGAGAGTTGTTCTAAAACAAGTGAGTGTTCCTTATTTTGCTCAGTTTGTTTGGACATATGTGAAAATAGTGAAACTGAGCCAAGATCTCCAAGAGGAGCTGATCTTCAACCTTAACTACAATTCTACAAAGTGTAAAAAGTTCTGATAAAAAAGTCTACAGAAGTAAATGTCCTTGGATTTTTGTTTGGTTGGTGTTTGTAAAGATTTTATTTCAAGCATGTAAAGAAACAGTCTGAGTCTAAAATCTTTGAATGGCTTTTTTTCTGTGGTAAGATTATTTCAGGGGCATAATAAAGCTTCGATGGTATAAACCCTTAATTGCTTAATACTTGTCTTAAATTCAGCGAATGTGCTGCTGTGTCCGACTGCTTTGCTAGAATTCGCACTTTGTCTTTTTCCTTTAACAGGTAATCAAGAGCTTGACTTGCCTTTACTCCAGAGCTTTTAAAAAGGAGCATGTTTATCAGTTACGGCAGGAAATATGTTTGTAAATGTTCAAGAGGAAGATCTACAGCATATCTCATCGAAAACATACTGAAACCTGCATTTTCAGAACACTTGGACTTTCAGGGTTACACATTTAAGAGACTGATGTTTGAGAAATGTCTTGAAATAGAAACACTTAGGTTTGATTTTACAATGGATTAAGAGCTTGGGATCAAGAGCACTGGATGAATATTATTTTTGTTTTTGTATTTAATCACATGGCACCTCCTCCATTGGATCAGAGTCAGACACATAATTCTAGTGCACCTGTATGTAATACTGTGTTTAGTAACAGTTTTTTATGGCAAATATTGAAGATAAGTGATTATTTTTATTCAGCAGTAGTGCTGAATGTGATAGGGAAAATGATATTGCATTTCTTTACCTCATGCAATATATATTGCTTGTTTTAAATTTTCTTGATATTAGATAGCTCTTTTATATTCAGTTGTCTAAATTGGTTCACCATGACGTGACTGTCATTGCTCATCAGGTGACGCGACTGTTGCGTTTATGATGTTAAAAACAATTTATTGTTTTGCACTGGTCAGCAGGATGTTTTTCTGTCTGAGTTCCTGAAGATGATTATATTATTTCTTTAGTTTTTTGGTGTTCATCTTCAGGTTGTTGTGTGAGCTACACAACGTTAGTTCCTCTGCTTTGTCCTTGTTCACTGTCTCATCTCCAACACAGTGGCTTCATCTACAAACTTGTTCAGATGATTTCTTCTAAAATTATGTTGATGGATATTAATTTAGGAATGTAGCTGATTCACATTTTCTTTTAGGCAACTGAAGGGATGCATATATGGTACAGACTGATGTGTTTAAAACATTACTGTTTAAAGGATGTGATGGGCTTGACTTAATTTTAGGTGTGCTTTTTGCTGCTAAAAAAGTCTGAAACTCCCTAATTTATTTATACTCATAAAATATTCAGTGTTAAAATCAAAGTCAAGTCAAATTATCCAAAAGCAAAAAGGTTTTCTCTTTACAGATATTAAATGCCTTACTCCGTACCAGCAGGTGGCAGCATTGCAGCTTGCTGCGCGTTTGTTCACCATCAACAACAGCAAGCAAAGGCTGTCCACGGTTATCTGTCCTACTTGTTGCTCACAGAAACTCTAAACAAACGCCGCCAACACTTGCCTTAATGACTTACTTGTTCTCATAGTTGATATCGGGATTATCAGTGCGGCCTGTGAGTCTAGTAGAACTCACTGAAACAGACTTTTTGCTGTTTCACCCTTCATGTTAGCCGCTAATGCTAACAGAAGCTAGCTGCGCTCTCCGGCTAACATCAAACCGAGAATGAACAAAGTTCAGATCCTGAGATCTTTGGTTAACCAGAGGCTGACGGCAGCAGCTGAGGAGATCTTTGAGCTGTTTGAGAGGACTATAGCGGAGTACGAGGAGGAGATCAGGCGAAAACAGAGACTGCTGGATGCTGTTTTAAAGCCTGAAGTCCAGTCACACAGAGCAGGTTTGTTCAGCTTGTGTTTGTCAAATCATTATTCTTATATATGACGGAAAACTAACCAGCCTGTGACGGCGTTTGGCTGTCAAAGCAGGGGAGACCTGACCTGTCTGGGTCGGGTGCCTCAGCCCTTAAGTGTTGCTCACCTGCTGCCTGCACTTCATAGAACTGGTACAAAGAAGATCGGGGACCACTGCTGTACAGGACACTGAACTGTCTGATCAGGAATCTTCACTGTCATCTATAATTTCCTTTCAATAATACAGGGATGACTTTGTGACTCAACAAACATTTTTCTTGTGACATAAATGTAACACAAATAAATTCATATCACAGGGAAGCAGGCATTTTAAAAACGTGTGTAACTTTACCGTGAATATACAAGAGCCACAAAAAGACTCCAGTACATCAAGTATTTCAATTCTGTTTTTTTTGTTGTTTTTTTTCTTGTCCTTAGATGTGCATCATTCGATGGTAAAAGGAGATGTTCTCCCTGAGCTGCAGGAAAGTAACTGGAGTCTGAACCAAGAGAACCCAGCAGAACCAGCTCATGTTAAAGAGGAACAGGGGGAGGTGTGGATCAATCAGGAGAGAAAGCAGCTTCAGGAGCCAGAGGAGAATGATATCAAGTCCATGTTCACTTCTGGTCCTGCGAAGAGTGAAGATGATGAAGAGAAACCTCAGTCCTTCCAGCTTGATGGAAACCAAAGAGAAGAGAACAGAGACACAGAGCATTTGAAAACAGGTCCTATTGTACAGTCAGAACCAGACAGGGACTTGGACCCACACAGTCATTCACAGCCAGTTAATTCAGTTGAGACTTCACACCTCTCTGGATCTGATACTGATGACAGTGGAGATTGGGAGGAGGGTGATGAACCTCCGGAAGGTTCAAAGTCTCTGAAAAACAAAAGTGAAACAAAGATCGGTACATCAGTCAGCTCCTCTGAAAGTGTTTCAAGCACTGGACAAAATAATAAAGAACAAAAGAAACTTTTTAGTTGCTCAATTTGTGGGAACAACTACTTGAGTCCACGCAGCTTATCAGTTCACATGTTGCGTCATTCCAAAGAACATCGTTTCAACTGCTCAGTGTGTAAGAAAGGGTTTCCTTGGAAAGGAGAGCTGAAGGTTCACATGAGATTGCACACAGGAGAGAAACCCTTCAGCTGCCCTGTCTGTGGTAAAGGCTTTTCAGACATGTCAAATTTGACTTCACACTTCAAATCACACAAAGGAGCCCAAATGTTTCCCTGCTCCACTTGCAAGAAAAGTTTTGTTGACAGACAAGCTCTCTTAGACCACACAAGAACCCACACTGAGAGGCTGCGCAGTTGTTCCTTTTGTGGGAAAACCTTTGCCTCAAATGTTGACCTGGAACGTCATGTCCGTGTCCACACAAGAGAGAAACCTTATAGCTGTTCAGTTTGTGGGAAAAGCTTTGCAATTAAACACCATGTGAAAATACACTCAACTGTCCACACTGGAGAGAAACGGTTTAGTTGTTCACTCTGTGGGAAAAAATTTGCTCAAGATGAAGGTTTGAGGAGACACTCTGTTGTCCACACAAGAGAGAAACCGTTCAGCTGTGATATTTGTGACAGGAGATTCACTCAACTCCAGAGCGTCAAAAAACACAAAATGGCAGTTCACAAGTCTACACCCAATTCAAAACAATAAAATTGTTTGTTTCACAAAAAACTGAAACAACCTCAAAAAAGCTAACAAACAAGAAGAAAGCGAAGCATTTTTATCTTTTAAGCTACAATTTTGAACTACATTCCTACATAGAACAAATTTTGATCTGGCTCTGAGAAAAAGATTTAGTCTTTAGATTTTTTGTATGCTTTTGAATATAATTTTATCTTCTTGTTTTACAGTGTTCATGTCATCACTAGATTTTAGCCCTGTGTTTATTTTTTTTTACAAAAAATAGCATAACGCTTTATTGGCATGAATGTTGTGAGTCTTTATTTTCTTATTGGCCACTGTACATTACTGTGATAATATCACTTCAGTAAGTAACTTGTAAAGTGAGGAATTGTGATTATTATAAAAACATAATAACTTTACAATATCTGATCAAAGGAAAGCTCAGTTACATGGAGACTTTTGTCCAAGGTTAGTTTCTAGCATGATGGCAAGCACAAGCAGCTATTTGTTAAAAAGCTGAACATTGTAAGGAGGAAGAGAGAGAAAAAAATAAGCTGTACTTTAACAACCAGGGTTATTTCTGTATTTTGAGTTTGTGTCTTTGAAAGAAGCAAAGAACATTGTTTCCATTTAAAAAATTCATTTTTTAAGCTGTTGTAGAGTATTTAAAAAAAAAATAAAATTAATGAGTTACTTTAGAACGAAGTTACAGGTAAAGTTATATTTTTAACTTTCTAAAGACCATAATTAATGTGACAGGCTTAACACTATTTTAACCCACTCTGTTTTTCTTAAAAGGTTCTGCACTTCTCCTTCACCCTCTGTTGGATATTTATTTCCCGGATATTTCCCGGATAGGCTTGAAATATATCCTATGGATATGTGGAACAGTCCATCTGGACTGACTGAGGCTGCTGGGGCTAATACAGAGAGCCTAAAGGGGAGTCCTGTAAACAGCTGAGTTTATTTATTGTTCTTAGGCATGAGTTGTTTAAATAACACATTCATCTGTAAATGACACATGCATGAGCAAATAAAAATGTCATACAACTCTGTTGTAGTAGTGCTGTGAGTTTATAATGATTAATTAGAACTGGAAGTAGTATTACCATAGAGAAACGATCCAAAGACAAATCAAGGTTATTTTGGTTTAGTATTTAAGTTCATACAGCCAAACTTATTGCCATTCCATCACATGAAAGCAACACTGATCCTTTGTTGGTCCTGATTGGTTTATAGACAAACTGATCAGAGTGAAAGAATGCAAGCTTTTGCAGGATTACCCAGCCGGACAGGTTCTGTGTAGGCAGAGTCTAGTTGAATTCATTGTGGGGAAACTGTTGTCATAAATTTGTAACTTAAACACTTAAAATAACAAAGAAAACTTACCTACACTCAAAGGTAAGGGAAAAATCTAATATGGACCATATTTGGTGTATAAGAACAGATCAGAGGGAATGAGTAGATAAATTAGTTGGTGTATAATGACATGACAAAAGTCAGTAATTGTTTGTTTGACTGGCATCTGCAGATTCATTACAGTTTTGTCTTTTCTTCTTATATCTTCACTTAAGGCGAGCTATTTCCCATAGTTTCAGATGAAACAGAGAACAGCAACAACAGATTTTATCAAACCTAGCAACAGTTACTAAGGGGCGGGGCTTGATAGAGGATTACTTCCTTAAAGAGCGAGGCTTGTTAAAGTCAATTTTAACCGGAGACCTCCGACAAACCTCAGAAATAGGCATCAGTTTATTTTCGTTTGTTTAATGTCCAACTTGACGTCACTATCATTGTTTCAGCGTAATCAAGACTTTATTTTTATATTTAATTTTCAAACAGTAAAGAAATAGTGCACAGTTCACCAAAAAAAAAAAAAAAAACACTTACGTCACTTCCGCCACGCTCTGGCTCGCCGCCTTTAGCTCTCTGTAGTTTCATTCAGCGCTGGAAACATTTTAACATACGAGTGGATCCTCGTCAAAAGAAGCCATGTGGATACGCAGCGACACCCTGTGTGCATGGACGGGATCACTGAAAAAGACTTTATGAAGTGTTTCTATAGATATCTATGTTTGTGCGACTTCACCTCAGACTCCCTTCATGTTAGCCGGTAATGCTAACTGAAGCTAGCTGTGCTCGTAAGTTAACATCAGACCGAGAATGAACACGGCTACAGAGCGATACAGACGTATTTAGTTAATCCAGATCACTCGGGTGTATCAGTGTGAAGCACTGTTGTGATCTATTTGTCTGAATTCATGTTCAGCCTTTACATCTCAGCGAGACCCATGGAGCTAATGCTATTAGCTTAGCATGCTAAATGTATACAAAAAGGTTTGATCATAACATAGTAACTCTGCGCCTGTTTATTGAAATAACGGCTTTAACGGGTTTTCTTGTAGCAAATAAGTTGCCTGGATTCTGTGAAAATGTCCAAAGTCCAGATCCTGAGATCTTTGGTGAACCAGAGACTGACAGCAGCTGCTGAGGAGATCTTTGGACTATTTGAGGGGGCCATCGCAGAGTACGAGGAGGAGAGCAAGCGACAGCAGAAACTCCTGGAGACTGTCTTAAAGCCTAAGGTCCAGTCACACAGAACAGGTTTGGACATTTTAACTTTATTTACATTTTTTTCCAGGCAATACCCTTAGTCTCTGATCTCAAGGGTAAAACATAACCAAAGTTAAATACTCAAAATAAATACGTATTTTACACGTGGATATACATCATTGTTTGCCACGCCTGGTTACATAATAATAATAATACTTAATTTGAAAAACACCTTCAAAACAGGTTTACAAAGGGCTTCAACCAACAGACAGAAAACAAAACAATAACTTAAACACAAATGAAACTTACCAACAACAGAAAGCCCAGTTTAAGCACATAAAAACCTTACACACATACCCAAACAGAAAAAAAACAGCACAAAAAGATCCTGCTCATAGGTCATAAGCACTCATGCAAGAGCTCAGAAACATAAAATTAGACCATGAAGACCAAATATATCAACAATAAGAAAAAGAGGAGGTAGTAAAAAAAAGGGGTAGAGGCAGAAGACGAGAGGAAAACGATTGAGATAAGCAGCAAATAAGAAGACAGAAGACAAAGAAAAACAAATAAAAGAATCAATAAGCACCTACTGCCATGTCACCACTTCGATCCCCAGAATACAGAATAACCAGTTTAACCGTCCCACCAGGACCTCTCTGTGTGTTTGTACTCTGACAGCCTGATGATATTTGCAAACCTCAGAATGGGCATTTATTCAGTATTCTATGATGGTAGCACAGTGCACCATCTCCTATGGTAGCATCACTTAGTTTCATTTATTGGTTCATTCATTATGTTTTCATTAGAAGTAAAGGAAGTAAGGGAATCACGTCCCATGATTTTCTACTACCCAGAAACACCATGTATTGTTTTTCACCCCAAAACTTTGCTTAATGAGAACCTAGTGGCTGCAGACTCTACATACTGCCTGTTTAAGTGATGCAGGCAGCCATCTTTATGTTTAACTTTTAGCCTTTTCCTCATAATTTTGATGTGTGGTTTATGTCAGCTGGTTTCTCCATTAAAGAAAAGGTGTAAAAAGAAGTCAAAGATTTGGTCTGCCTTTAGCAATCAGGTGTGTTCGATGGTTTGGAGGCTGTCATTGCAATGGTGTGGTTACCGTATGTGAGCTATAGCAAAGCTGTTTGATCCATGGTTTAAATATTAAGATAAAATACAGGCTTTTCAAAAGATTGAGATTTACAATTTTCATTCCCAGATGTCAAGGGGTCGGAGGTAAAAGAAGAAGATGTTCTCCCTGAGCAGCAGAAGAGCAGCTCCAGTCTGAAGCAGGAGAACCCAGCAGAACCAGAACACATTAAAGAGGAACAGGAGGAGGTGTGGTGCAGTCAGGAACCAGAGCAGCTTCAGGAGCCAGAGGAGGATGATATCAGCATGGTTACTGTCTTTCCTGTTCCTGTAAAGAGGGAAGAAGAAGAGGATAATGAAGAGAAACCTGAGTTCTCCCAGCTTGATGAAAACCAAGGAGAAGAGAACAGAGACACAGAGCATCTGAAAACAGAAGCTGATGGTGAGGACTATGGAGGATCAGAACCAGACAGAGACTTTAATCCACACAGTCATTTACAGCCAGTTAGTCCAGATGAGGCTTCACTCCCTTATGGATCTGATACTGATGACAGTGGAGATTGGAAGGAGGATGATGAACCTCAGGAAGGTTCAAACTCTCTGAAAAACAAAGATGGAAAGATTGTTACATCAGTCAGCTCCTCTGAAAGTGCTCCAAGCACTGGACAAAAAAATGAAGACAAACCATTCAGCTGCTCAATTTGTGGTAAAAAATACTCCAATGAGCAGAGCTTATCTACTCACATGTCACGGCATTCCAAAGAACATCGTTTCAGCTGCTCAGTCTGTAAGAAAGGGTTTCCTTGGAAAGGAGAGCTGGAGGTGCACATGAGATTTCACACAGGAGAGAAACCCTTCAGCTGCTCTGTCTGTGGCAGAGGCTTTTCAGACATGTCAAATTTGGTTTCACATTTTAAATCACACAAAGGAGCTGAGATTTTTCCCTGCTCCACTTGTAAGAAAAGTTTTGTTGACAGACAAGCTCTCTTAGACCACACAAGAATCCACACTGAGAGACAGCGCAGTTGTTCCTTTTGTGGGAAAATCTTTGCCTCAAATGTCGACCTGGAACGTCATGTCCGTGTCCACACAGGAGAGAAACCATATAGCTGTACAATTTGTGGGAAAAGCTTTGCAATTAAACATTACTTAGAAAAACACTTGACTGTCCACACTGGAGAGAAACGATTTAGTTGTTCACTCTGTGGGAAAAGATTCTCTCAAGATGCAGGACTGAGGAGACACTCCATTGTTCACACCGGAGAGAAACGTTTCAGCTGTGATATTTGTGACAGGAGATTCACTCAACTCCACAGCGTCAAAAAACACAAAATGATATTCCACCAGTCTGAACCCAACCCAACACCATAGAATCCTGCCTCCCTTCAAACCAAACATTATGTCATTAAAATAAGGAGAGAATCTAAATATTTTTTAGCTTTTTTAACATTTGTTTTTTTCTGTTGTATTCTTTGTCAAGTGCTCTGAATTTAAACACTTTTTAAATGTATTTTTGAATGTATTTCTCCTTGTTTTTTGGTGCTCATACAAACATGTGGCCTTGTAAATCTTTGATAATGTTCTAAAGATAAATTCACTAACAAAAATGTTACAAACACAGAAGTCAGTGACTGTTAACAAGATAATAAGCTCACAAAAATGATTGGTAATGTTAAGCTTGGCTGTCTGACATCTAAAGTCATAGGTCTTTCTCAAAGGCATGCTGAATCTGTCCTTCAAATTGAAGAAGTTTGTGTGCGTGCACTGCAAGACAGACAGGAGTGTGTTAGTGTGCACGTGTGTTTGAAAAGCAGTGCTTAAGAACACGAGCTGTCAGATAAGCCAATGGTTGCTTGCTCAAATGATGTGCGTGAAAGGTTTGTGTTATGATATAAATTCTGAAAAATAAATGCTTACCCTTAGACGTAGAAAATGATTTTGATTTAGGTCAAAACTGTAGCTCCTCTATGCTAAAGTGAATGCTATAAGTGTAGTGGTAAAGGTTGTCATGCTACACCATGAATAAACTCGACTCTCATATTCACAGTATCTTAACACTGTTATCAGTTTGATGTTTAAACTATTAGGAGCAATAACTAAATTAATATATTATTGTATCAGACTTTGCACCACAAAATGTTCACTAGCTATCTGCATCTGCAAACTTGAAAATCACAACATTAAATTTATAAACATTGTTTATGAATTTAAATGAACTTCTCAGATTTTATTAAAAAAGACAAAATTGAGGGACATAACGGAGCTTTTCTTCTAGTCCTGCTGTGGATTCCAAGCAGCTTGGCCTTTGGGGAAAAGTTCTTATATAGTTAGAGTTCCTTTTTGTATGCCGAGAAAAATAAATACATAAAATATTTGACCCAGAATCCCCCCCCCCCCCCCCCCCCAAAAAAAAAAAAAAACGTCACGTCCGTCCCCCAGAGCTGGATCCGGCTGCTGCACGTTCTCCTGGCCCATTGGACTTCCATAGTTGTTTTCCAGCTCTGTTAGCATCACTTAAACGTGTAAAGTACGTTAAGAGTAGATATCGGAAAAAGAAGCAGCGGCTTGTACTTGAGGAGGAACTCATTTCAACAGAATGTGACGCGTTTGTGCCTGAGACCCCCTCATGTTAGCCACTAAAGCTAACTGAAGCTAGCTCTGCTTTCGAGCTGCATACACCTCGATGAGCTGAGCTACAGAGCAGTATACAATGATTAAGTGGATCTGAAATACTCTATTGTGTTTATTAATGAAGGGCTTTGACAAACTATGTGCCGTAAAACGTGTTCAACGAGTCAAAAAAAATCCGTGAGCTAAGCTTAGCTTAGCATGCTAACTGTGCAGCGGAGCCACTCAGCCAACACTGTGGAGAGAGAGTTTCTGTTCTGTTGTCAGGATGTCTAAGGTTCAGAGGCTGAGGTCTTTGGTCAACCAGAGACTAGCCGCAGCCACAGAGGAGATCTTTGGACTGTTTGAGAGGACCATAGCGGAGTACGAGGAGGAGAACAGGCGACAACAGAAAATACTGGAGGCTATTTTTAACCCTGACGTCCAGCTACACAACGAAGGTTTGTTCTGTTTTACCTTCTCTCACAAGTTCAATAAACAGCTGCCATTTCCACCAGAGTTTAATGCAACAATGTGTAAACACTTGAACGAATACCGGCTCCTTGTCACATGTTTTAGCTGTGTTCATGAAAGTCTCTCAGTGCCAGAGAAATCACTCAAGATGCTTTCTAGTAAACCAGACTCAGAATGTTGGATTATTTCTTTTTCTCATTTAACAAAAAACACAGACACACCGACCTTTGAAACCAACACTGATGCTGTGTGCACAAAGGCACAATGACACATCACATGTTAAAATATATTTCAGAGTAAAATATGAAATTAAAATATTTAAAAAAAATAATTCTGACTGAATCAGAAGTATATTTAAACTGAAAAAAATCCTTTATACTTATTTTAATTCAATTTAGTGTTTTTATTTGAAAAATAAAAGTTAAGAACAAATATGAAATTTCAGTTTCACATTTTAATTTTTAGTTACTAATTTTTTAATTTCAACATTTTTGGCCTGGATTTAGCTCCATTTCTCTGTCTCCTATTCTCCATCTGTCTGCAGCAGGTACTAATGTTAATTGTGCATTTGAATGAGATGTGAAATGTTTTCAACTTTAGCGGCTCCTCCCTTTCACAGATGGTTTGAAGTAAGTCAAAGATTTTGTCTGCCTTGTTGTGAGAGATGTTCAGCACTGTGCAGGCCTATTTGTTCAATTCAGTTTGTTTTCTAGATCCTGATATTTCTTACTCTCCACAGATGTCCAGCAGCTGATGTTGAGAAAAGATATTCTCTTGGAGCAACAGGAGCAGGAGAATCCAGCAGAACCGGCGCACATTAAAGAGGAACAGGAGGAAGTGTGGAGCAGTCAGGAGACAGGGGAGGCCGATATCAGCAGGCTGATGTTCAAAACTGTCCTTGTGAACAGTAAAGAAGAGGAACCTCAGTCCTTCAGGCTTGATGAAAACCAAAGAAAAGAGAACAGAGGGATAGAGCTTTTGAAAAAAGAAGTTGATGGAGAGGACTGTGGAGGATCAGAACCAGACAGAGACTTTAATCCACACAGTCATTTACAGCCAGTTAGTTCAGACGAGACCTCAGACCTCTCTGGATCTGATACTGATGACAGTGCTGATTGGCAGAGTGATGAACCTCAGGAAGGTTTGAACCCTCTGCAGGACAAAGACGGGGCTGTTTGTGATGTAAGCTGTGAAGATCCATCAGTAAGCTCCTCTCAAAGACCAAAGAAATACCAACAGAATGGAGAAACAAACAAACTATTCTGTTGCCCGGTTTGTGGTAAGAAATACACAAAGCAGAGAAAATACTCGGTTCACATGTCACGTCATTCAGAACATTTTAGCCGCTCAGTTTGTCAGGAAGCTTTTCCTGTGAAAGCAGAGCTTGAGGAGCAGACGAGAGTCCACACAGGAGAGAGGTCCTTCAGCTGCTCCGTCTGTGGTAAGGGCTTTTCAGACATGGCAAATTTGGCCTCTCATTTAAAATTACACAAAGGAGCAAACATTTTCCTGTCTACCAATTTTACAAAAATTTTGATAAATAAAAAGTCATCGTCACCGGACAACACAAAAATTCACGCGAGGAAGCAGCGCATTTGCTCGTTCTGTGGGAAAAGCTTTGCATTTAAGAAAGACTTGATACGCCACATCCGTATCCACACAGGAGAGAAACCTTTTGTCTGTTCTGTCTGTGGGAGAGGATTTGCTCTGAAACATTACCTGAAAATACACCTGACTGTCCACACAGGAGAGAAACCGTTCAGTTGTTCAGTCTGTGGAAAGAAGTTTTCTCAACGTGGAAGTCTGGGGCGACACATGGCCAGCCACTCAGGAGAGAAACGGTTCAGCTGTGATATTTGTGGTCGAGGATTCACTCGGCGCGTCAGTGTCAAAAAACACAAATTGTCGTTTCACAAATCTTCTTCCAGTTGGATCAAAACCCCTGATTACACTGACACACCTGCTGGAGGCACACACCCTGCATTATAGAAACCTGCTGCCACCTCCCTCCAAACCAAACATGATGTCCTACGAACAATGAGGAGAATGAAGGAAAAGACTTTGACCCACTTCTGAGGCAATGGAAAGAACTCCTGTGAAAAGAGTGCCTTTTTGACTTTACTTTTCTGTTTTTTCCCAATTATTTGACTTTTTACCTTGCTCTGTCCTTGATTTACAGTGTTAAGCACATTCATCTCCATACAAATCTTCCCAACAAGGCCCCAAACCAGTCATCATTGACCAAATTATACAATTATTTGATTGAAATCATTGCATGTAGTCACCAGTTTTATCGTCAGTGGTGAATTATCTGCCTTCTGCCTGTTTAGTTAATAAGCAGAGATTCAGTTCTGTAATCTGTGTTAAAACTGGTTTGATCAGAGTTGCAAACCATGCAAGTGATACTGTTAGTTGAGTTATTTGAAGTGGGGTTGTTCGAGGCTCATGGCTCTAGTAAATATGAATGACAATAAAGGAACTTGCTAGCTTTGTACCTGGGGGCAGATATATGGGGGTGGATGGTAGTCGGTACACAGCAGTACATGGTGCTACCAAAAAGCCTTGTAATTAACCTGCATATAGGTGAAAACTAATTTTAAAAAATTTGTTGGCTCAACAATATGATACAGTAAGAGTCTTTACATTGTTTAACTTTTCCTCTACAATGCCCTGTGAGGAAACAGCAAACACTAACTTCACTAAAACTGAACTACAAATGAGCGAGTTTGACTCTAGTGATGACGAGTAATGTCAGTTTGTTGTGGGCATGAGAGAATGTCTTTATAAACAGGATTACACAGAGGAAGAACTCTAGCAGATTGAGTCAGGCAATCGTATTTAGTAGTGACATCGGCCTCTAGCAACCCCACTTCAAAACCCAAACTAACCATTTTAGATGTATTTGAGGGCAGAACTGTACAATGACTGAGTCAGTGGTACATAAAATGTGGCCGTTGCTGATTTTAAGCTGTAAGCCTGAAACAAAACTGCTCCTAAACATGAGGTAGTTTAGTTACCATTCTGATCCAGCAGAGATTAAAGAAGCCCAGCTTCCTCGAAGATTAACTCTGACTTTAGGCCCTCTTATCTTGCTTTGTGCTGTGGCCCCTCCTCCCCACTGTGAAGCCATCGAGGCATCCAGCTTGTCTGTTTCGAAACACTGGCTTTTGTTGGCTCTCCGTAGAGACATTGTGTGTGTGTTTCATTGCTATTGTCATATAAAGTTTGCAAACTAATCAACCTAAAGAGTTTTTCTTTTCCAAAGGATTTTTTGTAGGGACATTCAAAAGGAGTTTCCTGTGTTATTTATGAAGCTTTGTAAGTTTTAAAAAAAAATCATCTGATGGTTTTTCTAAGCCATATGTATTTACAAGGTATTTGTAATGAAGTTTTTCAAGTGTGGAGGATTTCTAAGGTTCTTTCTGTGTGTAATACTGTTTAAGCATTTAAAGTTGACTGGTTTGATATTGGTGCATGGTTGATTTTTAACTTTAACCCTGTTTTTTCACTGACATTTGGTTTGGATTAATGTTACACACTCTAATCTACAGAAACACTGATTGTTGATACAAATAAAATATTTATTGCCTTTTATTGCTCTGATTTTTGTGAAAATGCTTTTTTCTCCAAGACAACTGGACAGAGGAGGGCAAGCTAGCCACACAAAAAACTAACAACTAACCAAACTCCACTGCTGTGTGGTGGGATAAGAAAGACTGAACACTATTTCTTTCCTGAACTCATTCATCTGTTCAGTGGACTGTAAAACCCTCAGACTTTCTACTCTAACAGGAGAGTTCAACTCTTTTTAAACTTTTCTTTAAAAGAGGCCTGTAGTTATCTTTTGTGTTCGCTGGAATGGTTTGTATTACAAAAAGAACTTTTTGGAAATATATTTTGTTAAAACCAACTTTGTATTTGGTCTTCCCTGTTCATTGATGTTTTAGGAAGGTGAATTTTAATTCAGGTATGATCATTTTAAAATTTGAAAAATAATTTTAAAACCATGAAGGGAACACTTTGCAGCTGACATATCAGCATGAGGAAGCTATTGATATTGAATTTTGCACTGTTGATGTTTTATTATCCAGTGATGTGTAAACATTCAGTATGTTTGTTTTGTATTGTGGTTCAGCCTCTGGCCACTGACTGGCAGAAGATGTTCAGATATTTGACTTGCTGTCTCTCTATTATATTTATTCATGTTTCTGTGAGCAGGACTGACAGTGAAGTTTATCCATGTTGCAGGGACCGCGCTGTAAATAAATGACATTTTTTTAAAACTGTATTTTTTAAGCATAAATATTTTGGTTCTAGATATAGAGCAAACATCTGGTCTGTATCCAGTTGATTTAGCACAGATCATGACAGCAATATCAAACATTAAAATATTAATATTTGAATTATCAAAATGTATCTTATGGTCTTATTAGGTCAGATGAAAACGGTTGGAATTAATTTGCCATGTCAGTCAGCATCATTTTTGTTCTTGGGAGAGCGAAGTTACAGAAGATTTTTCCCTTTTATTAATAACATTGCTTTGTACCATGGAAGCCCATTTCCACCACTTAAAAAAGAAGAATTAAGGGAACTAAAACAAAATTAGAAGAATACTAAGTCATAATTATGAGATAAAAAGTTGAAATTATGAGATAAAAAGATTATATTATCTTGTAATTTTGACTTTTTATCTCATAATTTCAGCTTTTTTATCTCATAATTCTGACTTTTTATCTCATAATTTTGACTTTAGATCTGGTTTCACTGGGCACTTTTAAGACGATGTTGAGCGACTTGGAGGCGGACACATCTTACTGCAGATGTTTTGCACTTTATCTTTGTCACAAAGGCAATTTTAGCAAAATTGACCATCTGAAATTGTGACTTTTCTTTCTTAATGAACTGAAATCTTGTTTTATGTGTTTGAGGACTGTGTGTGTTTGTGTAAAACTGATGAACGGGCTGCTCTCTCGGCCAGGCAGGACACACATGAAAAACAGATTTTTAATCTCAATTAGGTTTTTCCCGGTTAAATAAAGGTCAGTAAATAAATGAATAAATAAATATTAATTAAAATAGAGACAAATATTAGATTAATACGAATTCACGAGAAAGAAGTCTTAGAAATAAATGATAATAGTAATAATAGCATAAATATACACGGGAGGAATTCAAGTGTTGATGTCTGTTGGACAGTGGTTCGTATAATTCTATGGCTTTGGGGTTTTCATTTAATTTCAGGGACTTTAAGTAGAGTTTTATTCGTTTACAAAAACAATAAACTTGGTTTGTAAGTTACAGAGAAGCAAAGAGGGCAGTGAGCTGCAGTGATGCACCTCAAGCCTCCACCAATACCACCGAAGAAGAAACATACCGGAAGTAAACACCCTTTAAATGATACCAAACTGCCTTCGTGAAAGCGTGAATCAAATAAGAGCTATTTTTTTTTATATGAACAGAGGATTTCCTACACATGTGAGAAATGAGAGCTCTGTGTGAGTTTGTTTCAGTGAACGGAGGTCACAATTTGAGCGATAATGCTGCTGAAACGAGTGAGAACAACCTCCGCTAACATGCTAACAATAGATGGAGTCAGAGCTGGGCCACAGAGCAGCATGACAAGTAAATAAACTTCAATTTAAGAAGATCATTCATGTTTAATGATGACGGCAGTGATGCTCCACATGTTTCTGTGCATTTAGAAAGAGACACCACACGGCCAATCTCAGACCAGCGAGCTATTGATGTGGGAAATCTCATTTGTAGCAGAAGAAAAATGTCTAAAGTCCAGATCCTGAGATCTTTGGTGAACAAGAGACTGTCTGCAGCTGCCGAGGAGATCTTTGAGCTGTTTGAGAGGACCATAGCAGAATATGAGGAGGAGATACTTCGATCACGAGAGGAGAAACAAGGAGCAAACAGACAACCGGACTTTGTTTTTAACCCTGAAGTCGACCTGCACACATCAGGTTTGAAGTTTGACCTGCAATTTCTCCCTCTAGCTGCTGTTAAATATTCATCCACAGGAGGCTTTTAGAAGTTTTTTTGTCTTGTACCTTATTTTCTACCCCCCCCCCCCCCCCCATACTTATTTTCAACTTTTTTCAATTTTGACTGATTCCTTTCTGTTTGATGCCTTTCTTACTGACCCCTTTTTTCTGTTTTTTTTAATTCATCAAATGTCTTTATTACTGACTCCTTGTTCTCTGATTTTGTTTGTCTGATATCTTCTTTCTGACTCTTTTTTTAGAGAAGTAGTTCTGCAGACTCATTTATTGTTGCTGTTTCTTGACCTAATTAATCTATTGTCCACCTTTCCCTTTTGTTTCTAACCTAATCTATTTGCTTCCTTTTGATAAATATTTGCAATAATTTGATTCCTAAATCTCACGAACTTGCTTGGAGAGCAGCAGAACCACAGGAACCATCCAATAGAACCAAATCTGACTCAAGATCCCAACACCACCAAATAATGTTACTTCTAACAGTCAGAGATGTCTGTGAAATACTAACAAAGCACAACTGAAAAACAGAGTAAAAGAAAGTTTTGTTTGGCCCTAAACAGAGAAAACTACAGAGTCCTGGAGGAAAAAATAATTATGGGGGGGGTGGGGGGGGTGGGGGGGGGGGGGGGGGGGGGGGGGGGGTGCATAATTTTGCAAGATCTCTCAAAAGTCTGTACTGTGGCTCCATAGAATACAGACTGGCAGATTACCTGAGCTCTGTAAAGGATTCATCAGTGAGAAAAGTCAGATTAGCTTTAGAGATGGTCATCATAAAAAGAGCTGGCTCCCAGACTCTACCCCCCACTGTGAGACCCAACAGGAGGAGACAGAGCTCCACTTCCTCACACCCTGCCCTAAATATAAGGCTAACTTTATTATTTGCTATTTTTACTGCGGGTGTGAGGATCCTCAGCTCATGTTATTGAAACATTTGGAGCCAAAACATCAGGTTTATAAAAAAGAATAAGCTGGTATATTAGCACTGATCACACATTCAGTTAATTATGAGCATGAACCCTACTTCTTTCTCTCTCCTCTAATTTTTACTCTAAAAAGTCAAATAAAAAATAATTAGGCCTTCAGAAAAGTATTAACAACACAGTTCTTTTGTGGTGAATTAAAGTGTCTCACTGTTTCTTAACTTCTTTTCAATTACAAAATGTTGCTCTTTGCCAATCAGCTAGTGGGACTTCTGGTCTGGTCCACAAATTGTGATGTCATTGCATACCCTCTAAAGTAACTAAAATATTAACTGCATATTAGTGTGATTTAATGTTTGTGACTGATATGACGGCTTGTTAGATTTACTATTGCAGTTTAAAATCTGCACTTTTTTGGCATTTCAAGCTTGAGGAGAGGATTGTTCTTCCACATGCTGATTATCCCACTCAATTATGACACAGTGCTGACTGTGTTTATTGAAACTCTAGTGTTTGATCCAAAAAAGGCTTTTAAAAGTTAAACTGCAGACATTTTATTTGACTCCGTTAGGATGTGGAAAAATACATAAATGTGCTTCTCTTCTTTACCCACTCCTGTGCGGACTCCTCATATTTGTTGTTTTAGTTTTTTGTCATGAAGTCTGCTGTAGGTTCATCAGCCTCACATTTATTTAGCTGTGCCAGGGACCCCCATGATAGGCCCCACTTAAGGAGCTGATCCATGGTTTGGCTTCAAAGTGTAAAACCATTACTTCATGCAAATATGTACAAAGATAAGCGATGGCTAACAAGGCACCCTGTTTTCTTTATTTCGTCCTTCTCTAAAGATGTTCAGCAGCTTCAGGTGAAAGAAGAAGAGGTTCTTCCTGAGCTGCGGGAGTGCAGCCCCAGTCTGAACGAGGAGAACCCAGCAGGACCAGTGCTCATTAAGGAGGAACAGGAGGACTTGTGGACTCATGAGGAGGGAGAGCAGCTCCAAGAGCTGGAGGAGGCTGATGTCAGTACGTTCATGTTCACCCCCGTCCCGGTGAAGAGGGAAGAAGATGATGAAGAAGAGCCTCAGTCCTTCCACTTCAGTCAAACTGAAGAGAACAGACATGAAATGGATTTGAAAATTGAAGCTGATGAAGAGGACTGTGAAGGATTAGAATCAGACAGAGACTTTAATGAGGACAGGAATGAAATGCCCATGATGCAACACATGATTTCACACTCCTCTGCAATTCTTGGTTGTGACTGGGAGGTCACCGGTGAGTCTCAGTCAAGATTAAACTGTTTTCAGGTTGATGCAGAACCTGTAAGTGATTTAAATTGTAATACAGGAAACCTAACAGATAACTCCTCTGAATGTCCTCTGAGTTTTGGGCAAATTGGACACAAAAGAAATGAGACAAAAGTAAAAGTGTCTCGTTGCTCCATTTGTGGTAAAAGATTCTCTGAGAGGGACTCATTAAAGAACCACATGAAGCTTCATTCAGATCAAAAGCGTTTCAGCTGCTCAGTTTGTAAGAAGAAGTTTCATTGGAAGAAAGACATTTTGACCCACATGAGAACCCACACAGGAGAGAAACCCTACAGCTGCTCTCTCTGCGGAAAGTCATTTACCCAAAGCCCACATTTGGCCACACACCTAAAGGTCCATACTGGGGAGAAGCCCTTCACCTGTTTGGTTTGTAAAGCAAGCTTCCGCATCAAGAAGGCTTTGGCTGGGCATATGAGGATCCACACGGGAGAGAAACCATTCAGCTGCCCAGTCTGTGGAAGAAGATTTACACAAAAGGGGCACATGAGACGACACCTGATGGTTCACTCAGGAGAGAAACCATTTGTTTGTTCAGTTTGTGGTAAAGGATTTACGCAGAACGTTAGCCTGAAGAAACACTCAATCATCCACACAGGGGCCAAACCGTTTGATTGTAATGTTTGTGGTAAAAAATTCACTCGGCCGGAGTATTTAAGAAGACACAAGTGTGTTGGAGGGACTGATAAACTAAGCTGTAGAGATGATTGTTGAATCATTTTATTTCAAAGTGTTTGAAATGTAAAAAGTCCAAATGTAGTTTGAGATTCATCTGTTTACTGAAACTGGTTCAATTATACAGTTGTGGGAAAATCTTTACTGTCTCAGCTGTTATCTGGACAGTCCTTTTGATTCACAGATATTCTCTGATAAAAATTATCAGTATTTCAAGTCTACATTTGTCTGTAAATGTCATACTAGTATGCATGACCATCATACTGTATAAATGAAGCTGAATAAACTAGAAAAAAGTCTCCTGGTTAAATTCTTTGTTGACTGTTAGAATTTTCAAACTTGTTTGATTTTGTGACTTTGGACAAACTTTAAACTGGGTTCAATCAGGCACTTGAAATCTTAGAGTATGTCTGACTCTGAACACATTTTTAAAAAATGTTTTTAAGGGTTTGACACTGCTTAAACTATAAAAGACCATTTTCAACACTACAGAAAAACTGAGCGCTTACTAAAGAAAAAAATTTAATTTAAAAATATCATCATGAGAAAATAAGTCAAAATAATGAGAAAAGTAGTCAAACGTGTAACAAAAAGACATAGTCAAGAGATAAAATGTGACAGTTATGAGACAGTCAAAAGTGTATCATAAAAGATCATGATTAATACAAGGAAATTTTAAGGTCATAAGATGTGATTAAAAAGTCATAATAAAAAGATTCAAAGTCAATCATAAGATACAGAGTCATAATTATGTGACAGAAAGTTATAAATATGAGATAAAATGTTAAAATGACGCAATTAAAGTCGTAATCATTCGATAAAATGTAAAAATTTCAATTTTAAAATGTCAAAAATGAGATAAAAAGTCAAATGAAATTAAATGCTTAGATGAAAAGTTAAAATTGAAAAGTTAACATGAAAAGATTAAAATGGTCGTGACTATGAGATAAAACAGATTTTTTTTGATAAAAAAGTCAGCATTACCTTGAGATCTTTGTAGTCTCTCTTCTTGTCCCAAAGTCCAGGCCTTAAACTCAAGGTGAGTGTCTTCTCTGTTTTGTCCCCTGAACTATGGAGTGAGTTAAGTTTTTAAAACTTTTACTCTTTGGCTTTTAATTCAGCATAAGTTGTGTGGTCTCTGTTTTTATTCTCTTAAGTCGGCTTTTATTCTTTATTTTAACTCATTGTCTTTTGTCTTCATGTGTCTTGAGATAACACTTGTTATGAATTGGCGCTACACAAATAAAGATTGATTGATTGATGTGTACTTCACTATTTGATTTTTATTGTTAGGTTTTTTTAAATTTTTATTTTATTCCTACTTGGTTGTTCTGGTGCATCCCTTTGGTAAACTTAATTGTTTTTAAAAATTGTTGTAGAAATACAGTGGATTGGATAAGCTGTGCATACAAGGGGCTTTACGACTCTATATATAAAAAAAAAGCAGTTTGTCACTCTAACCGGCTAAAGCATTGACTCTGGACTTCTCCAGTCCTGGGTCGGTTTTCCTGCTCTTAGTCTTGTAGTCCTGAGACAACAGGAGAGTTTTGGAGTTGTCATATATAAGATACTGAGGGGGAAGATGACTTATCTTTTAGTGACTCTTTAAATGATGAGTAAAAAAGTGCAAACAACAAGAAAAAAGTTAAAAAAGCATTGTTAAGGTCAACCCAGTAAACCAGTGGTCTCCTGGCTTATTATTTTGTTGACTGTTGTTGGTCGTCAAACTTTAAATTGGGTTTGATCAGACACTTTAAAAATTAAAATTAGAAATATGTCTGACTGTGAATACTTTTAATCTAAATGTTTGAAGTATTTGACAAAGAAAACTAAATAGGAGAGATAAAGAAACTGAGCGTTTATGAAAGAACAATCTAAATAAAATAATATGACAAAAAAGTCAAGATCGTGAGATAAGTCCGAATTTTTGAGAAAAAAGCCAAAAGTGTAACACTGAAAGTCAAAACTGAGAGATGAAAAGTCAAAATTATGAGATAAAGGTCCCAATGAGATAAAAAATCCAAATGATCAGATTAAGATCATGTATATGAGATAAAAAAGTCCAAATTAGAGACAAAAATTCATAATAAGTCATAAATATAAGTACTTTAAACTTTATGATAAAAAGTAAAAAAATATTAGACTTAAACTCATAGTTATTTAATAATAAGTCATTAAAATGATATAAGAAGTTTAAACTGTATGATATAAAGTCAAATATATGAGACAAAAACTTAGAATTGTTTCATACTGAGTCATTAATTTGTGATAAGTTAAAACCATAAGAATAAAAAGAAAAAAAATTATATTAGTAAGTTAATTTGTCATAAATTTGAGATAAGAGGTTAAAACTATATGATAAAGAGTAAAAATATGTGACAAAATTCATTAATCCAAGATAAATCGTAAATATGAGATACTAAAATAAAACTTTAAGATACAAAGTATAAAGTATGATTAAAAAAAATCATAAACATGATAAAAAGTTTTTAAAAAATTAGACAAAAACTCATAACTGTCACATAGAAAGTCATAAATATGAGATAAGAGGTTAAAATTATGTAACAAAAAGTAAAAAAAATGAGGAAAAAACATATATGAGACCAAAAGTAAAAAACGTGAGAAAAAACTGATAAATATGAGGTAAAAAGTAAATAAGTCAAGATGAGTCATGAACATGTGATTAAAAAATAAATAAATAAATGATTCAAGTATAAAATACGAGACAAAAATTCATAAATGAGCTAAAAAGTTGAAATCAAAACAGCTCCAGGGCCCGTTATGTAACACCTCAAGATCAGTTGTTCAAGATGGATGTTTATGTATGAGAAAGAGAAAAGGCTGCTTACACTGAAATGTTCGTCTGTGTTGTTTAATAGTGATTTTCAGTTTATCATCCATCGTTGAGAAGTCCACAGAAACAAAACACAACCACAGATACTGTTGTAGGCTTGTATATAGAGATGTTATTATGAAACACTTACAATCATCATGTATCATATGACATAACTGTATATACACATGCTCTCAAACAAAGAGATTTGTCATAAAAAAATCAAAATGTAGAGAACAGAGACAGCACAAAAGAGTGTTTGGAGATCATTAAACAAAGTACTGAAGAAAAATGGCAAAAATAATCCAGGCCCTGTGGGTGGATTAAAAATACAAAAAGCCTTTAAGGATCATTAAAGATGACACCCACGCCTGCACCTTCTTCAGGCTGGGTGCTGCACTTCACCCTGATGAAAGTGCAGGTCTGAAATATTTAATATTTCTGGCTCTATAAGGCACCGTGTGGAGAGGAGGACACTCTTTAAATCAACATGCTGCAGCTCTCTCCATGACTGCTGTTGCTAATATCACCATAGTAACCACCTTTATAATCTTATAGAGAGAAATATGATACAGACTGGGCAGACATTTATTTAATGCTACCATGAGTTCTTATTTTTATCCCTTTGTCTCTGCATCTCCATCTCTCTGCATCCCTCTCCACCCACTCATACTGCCAAGTGTTCAACATGAGACTGAAAAAGACTTCCTGCTGCTAAACAGGTTTGTAGCTGCTGCAGAGAGTGGAGCTGCAGTCATGATGATTCATGTTGGGTCTGGATTTATAAAATAAAAAATACATAAAAATAAAACTTAGAAATATAAAAAAGCCAACTCTTTGTAAAGTGTCTCAAGATGGCATTTCTTCTACACAAATACAGATTAATATTGAGATTAAAGGCCTTTTATATTTTCAAACTACATCGAGCTCCTGAATTATTGACGCTCTTATTTGGTTTTAACTTTCCTCACATCACTTGAAGCTTATCCCTCTATAAGCACTACTGGTTTGAGAGACACCAGAAGCTTTCTCATCTTTCCACATTAAACAAAGTCACATAAAATAACTGTCTAATCCCAGATTTACACTGAATCAGCGTGTGTGTTGCAGCACTGTGACACTACAGTAATTACGGACGATTGTGTGAGATTAACATGTTCCCAGGTTAATGTTCAGTTTAAGGAGTTAAAGGGTGGGCATGCTTTGATTTGTCTTCTTTAATGGAATGGTATTTTAATGAGTAAATGCACTTAATCAGTTAACTATCCATATTTGAAAGGTACAACATAAAATATTGACCAACTTTTGTAATTGTTCTTGTTGTTGCATTTGATTTGCCCTGAAACAAGAGATAAAACCAGAGTGTTAAATGCAGTTTTCCTGTTGGACTTCCTGTCTCGCTCAATCTGCTCTGTGCTGAATAAATGAAATAAAGCTCTGATGATCTGGTGGGTGCACTCAAATCCTCTTAGATGGAAATCTATTGCCTCAGCTGCAGTAATGGTGCAAAAACCTGTCAATATAGAGTTCAGAGTCAAAGACTTTTACCAGTTTAAGCTAGGGATGCGACAGTACACTTAGCCCACTGTTAGGTACACAGTTGAGTTTTTTGCTCATGGTTTTTGGTTTGGTTTTAACAAACTGGCCGATGAAGTTCTTTTTTTAATTTCATTTATATTTATTTTTCCTATTCTGAGGTGTTTTAGGCCTGTTATTCCTGAACAGCTAGAGGTTATTGAGAAGAAAGGGCTATCAAAAGCTTTTATTTCATTTCTAAATATTTCTTAATTTTACTTTTAAGCCAAAAAAGACATTTCAATAAACATCTTTGATGCAATTCATGATGTTATATTTAAAAAATGAACACATAGAAATAACCTTCTTAAGAGCTTTTTTACTCCTAGGGAACATCTTTTATGTGTATTTATAATTCCAGAGGAACAACAAATTTACATTCAAATAGATGAAATTAAATGTTTAAGTCTTTAAATAAAAACTTAATTTTCTTTACTCTTTCATGATGACATCTTTTAAAGATATTTTAGGACATTTTTGGCTTTTACTGACAGACGAGAAACAGCAAATAGACTCAGAAAGGGGGAGAGAGAGTGAGGAAGACATGCAGCAAATGCACCTCAGGTGGGGGTTGAACCTGTGCTGCCAGCACAAGGCAAGACTCTCCATATATGGTATGTGCATGGAAACTCCCAACTCTTTCAAACCAGCACCCCAGTGGTGTAGTACTTATTCATCTAACTGTCATTTTTTTCTGAGCTGACTGCACATTCGCTCATTGATGCTTATTAAGGCTCCTCAAGTGTGTTTGCCATCCTGTGGACTTCAGCAAGGATTAAAGATCAATTACGATTATCAATGAACAGGACTTTTGGCAAAGTCTGAGTGTGCGTTTCACAGCTGTTGAGAGCAGAGAAGGATATTTTTTCTAGCTGAAGAGGCCAGGGTGTTACGAGTCTGCTGTGGAGTTACCAGGTGAAAAGGTTAATCAAATGCACAATGCTGATGTGCTTGAGTTTTTGTCCCCCCCTGCAAAACCTGATGGATGTTTGCTCATCAGTGGTTTTTAAATATGATGTAAAATGATGTAACTTGGTCAAAAGACTCCACAGCAGTATTGATGCACTCAAACATTATGAATTTTCATGTCTGGCGAATGCTACCCTCCTCTGACAACTTCTGAGAAGAACGAGGGTCTCTCATATTGTAAATGGGGCTGCATACTGCTGCCCCTCCACTCAGGGAGGCTTCTTGGTTAAACGTTAGCACACTGCTACTCACAGCAGGGGTTTACTCACAGGCAGCAGCACAAATATAGAGAAAAGGGCAACAATAAAAGAAAACTCAAAAACAAAACAATTCAATTGTGCTAATTTAACTGTGAACATCGTAACAAATGGTTCCATATGTTATCGAAAATTGTGAACACACCAAACGGCAAACCAAAAGAACAATGATGACGCTGGTGCTGTGAGATGTGACAACTGAGACCGATGAAAAGCCTTTGGGCTGGTGTCCACAGCTGCCGTTTTTGGCTCTAGCAGCACTCACAACTTCAGTGTCAGAGCGCTTCTCCCCAGACTTAGTGTTGCCTGGCTTCATAATAACCGTTATTCTTAGAAGTATCACAAAAAAACAGCTGAAGATCAGGAAGTTTTCTCTTTGTAAAGAAGAGTCAGATCACTTTCTCTTCCACCATTCTCACTGCATGAATGTCTGTGATGTAAAAAGGGGAAACTGCAGACACAGGCCCTTCAGTTACAGAGGAAAAGTGACAACAGAATCATGTACTTTTGCTGCTTTCACCAACACACCTGTGACTTTTCACATAGTCAAGCCGAGAGAAGCCTTTCTTACAAATCTTACAGCTGAACGGTTTCTCCCCTGTGTGGATGGTCATGTGTCTGCGCAGAGTGACCTGTTGGGCAAATTTCTGACCACAAACATTACAGCTAAAGGGTTTCTCTCCAGTGTGGACGTTCAGGTGGCGTCTCAGATTCCCGTGCAGTGAGAATTTTTTGCCACACATCGAACAACTGAACGGTTTCTCCCCAGTGTGGACGCTCATGTGTCGCCTCATGTGTCCTCTTTCACCAAATGCTTTGCCGCAAACTGTACAACAATACGGTTTCTCCCCAGTGTGGCTCCTCATGTGGATGATCAAACTTCTTCTGAATCTGTAGCTGGCCTTACAGTACAGGCAGCTGAAAGGTTTCTCTCCTGTGTGAATTCTTAAGTGTGAGGACAGGGTTGAGCTTTGTCCAAACTTAATACCACAGACAGAGCAGCTGTATGGTTTCTCTCCTGTGTGGACTCTCATGTGTGCCACTACATCTCCTTTCCACTGGAAAGACTTCTGACAGATGGAGCAGCTGAACTGTTTCCCTTCTGAGTGGAGTCTGATGTGGTTTGTCAGGGAGGTCTTCCGAAGAAACCTCTTTCCACAGAGTGAGCAGCAGAATGGTCTAGTGTCTGTCTGGACTCCTTTGTCTATGTGCATCTGGTCCTTGTCACCAAAGCTTATGACGCATCCAGAGAGGCTGCATGTTGTATTTTCAGTACTACACTCCATGTCCTTGTTTTGCAGAGGGGTTAAACCCTCCTGCGGCTCCTTGGTCTCATCCCAGTCACCATCACTGTCATCAGTCTCAGATTTTAAGGACTGCAGGGTCCTGTCCTGAGCTGACTGCTGTTTGTGACTGTCTGGATCAAAGTGACCAGCTGCTCCTGATTCTCCACAGTCCTCTCCTTCAGCTTCTGTTTCTGTCTGTTCTGTTTGTCTTTGATGAAGCTCTGAGGACTGCAGTTCCTCATCATCGTCCTCTTGTTCAATCTTTACAGCATCAGGGGTGAACGTGAACTTGATGACATCGGCCTCCTCTGGCTTTTGAAGCTGCTCCCCCTCCTCCTGAGTCCACAGTTCCTCCCATTCCTCTTTAATGTGTGCCGGCTCTGGTAGGTTCTCTTGATTCAGACTGGGACGCCATTTCTGCTGCTGCTCAGGAGAAACCTCTTTGTTTCTGACGAACAGCTGCTGGACATCTGTGGACAAGAAGAGATGAAGAAGAAGTTTCAGTTTTATTTATTGAACTTTCAGGATTAATATTGAAAAGAAAAACAATAATATAAGCCATAATAATCAAATGAGACGTGATAAACAAACAAACAAACAAACAAGACAACAGCTCACACAAGCAAAATTACAAAGTAAAAAGGATTAACATCATCCAGGTTACAATGTTTATAAATAGTCCAGGTTTGGGTAGACTTTATGAAAGTCGTCTATTTTTGCATGTCAAGTACTTGTGAGATATTCCAGAGGTACCACCTCCAACATGACTTTACTCTAGGGCTGAACGATTTTAGGAAACAATCCAATTGCGATTTTTTCTGGCAGATATTGCGATTTCAATTTGATTCACAATTTTCTTCAAATCAAGCTTTAGTGCAATATTCACTGTGTTCACAGTATAGACAACAGTAAGGAAATCAATGATCAAAAGCACATAACACATTATTCATCATCTAATATTGATGATAAATAATCTGTTTTCATTATTTAAGGGATACTCCAACTTCTACTCTTAAACAGATGCTTTGAATTATTGACCTGCTTATCAGTACTTCTGAGGTGGAGATGTGATGTTCACGAACGAGTCGACTCTTTCGAACAGCTCTTTTAAGTGAACAATGAGAACCGTTTCGCAGTTGTAAGTAAACCGTTTATTTGCGAGCCATTCTTAAATGCAAACTGCCTGCAAATTTGTAAAATAGTATGTGTAAACTAGCTGATACAACAGCTCCTGGGTCAGTCAGGAGTGCTGCAAAAAAATTGCAGTTTTGCTGATCACATGATTGCATTGTCTGAAATTGTGATTTCGATCCGAAAACGATAAATCGTTCAGCCCTACTTTACACCACCCTTTAACGAAAGGGCTTTTATTACTAATCCACTGCAATTCTCTGTTTTTCAAGCAGCAAAAGTAAGAACATTGTATAATCTTTTATTAGCGGCATTGTTGATATTTCTACTCGGGAGCCCGAAAATTAGAGACATGTGATCCAGTTCCAAGCTTCTGTGATATATTTTCCCCATTTCATAAAGTATTTTAAACCAATCAATCTGAATACAATGAATATAATGACAAGACCAAAGACAATGGGTCAAAGTGCCAATTTCCATTTTCCATTTAAGACACAGAGGAGAAAGTGCTAGATTATAGGAATATCTGCAGCTAGGTGATATGCATTCTATGTGGGGGGGAAATATTCTCTTCATATAATAAGTTTACATAAGTATACATGGAGATAGATGTACCTTTTCAAGATGCAACACTGGGATTCAAACACTCGTCTACTAACAGAAATGTTGATTTTTTCTTGCACTAAATTCTACTTTATTACACAACCAAGTATGAACGTTCAGAACTAAATACAATCCAGTTTAAAGGATAGTGTTGAACCACACACTTTAGGGGGTCAGAGGGTCCTCACTGAGATAATCTGAGAGTCATGTTAGGGCCAAAAATCAAGATCCCAGGAGGGCAAATGAATGGACTGTGCAGACAAAAATCACTCTTTCACTGTCCTCACCTCCCCTCTCTCTCTCTCCTCTCACAGACCAGCACAGTTTCAGCAGATGACAGCTCAGCATGAGTCTGGTTCTGCTCCAAACTGCCTCTTTCTTAACATTTAGGGTTTATAAAGCCAAAGGAATGTGGATATAATTTATGTTCAGCAGAGACAAATATGACAAGGACAGATTCAAGATCTGGTCCACGGGTCTGTCACACCTTCCTGTTGGCATGTGTATGTATAAATGTGCATTTTATATCTGCTTATGTGTATCTGTAAAATGAAGAGTATGGCCTCAACCTGCTCTGCTGTAAAGTGCCTTGAAACAACAATTGTTATGAATTATTATCATGAATTGCTGCAATAGACAGATAGATTGATTAATTGACTGATTGATAGATTGATAGATAGATTGATTGATTGATAGACAGATAAATTATGGATTTCCAAGTAGTTGGACTAGAGGCAGGAAAACATCGTGTTTACTTCAAAAGAGCACCGTAACTCTTCCTCTCATGTCTTTTTGGCCAGTTAGGGATGATAAATACCTATAAATCTGCAGTATCTGATGATTTTTGTTGCCATGGGCACCTCTCCATGTCGGTCCCTCCATCCTTCTGCCTCTACGTCCCCCTCCCTGCCTCTCCTCCTGTCCCTCTCTTTGTCCCTTTGGTCTCAGCAGATGGCGGCTCTTTCTGCTGCCAATTTGTTTTCTGCTGGTGATTTAATGGAGGGTGTGCCTGTGCCAATGATAAAACACAGAGCAGAGTGTGGACCCTGTTTATTTATATTCAGTAGTGCTCTATAGTAAAGTGTCTTGAGATAACACTTGTTATGAATTGGCACTATACAAAGAAAGATTGATTGATTGATTGAGTAGAGACATATGATAAATTGATGGCCTGGGAGTCCATACATTTATCACGGTCATAAATTCTTATGTTAGTCCCTTTGTCTCTGTGCCTTTGTTTGGATTAATAATATAAGAAATAAATACAAAAATAAAATACAATAAACATAGATAATATATCTAAAACAGAAGAAGAGTATGGCATTGACCTAGTCTACTGTATCTCGAGTTAACATTTGTTATGATTTGGCACTGTACAAATAAAGATCAATGATTGATTGATTAATTACTAGAAAGATTTTTGTCTTATTTACACTCTGATATCAACACATAATTGTTTGAAACAAGGTTCATGTTTAGCATGTACTCTGTTGTAGGGGTGGAAATGGTGAAGGAATGAAACACTTTGCTCACAAAAATTTCAAAACCTCTGCTGGCATTTACTCCTGTGCATCCCACAGTTATGGGATACTTAATTATAATTATAAGATAAATATCATACCTATCTAAGTCATGGTTAGGAGCTTAAGGTTGTAATTATAAGAAAATAAGTGACAATTTTGAGAAACTAACCCAAAAGTATGACATAAAATCTCATCATCTTAATTTAATAGGTCATAATTATGAGACATGAAGAGAGAAAAGGTCATTAAAGTGAGAAACAAAATCACAACTATGAGATGCCAACTCATACCTATGGGGTAAAGGCCATAATTATTTTTTAAAAAAGTCAAAATTATGAGAAACTAAATAATGATCATGAAATAAAAGCCATAGTTATTAGATACAATGGTTATAATTACAAGGCACTTCCACAATGATAATTGAGACTTAAAAAGTTGTACACATGAAAAATCAAAGTCATAACTATGAAATACTGCGTGATATAAAAAAATTAATTATCTGAAAAATGTGTCATAATTTTGAGAAGTTTAAAGTACTCAGTCATAACCACGACATGAAGGGTAACAGTTCTGAATTAAAATAAAGTTAATAAGGTCCACACCAAAATAAGGCATCACAGTTGACCTGTGTTGAAGCAGAAAGTTTGATGTGTCATTAAGGATGACTGATTCAATAGTGTTTAATTTTCTAAAATAAAAAGGGGACACACTGATTTGCTGATATATCACATGAGTGTCCAGAGAGCTTTAAGAAATCTTAATTTGACTTCGTACTCAAAGGGTAAATGCCTAACTCTCCAGAATATCAGCAGACTGATAGAATAAATTACTGTTTAGTAAATCGCTTTTTATTTTGGTTCAGTCTAGTTTTGGATAAGGCACAACCCTTTATGAAAAAGTATTGTATTTATAGCTTGAAAGTATTGTACATGCACTGCCCCCTGTGAGAAATATGCTACAATAATAAGTTAGATCACTACATTTCAATGAGCATTTTTTTAAATCGTTGAGTAGATTTTACAAATTTAGTTTCAGTGTATGATATTTAGAGATGATCTACTAAAAACAATTAATAACATGTATTCAGTCCCAATGACTACAACTGTTCCCTAAATGTTACTGAAAAGATTCTTTTTTTTTTTTGGTCTAGAAAAAAATGCGTGATTTTGTAAAACTCTTAGCATGTATCAATTAATTTATTATATATAATACAAATGTATTCAAACCAGCAGTTGTTGCATCTCATTGAAAAATTGGTTTAAAAAATCATATTCTGTGGTCACCACATTAATTTTATATACAATCTTATAAACATTTGAGCTTAAAAATATCAACTTTGTTCGACTAACTTTGGATTTAAGCTGTGCATGTGTCAATTCTGTATTCTTACTAGTAATTATATTCTTTACATCTAGAGCAGGGCTCACCAACCTGTAGATCTTTAACACTTTATGTCTTAACCTGAAAGGCTGGATGGACTGTTTAACACATCCATGGGATTTTAGGGTTTAGCAAATCCAAATATTTGCAAGGATAAATTAGATATAACAAAATTTCCTCCATCCCATCCCCATAAGCAATGCAGTCTGATTATGTGGAAGGGATGGATACATTTTTATTATATCTAATTACCGTTACAGTCAAACTTATGTAGATTGTTTTGCTATGGGCTGAGCAAGTCAACATGTGATTTTTTTTATCATTGAAAATGTTTTAATGGATTGGGAGTTCATAATATCTATTAAAAAGCCACCATTTATTGTTGTTCTCGGTTAGTTCTGGCCCTGTCAGTATCATTAAGTTTCTTTTATTGAACACTGATTACAGTATCAGTTCCCCTTGGTGACAGTCACAGCCTGTCCCTGCTTTGCAGAAGCCTCATCATGTCGTCTGCCTTCTGTAACAGAGGTGAGAAACACACCTGGTTTGTTTGGCTCCTCTTCAGGGCTGATCACGGCCTCTTTACACCGACACACCTCCTCCTCATACTCCGCTATGGTCCTCTCAAACAGCTCAAAGATCTCTTCGGCTGCTGCCGTCAGCCTCTGGTTTACTAAAGATCTCAGCTTTTGGACTTTAGACATCTTTACAAACACTAATCAACTTCCACAGAACAAGAACTCCGTGGGTCCGTTATTTAAGGCTAACGGAAATGTGCTGGTCTCCCTCCAACAGGCACTCCCTTTAGGCCGAGCCGTCCGCTAAAAAACAGAAAATTCAGGGTATTTCCGAGAAAAGTCCGCTTCATCAGGGTGCTCGTCTTATCCTTAAATCCGGAAGTTCACAATGAGTGCCTTAACTAAACTTAACCTCACTAACAGGGGTGTTTTACCACAAGAAGCTAGGTTAGCTACCGGCTACACTCTTCCTCTGTGTCTGTGCGGTGACGGCAGCACGGTCTTTTTGCGCCGCTGTACTGTCACCCAGCGGCGAGGACTCAGTACTACAATTACAAGTTTATTAGACTGCAGAGCTGCGTTGATAATAATAATAATACAAATAATAATAAGAATAATTAAAAATAATAATAACAATAATATGTTGTTGTTGTTGTTGTTAGAATTATTAACGTGTTTTATTTAACAAAAAAAAACTTGAATAATACAGTTGTTTGGTGCCAGTCTGAGGCCTTAGGTCATCATTACTGCACACCAGCAAGGATACAAGGAAGTTTATCAGTCATTATACAGCAGGTTGCACAATGAAATTAAATTGTGGTTCCCTCTTGATTGGTTAATTGATTGTAGAAAAATACAAATAAAATTATTAAACATGGAGGAGTGCAGATGGTGCATTAAGTAATCTCTCAGCCTAAGAGAAGAAGCTTTTCTGCAGTCTGGTGGTACAGCGGATACTTCTGTATCTTCTGCCTGATGGCAGCAGAGTGAACAGTCTGGCTGGGTTGGGTGTTGTCTTTGTTGTTTAGTATCCTCTGGGTTCTGCACCCCACCTCCCCGATATCACTGATACTCAGTCGAAAGGTACCAGTGATGTTTGGGCAGTTTTAATCATTTGTTGATTAAAACGTTCAACAGAGGCCTACCTTAAATATGTTGCCTCCCCTGATTTCATCAGGCTTCCAGAGACCCTCAGTAAATCTCCATTGTGCACATCTTTTTTTTCCTCTGGCCTCGCTTACTCACTAAAATACTGTCTTCACAAAATATGCATTCTCATTTTCATCTTGCAGACAACAGGATTTTTACTCTGTATGTGAACTCTGACCTCTCCTTGCAAGAAATGAAATTCACAAACTTCTTTTCATCTAGATCAAGTTTTTATTTCCACAACGGTTGCCATGTTATCAAACCACTGATGCACAAACATTCATCTGTTCCTACAGGATAGACATAAACTCCAAGCACATCAGCATTGTGCATCAATTTAATCATGTAAAAATCTGGCAACTCCACAACAGACTTGTAACATTTTGACCTCTGAAGCAGGAAAAATCCTGTCCTTTCCAAAAGCACACTCTTAGTCTTGAAGGAAAGTCCCACTGGTTAAAAATTTGAAATAAATCCTTTCTTTAAGTCAGCAGGATGACCACTGGAAGCAAACTTAACAAGAACCAGTTAAGCCAAAACTATAGGACAATTATAGTTATATTATGATGTGTTCAAATGTAATTTTGAAAAGTTAAATTTAGTTTTTAAACTCAGAACCTGAATAATTAGTTTTTGGAGGTCAATTTTTTTTTAGCATGAAAAAGATAAAAAATTTGCTAAAGCGTAAATGAATATGATATTTTTAATGTGTTTTGAAATTATCTAATACTGTTAACTGTCAAAAAAGATGTTTATTGAAAGGCTGTCTCTCTAAATATTCAAATAAAGAAATTGTTTAAGGGGAAAACATTTGATTTTGAGCCAAAATAAAGACAGCGACCAAAACACCTGGGTGTGAACCAAACTGTGGGTAATGTGTATTGATGTATCTCTAGAACTTTGGTACATTTATTCAGCAGTATCGAAGTAAGTGTTTTAACAGGGGGAAAGATCTGTTAAAAACTCTGAGAGCCTGCCAATGACAAATGAGTTGTATTTTTGGGTGAAGTAAAGAAGATTTATTGTATAGTTTCACTTTAATACTGCATATGTAGGATCATACTGTGATCTTAACTGTGAACATTACAAGTTTCTAAATACCAAAGGTTGTCTCTGCATTCCTGCTGCCCTTACAGCCCCTCATATGTCTCTTCACATAAACTATGCATGAAAACTTTTTATCACAAAAGCTGCAACTGAAAGGTTTCTCCTCTGTGTGGCTAATGAAGTGCTGCCTCAGATTTACGAGCTGAAAGAAACTTTTATCACAAATGGAGCAACTGAAGGGTTTCTCCCCTGAGTGGATGACAGCGTGCTGCCTCAGATTTCCCTGAGTGACAAATCCTTTACCACAAACTGAACAACTAAATGGTTTCTCTTCTATGTGAACTTTAGAGTGACTCTTCAGAGCTCCACTCAGTTTGAATCCTTTACCACAAACTGAACAGCTGTACGGCTTCTCTCCTGTGTGCGCTTTCAAGTGGATTTTCAGACTTCCACTCTGTGTGAACCTTTTACCACAGATGGAGCAACCGAATGGTTTTACCCCAGTGTGGACGACAGAGTGCTTTTTGAGATCTGCTCTTGTTGTGAAACTTTTACCACACACTCCACACATGAATGGTTTCTCCCCTGTGTGGACCAAAGAGTGTCTATTTAGAGATCCACTCTGAGTGAACCTTTTACCACAAATTTGGCAGCTAAATGTTTTCATCTGTTTTTGGACTCCTTTGTGTTTCTTCAGTTGTCTCTTCTGTCCAAAGCTTGGAGAACAATCAGAGAAGCTAAATAATGCATCTCCAGTATTACATGTTATATCTCTTATGGCTCCATCTTTGGTTTGCAGAAGGTTTAAACCCTCTTGAGGTTCATCGCTGTCCTCCAGTTCACCATCATCAGTGCCAAATCCAGACTGATGTGAGGTCTTATAGGGCTGTAAATGACTGTGTGGATAAAAGTCTTCAGTTTGGTTTTCATCAAGTCTCTCTTCATTATCTCCACTCTTCACAGGGACAGAAGAGAACATGAATGTGCTGATATCATCCTCCTCTGGCTCCTGAAACTGCTCTCTGTCCTGACTGCTCCACACCTCCTCCTGTTCCTCTTTAATATCTGCTGCTCCTGCTGGGTTCTCCTGCTTCAGACTGGGGCTCCTCTCCTGCTGCTCAGGGAGAACCTCTTCTTCTTTCACCATCAGCTGATGGGCATCTGAGGAGAGATCTAGAAAACAAAACAACAAAACAAAAACATTTATGGGGGCCAATTAATAAGCAGAAAATTGGCATCACCAGTGAAAAACAATTATAGTGATGAAAATCAATATTGATCAATATGGGAATAAACACTGTAGTTATATCTTTTGCGGAATTGCTCAGCCCTATCATAAACCCACTTGCCCTCTGACAGTGACTGTGTGTACACACATACAGAAGGGAGAGTGTTGTGACATGGTTTTTACAGAGGAAAACCTCCCTGTGTTTAGGTGTTCAATCTTAAAAAAACAGCTGAGTCTCCATTTAACACGGTCACTCTTCGCTCTGTAACATTGCTGTTTCTATGATTAACATTATCTATGTGTACTTGCAGGAAACACAGACTCGCTGCATTGTGTTCTGTTCTCTGAGTATGCTCACCATTAGTAGATGGGATTTTGCTCGATAGTCACAGAAACAACAAAAATTGATGGTTGTAGGTTCAATCAAACTTCACTCAAATGGCAGTAAAACACGCTTTGTGCCACATGACAAACACTGCACATCCTGACTATTGTGACAATTGTGCATGCACACAGTGCAGCTGTGATGTTCATCCCTTGGTATATCTTTATTTATAAGGTAAGGAGAGATTCCTGATCACCTTTCCTCTCTTTTATTTGAAAAGCTGGAATACTTAACTTCTTGTAATTTGTTGGTCCTAGTCCGGACTGAGATGGAAAAGAAAGCTTTTATGTTCTCATCTCCTTTTGCATGTGTTACGTGTGGCCTTGCTCCCCTCTCTTTCTCTCTGGTATCCCTCCTCCCTCTTCTCTGCTGCGCACCTGAGAGTAATCTGTGCTCGGGGAGGGGGAGAGGTATTTAGAGGAGCTGAGAGAGGAACTATGACGGGCACACACACACACACACTCCCAACGACCAGGAGGTTTCTGCTCACTCCTCCTTTTTTGCCGACAACTCCAGCCCCTTTTGGTTTATTCAGTTTGTTTCTCATTTGGATTTTTTCCTAAATAAAAACATCAACTTTGTCCTTTGTGTGGCATCCTGTTCATATGTTTCGGGTCTCTTTTTTGGTCAACATTGAGCCAGGTTTTTTCATTGGTATGGAGGCCATAACAAAATGCAAGGCTTATTAACTGGACTGCTTTTAAATCTTTGGTAAAAAAAAAAAAAAAGAAAGAGAATCCAGTTTTTCAGTGTGTAGCTGTTTGAACTAATGATTTATCATTGATTTTACTCTTTAATATGTACGGTGTCAGTTTGTGTGTTTGTTGAAACTGTGTGTTGCTGCCATCCTTGGTCAGGTCTCCCTTATAAAAGAGACCTTTGATCTCAGTGGGACTAACCTGGTTAAATAAAGGTTAAATAAAAAAACTCTGTGATAGCCAGTCTAAATTTATAACGTGCCTATCTTACTAGCTGTAAATTTGACTTTCAAGGGTCCCCAAGATTCTCCCTGTTTGGTTTTTCATTAAAGACGTTTGTGCTGAGTATTTTGAATCTATAGCTGACTCAAAAAGAGGAACTGCCACATGATTCTTGTTTAACACTTTTTAAGAGAAAAATAATTGAGCTGTTTGATATTTCCTTATCCAGTCCTCAATGCAATGTACTCATGCACAATAGCCAAATCTCAGACTGTTCGCCATTATCAGGCCCATAACGTTAGTCTACAATTTTTTGTTTGGTATAAACCACATCTGCCAGTTTGTTTGTTTCCTTTATTAATGTCTGCAAGCAGGATAACACCTTGGAGAAGTTGACAGCTCGGCACGGCTGAAATGGACCCCACAGATTCTGATTATTGGAAACGCCATCAGAGAACCAGAGAAACTTAAGGCTGACGGAAAATTACAGTCGGCCTGAACCCAAAACAATCTGCATTGGCTCCCCGAATGGCCTTGAGCTATTATCTCACTCTCCTGGATGTTTATGTAGACAGAAGCTCGATCCCCCATCACCCCACCCCATTGCCTCCTCCTGTGAACTCTGCTCTGGATCAGAACCCTCCGAGGCCGTCTCCATTGTCACCTTACTGGACGGCAGAGACTTTTGGGACTGAACTAGAGTTGAAGGACACAGGCTTACGCATACACACACGCAAGGCACAGATAACAGACACTCTCCTCTAATTCAACGCCCTCCTTGGCACCCACCCCCCTCCTTCCACCGCTACGGTGCGGTGCTGGGTGCTGATGCAACGCGCCTGGTGGCTGCGGGCTCCTCCTAGTGTCTGTGCCGTGACACCCACCCTTCCCCGGCCCTGTCCCCCATCATAATGTGCTCATGTCAGAGTCTTTTGTTGTAATGTTTTATCATGTTGCTCATGTGCTGAGGTGTTTTTTTTCCTAATCCCACACTCTGCCCCTCTTCTGAAGCTCAGTTTGGAGTTGACTTTTTTTTCTCCTCTCTCTCCCCTCTGTTCTCCCTTTCTCATCTAAGAAAACGGGGCGCTGCTCTGCTGGCGAATCGAGGGTCTTCCTGTTCCTGTCCCCCCTGTATGAGTCATTGTCTTTCGTATGTTTCTTGGACGGGTTGTACTGAAATGACGTCTCATTGCTCTGTACTTGTGACATGTGCAATGACAATAAAGTGCTAATCTAATCTAATCTAATAAAAACTATTTTGTTTTCCTCCACAGAAACAATCACACATTTTCAAGATGAATTCAAGTACTCAAATGTAGTTTGGATTTTAAAAAATCCAAACTACATCAAATCTTAATACAGACTTGCATTGTGCTATTTTTTATTTTGCTTCAATGACAATTAGAGTGGTGCAAGGATGATATATTTTCTACCAATGAAGACAGTCACAGATATTACAGTTTATATCTGTGAACCATTCAGCCTTTTTTAATCTAATTTTAATGTAAAAATATTTTTGTTGAAAATCTTCACATTGAGGCATTTGTTGGGACACCTTCAAAACCTGTTTTTACTTTGACTTCACTGGATCACCGTATAAGTCGTACATATGCAGTTTTTATGAAAGTTATCCATCCTGTCTTCTGCACCACATTAACAGCTTGATCCACAACTTGGCAGTCCCTTTGAAACCTGAAAGTCTTTCTGATGATGATTAAGTTAAATCAGACTGATTAATACAGACTAAACGTCTGATGGCAGGACACCTCGCTGAGGTGGAGTGATCCAAAAAGTAAAAAGTAATCATGATGATATGGTCCTTTTTGGTCAAATCGAAATTCATTGCCCTTTTTTCTCACTTCCTTACACCCTAGTTTATTTTCATTCCATTTCACATTTTTTTTTCTCTGACCACACCTTTATGATATCATCTCTGATATCACCATCTGTAAATGTTTAATGTCTTTGGCTTAATTTCTGATTTTTCCATTGGTCTAATGGTTTTAGTTTTATCTTGTTTGACCTCATTCTTTGTGCCTTCTTGTCCCATTGGCTATTTTAGATTGTCTGTTTTGTACCTTGTGATGTTTTCTTTGCCGTTTCTCTTTTTTTTTCTTTTTGTGGTTGATTGAGCACTTTGATCAACAAATGTTGTTTTTAAATGTGCTATATAAATATATTTTGACTTGACATAAACCCAAATTCAAGAAATACCTCTTTAGTCTGGCTTTAACCCGAATTTAATGTACCAATCTTAATCTGTTTAAGTAATTTAGATTTTATCTTATTCTGTTTTCAGAATGATCTTTCAGTAGTTTACCCCAGAGTTTTGTTTTTTTCCCCAGGTTCTGCTTCAGTGTTTTATTGCCCTGTTTGAACTTATTGCCACCATCTTTTAAATTTTTTATTCTCATTACAGCATTCATTTTACATTTAACCTAATCTCCAGTGTTTACTCACTTTAACCCTTTAAGATAGCTAACTGGGTTTTCAGAAAGTGTTTGAATGATTCTTGCTGTGCTCTGGTGTTATTTGTGTTCTTCCACTAAAATAATGTGTATTTGTGGTTTGTTGACTCTTTTGTGAGTTGGGTTCTTACCCTCTGTTCTCATGTGTGGCTTTAAAAACTTGTTACAACCTTATTATAAAAATTGATATCTTCAGTTTTATCTTATCTTTATAAAGAAGCCTACATGTAGTTGTAGTGTACACTTTCACATCTAACATCAGAAAGAGGACGCTTTTGGTTTTTTAAAAGTCCAAAAATATGTGAAATAAACCAAAAAACAGTAGAAACCTGTTCTGAGCAGCTGGACCTCAGGGTTAAAGTCTCTGTCCTGTAGTTTCTCTTTCTCTCTTGATCGAAGTATCTCCTCCTCATATTCTGCTATGGTCCTCTCAAACAGCTCAAAGATCTCCTCAGCAGCTGCAGACAGTCTCTGGTTCACCAAAGATCTCAGGATCTGGACTTTGGACATCCTCAATGAAGGTTTTGTGTTAGCTTCGTTGGCCTCCAGGATTCACTTCCGCCGTGAAAGTATTTTAAACAAAGGTAAAAATAAATAGACGAGAAATAAGGATAGAAAGAGTGGGTAACAGTTACAAACTGACTCAATCTTCAGGTTTGTTTGACTTACTAAATTGTATCAGTAAGAGGAGTTAGCGTTTTAGCATCGAGAGAGACAACTGGCGCTTCTTCTTCTTCTTTGAGTTGAAACGCACTCTACCGCCACCCAGCGGACTGGCGCCTGGCGCTGCACACATTAGAATAGGCAAAAAACATCACTAGGCCCTGTTTGATCAAATATAATTAATCTATGACGTAATAGGTGTTTGTTTTTCTTCCTGATTTATCTACAACTAGGGTAAAATGTTATTTTAATACTGAAGCAACTTTTTGCCCCTTCCTTTTTCATAGCCTTCTCAGCATTACATCCCAGTTATTGAAAGAAAGGCAAAAAATGTAGAAAAGAAAATGTTCAAGGCTGGTATCATTTTTTGCAGTAATAAAGGCACTTTAATCAAAGTTAAACATCATTTGAACACTGTGTGCTTCAATGGAATTGTTTTTCATTGAATATTTGATCCAGTTTATTTTCAGTCCATGCAAACTCCCTTTTTAGATAAAACAAAGAAATGAAATTAATGCATAACCACAAAGCACACCGGCTCATTCATTATAAATGTATGCAGAAATAATATGCCAAACCCAAAGGTGCTTCACAATGAAGCTCATAAACAGCTCAAACTGAACTAAATGAACTTTAATGCTGTTGGCACACATTTCCTTCGTTAGGACTGCCCCACCATCGTTAATCTTTGCTTCAAAGTCACTAAATGTCTAGAAAAGGTTCTTAAGTTTCCAATTCCAAACACACTTCTTTACTATCATGATGATGATATCCTCAGAGATAATACTAGTTCAATTGACAAAAAATTGTATAAACACGTTCAACAGCAGCAAAAAGGCCATAATTCACTCCTAGTTTTCAGCAAACCCCAACAATAAAAGAATGGTGAAATCATTTCAGACTAGAAACATCGCCTTTATAACAAAACCTGAGGATCCATGGTACACATTTCTAATTAGTACAGATGGGGCATGCCAGAACTTCTTATATCTCTGTTGCCACTGAACAACTTTATTCTTTAACCTGATATATTTTCGTGCCTATATTTCATGCAAATGTGGGTTCGATTGATTCTTAGATGCTAGCCCTTGATTATGTTTTTCCCTTTTCTCTGCGTTACCCTGATTATTCATTCTCACTTTTTTAACCTTCTTTATTTTTTAAATGCACTTCATTGAGCTGTGTATAATCTCTCAGCCTCTGGTTCATTGTAGTTTAAGCTCCAACACTTTCCACTTGTTCTTCAGATCTGACAAATGCCCGTATATTCCGTGTTTTTCTCATATGCTTGTGTGAACTTATGCCTGTTGCAAACCTAATCTCCTTCTGGGATCCACATGTACATTGGAATATATATCACAAAAAAGGTTTAAGATATAAAACAATTACCTCAATGAGAACTTAAAAAAACACAGAAATGAAGTCGGTCAGGGCCTCTCTGTGTGGAGTTTGCATGTTCTTCCCATGCATGGGACTCTGGCTTCCCCCCAGAGACTAAAAACATGCTCATTAGATTAACTGGTGACTCTGAATTGGCGTTTGGTGTGAGTGTGAGCGTGAATGGTTCGTCTCTCTATGTGGCCCTGTGATCAACTGGCAACCGGAAAATCATGCCATTTAACATTCAGTAACAAATGTAGGGATGAATGCTGACCAGACTTTGAAACATGTCCTCACTGTTTAACTGCCTTGTTAAGTGGCCTCATCTGAGTCAGTCAGATGACATGACATGAAAACTCACTTTGGATTTCCGCTCCTCACACCTGAACACTTGTGCCTGGTCAAATTCTCCCGCCAAGTGAATCTTTTACAACAAACATCACATTGGAGCTGTTTCTCCCCTGTGTGTATAATAGAATGCTTCTTCAGATTTCCCTGTTTACTGAATCTTTTACCACAAGTGGAGCATTTGTATGGTCTCTCTCCGGTGTGGACAGCCAAGTGTTGCCTCATATTCCCATGCTGGGAAAATCTTTTCCCACAAATGAAACAGCTAAAAGGTTTCTCTCCTGTGTGGACAATCGAGTGTCTTTTTAGAGCACTGCTTTGTGCAAATCTTTTACCACAAACAGAGCAGCTGAATGGTTTCTCTCCTGTGTGGAATCTCATGTGCATCAGCATCTCTGCTCTCTTGATAAAGGGCCTTTCACAAAACGAGCAACTGAAAGGTTTTTCTACGGAGTGACGCTGCATGTGTTGTTGTAAATTTCTCATACCCGCATATCCTTTGCCACAAACTGAGCAGCGGAAAGGTTTCTCTTCTGAATTGAATCCTCTGAGTTCTTGCAGTCGTTTCTTTTGTCCTAACTTTGGAGCAGATTCAGAGAAGCTAACTGGTGCATCTCCAGCATTGAATTTCATATCACGTACATGGGCTCCAGCACTCCTGTTGCCACATTCAGTATCAGATCCAGAAAGGTCTGAAGTCCTATCTGGACTAACTGGCTGTAAATGACTGTGTGGATTAAAGTCTCTGTCTGGTTCTGATCCTCCACAGCCCTCTCCATCAGCTTCTGTTTTCAGATGCTCTCCGTCTCCGTTTCCTTCACTCTGATTTTCATGAAGCCTGAAGGACTGAGGTTTCCCCTCATCTTCTTCACCATTCACAGGAACAGGAGTGAACATGAACGTGCTGATATCAACCTCCTCTGGCTCCTGAAGCTGCTCTCTCTCCTGACTGCTCCACTCTTCCTCCTGCTCCTCTTTAATGTGTGCTGTTTCTGCTGGGTTCTCCTGCTTCAGACTGGAGCTCCTCTCCTGCTGCTCAGGGAGAACCTCTGCTTCTTTCACCCTCGGCTGATGAACATCTGTGGAGAAACATATTAAAGAGGTAAATTTAAATAGAAGCTTCTGTTTGCTCAAATGATCACTGACATGAACATCAGCTTTAATATCAGAGTATATTTATCCCAGTAGGGTGCCAAGATGTTGATAACCATTTTCGTAACTTGGATTATCGTGATTCTTTACAAACTGGACTTCCCCCAAAGGATTTTACCAACACAAAGAAAAGAGCTACATCACCCCTCTGTGCTCATCACTACACAGGCTGCCTGTTACCTTCATGCTTTTAAACTCCTTTAACTCGTCTTTAAAGCCACACATAATTCAGCTTCCTCTTGTGTCGTGACCTGACTCACCAGATGGACTGGTTCATATATCTGTAGGATATATTTCACATCCATCTGGAAAACATCCCATAAAAGGTGATTGGAGGGGGCAGGACTTTTAAGGAAAACTGGAGGGCATTTGGATTAAACAAATGTTTTGTTTCACATTCATTATGGACGAGTCAGAGGCTTGAAGTCACTTCTCCCTTTTGGCACAACTATACTGAGCTGTATACTACAGCCACTATGTCCTTTAAAGGAAGCTGTAAATCTGCTCACTGAGCAAAAACATTTTAGTCTGAAGTTTTTCAAGATGGATCTGCCTGATGACAGATATGAGAATAAATCTGGCGAATACTGCCGCTTTAATACGTTACTTATGTCACTGACTGCCTTTCCTTTTTACATTCCCACTTGAACCTTCTTTTAGGTTCTCCCCACAGCGTCACACGAAAACCCTGCTGAGGCAGCTTGTAGGGGTTTTCTTTTGCCTAAAACTGTGGGACAGCCTCCCTCTGGATCTTAGGACAGTGATCTCACTTGGACTTCCTTTGAAAAGAAGCTAAAGATGCATCTTTTAATTTGGCTTCCAATTAGAGTTTTTACTCTACTTCAACTTTGATTGTTTTTGTTTTTATTGAACTGATTTCATTTGCTTTACTGGCTTCACTAACAACATAGATCTTACATCTATCCATCATTTGATGTAAAATCCATTAAAAAGCAGTTTTCGTTATGTACTGTTACTAAAGGTGGGACGACTTGGAGAATGAGGAAGAGCAGAGAGTGATTTTACCTGCTGTCTGATGTCCACCGTTTGTTCCACTGATAGATCACACCCTTTTTATTTACATTTTTACAATATGGAAAACAACCCTTCAGCACAATCCTAACAAATCATGTTTTAAAAAAAAGTCCTGGATCACCATCCAGATTCAGGTCACCACCAGTATCCAATCACTTCTTTGTTGTGTCATAACCAACACCCCCTTAAAATTGTATCAAAATCCACTGAGAACTTTTTGACTTATCTTGCTTACAGAGAAACAAACCAAACCTGTAAACTGAGCCACTAAAGGGAGATCTCAAACATGCCATTCATACAAGACAGCCCAAGAATTTACAGGACCTGGAGGCCTTTTGTCAAGAGGAATGGTCAGCTTTACCATCTGAGAAAATATAGAGCCTCATCCACAATGACCACAAAAGACATCAAGCTGTCACTGATGTTACAGAAGGCTACAGACGGTGTTAAGAACTGGAGGATGCAAACTTTAGATCAGGGTCATTTGGGTAGTTTCCATTGTCATCATGACTTAAAAAGCTGTTTGATAATAAATGGCTTCACCCAACCACTAAGTATGCGTAAAAGAAAAGTTTTTGTGTTATCATTCACATTCTCTAAAAAATGGCCAAGAAATCATAATTCTGCCAGGGTATGTAAACTCATGATCACAACTGTATTTCTCAGCATTACTTTAATCCAAGCAGTGTTAATTTTGACAGCACGTTTTAATTTAGATTTAAAGTCTTTTGCCAAAAATATTAGTGTTAGTTTTAGTCATAATTTTAGTAATTATAATTTGTTAGTTGATTAAATTTCACAACATTTTAATTGACCAAATCTATTGTGAATTTAGTTGACTGAAATATGAAGTGTAAAGGGAAAGGTGTTTTTATGTTTCCTTGAAATTCTGAAGTCATGTTTTACACTTGGATAAAATCAAACATCTAATAACCCTTTATTGAATGCTAGTAAAGTCTGAATGTATAAATGAATAGAAACAAATTGAACTTTTGTGTGAAATGCAGTCACCTTTATTTAGGCTACCTGGCAGAGCATCTCAGTTACAATACCAGAACTGACAACAAACAGTGAACCTGCTCTACATGAATATATCAATTCATAAAGAGAGGAGCTCTGATTGGATCACTCCACAACTTATCCCACCATCACCAAGCTAAGGCAGCTGTGATTGGATGTCCCTCTTAACTCATCCAACCTTTCCACACAACCAAAGTAGCTGTGATTGGATATATTCCTAACTTGTCCCTACTTTCTACATGACCATATTAGGTCTGATTGGATTAAGTCTCTGTCAAACATGTTAGTCTAGTTTTTATTTGTTAAGGAAAATGTCAGTTAATTTAATTTTAGTTTTTGTCCATGTGCACTTGTTTTTATTCTAGTTTTTGTCAGGGGAAAAAAAGTTGTTGACAAAAACTATGCCGAAAATAATTAGCAAATGAAATTAACACTGATTCCAAGACGATCGATAACAAAAGGCAGCACAGTAACAACACTCCATTATAAAATGATACTCACTGATCAGTCTAATAAAGTAAAAACATCATATCTGCAACATCTTGTGTGGTTTGGACATTTGGCTCAACTAAGACAAGTCCTGTCTTTTTAGGAGTTACTGAAGACTGGAATGTCGTTTTATATTTCTGAATGAGAAAACTTGAAATAAAATAATGTTTTGTCATTAAGGCATGATATTCTTAGTAGTTTTCTCAATTCTGAGCAAAATTTGATTAGCTGTAAATCTTTGGGTGTTCTTTAAATTAAAGGTTGCCTGTAAACTTGTTTTCAAGACGTGCATTTTAATGCTTAACTGGTGTTTTGTGAAGTTTGTCCTGCCGTAGAGCCCTGATGAACAGTGAGTGTCTGGACTGAAGGGTTGAGATCAGCTCCTGTTTACTCATTGTCTTACACCAGCATGTCGAAGATAGTTTATAAAAATATCAACATTTAATTAATAAAATGAAATAAGTTTAAAAACCTGATTGAAGTGCCTGGAGCTCTTTCTGTTGTTTCTCTTTCTCTCTTGATCGAAGCATCTCCTCTTCGTACTCCGCCATGGTCCTCTCAAACAGCTCAAAGATCTCCTCAGCAGCTGCAGACAGCCTCTGGCTCACCAAAGATCTCAGGACCTGGACTTTAGACATCTTTATTGAGCCGCTCGGCAGCTTTTTCTCTCAGAAAAACTCCTTTAATCTTGTTTAGTAAGTGCAAACTGCATTAACGTCATAGGACGACAGTAATTCACTTCAAAAATTAAATTACATAAAACATGTGTGAGGACAGAAACTCTGAAGTGAAGCTCAAATGATCAAACTGTGAGCTGAGATCACAGAGTGTTGTTGCTATGGAGTTAGCAGATTAGCAGAATAAAGTTTATCAGCTTCCGGTTTCCGCTCTTCTTCTTCGTGTGTAATGACGGCAGGTAACTGCAGTCTACTAAGCATTACTGCCCCCCGATAGTCTCAAGGAACACCACATTCATGTCCATTATCGACTAATGCGTCAGAACATCCATCAAGCAGCTGAATAACTCATGATATAATTATTAACAAACTTATGTAAGAGTTCAGTTAGAATTTTAAAGTTCATACAGTCGTTAACATTTTTTAATCTAGTTCAGGCGATAACTGAGAGAGACCAAAAAGTAGCATCCTTCCATCAATTATTTCTGTTAATGTAAATGTTTTAAAGGTACAGCACGAAACTACATCACCTGAGAAACTGATCGAGTAAATTTTAAACTAATTCACTGTATGTTATATATTTGTGGTAATACCTGTTGGTTGTAATATATTCCCAAAGGCACACATAGACTTGTCCTAGGACACACCAGTGCACCCCACCACACCATTTGAGAACCACATAATTAAAAAAAGACCAAATGGAAATAAATGTGTCAAAAAGTTTCCACCCACCCATTTAGAATAAGTAAGGAAGAGTATAAGGGCCATGTTAGATGGAGAAAATAACTTTGGGGAAATCGAGAAAAAGTCGAAATGACGAGAAAAAAGTTGAAATGACAAGAATGAAGTCGAAATACAATTTTGTGATAATCGTGGAAATGTTCAGAAAAAAGTCGAAATGTCAAGAAGAAAAGTTGAAGTGTTGAGAAAAAAAGCCAAAATGTTGAGAATAAAGTCAAAATACATTGTATGTTGACTTTATTCCCGACTTTTGACTTTTTTTTCTCAACTTTTTAACTTTAATCTCATCATTTTGACTTTTAGCACAAAATTGTATTTCAACTTTATTGTGGACATTTCAACTTTTATCTTGTCATTTGGACTTTTATCTCAAAATATCGTCTTTATTGTCATTTTTTCAACTTCAATCTCGACCTGCTGAAAATTATTTTTTCCATCTGAAATGGCTCTAATACTCTTCCGTAGTATTCAGTATGTCTAAGTTTCGTAGACATATTTATCACCTTTTCTACAATTATATCAACAAAACTGTGAATGCAGGATTTGTCAAACTCCATCTTCACATTTTATATCATAACCACTTAGTCTAAAGTGAGTTTAACAAATCCTGACACAATTTCTTTTTTATATCTCTGTTTAGTCAAAGGGCCAAGAAACTCAGAATTTCTTACCAAAAACAGCCTCGCTTTTGCACCACTAACCCCTGATTTAAACAGGAATTGATTTCTACTGGTGTAGGATCTTTCAAAATTAATATTTGCTTGCTAAAATGTCAACTAAGACCTCTGCAATTTATCGACTCGTTAGTCATAAAAAAAATTCAAGTGTGGGACTGACCATATGTTTGATCACTTAAGGTGAGACAATGAGGTACAAAAAAGACCCAGACAGCAGTATAAAAGATTCCCTCTTAAGACAACTCAAAAATCAACACATCATTAGAATTTAGCTGTAAGACCTTTACCGGTAAAATAATCCTTAATTCTAGTTTTAAAATTTCCCAACTGTCTAGTTTAAGGTGACTACAGGTCAGAACACAAAGAAGGCACAAACATTAAGAAAGAACAGGTTTGAGGATCTCCACTTTTTTTGATTACCTCCAGAGAATAATGCTTTAATTCTCAACCAACAAAAAAAATCTAAACAAAACTATTACAGATTAAAGTAAAGCAAACTCAAGACCTACATTTTAGTCTGGCTTTTAAATGATTTTATTTACGATTGTTATTTATTGTTCGGAATTTTATTGTCTGTTCATTGATCTCCTTTCCCCCATCCTACTTCAGTAGATTTTACGACACATTTGATGTTTGGTTATCTCATTTACCAGTTTAATATTTAAAATTGTGTTTTATTTACTTATTTATTTATTGTCCTATAGTATTTTTATCTAATTTCTTAGCATTTTATTGTCATTTTAATCTTAGCTCCTGTGTTTCCTCTAATTCTGTTTTCTGTCTTTGTGTGTGTGTGTGTGTGTAGGGGTGTGTGTGTGTGTGTGTGTGTGTGTATGTGGATTGCGAGGGTGTGTGGGGTTTTGTATTTTTCATTGATTTCAATTTCTACTTTTAATTTATTCATCTAATTTTATTTCTTTTTTATGTAAAGCACTTTGTGCTACAAGACAAATTTAAGAGGTTCACAACAGCAATAAGGTAGAATTTTGCATAATTTCACATTTTGAAGGTTCCAGGGCATTTGCTGCCATCAACTGGTGAAATTAAGGGATTTATAAAAAAAGATTTCCCCTTAACATCAAACTTTTTTTTTTCCCCTTGTCTGCATTATCTTTCTAGCTGAGCACTGTGACAGATGACAGCATTGAAAAGACAAATGCATTTTTTTTCTTTGCAGTGAGAGATAAGTAAGTATGATTCACTGCTACCACTGACCATCACCAGCCCTGCCTGTAGGCTACTCCATCAAATCAAACTTTATTTAACCCCCGAAGTGAGCTGAAGGGGAGGGTTGTGTTACACCACAGTGTGAAAGAAGGGGAAATAGTGACAGATAGGACGAGACAAGACAACAAACTTAGTGTTTGTTAAATCCAAATTCTCTGTTCATTCATTTATTAATTCATCGTGTATATCATGTAGCAGCATGTTGCTAGCAGTGGAAATCTTTGGTGAAGTGGCCTTATTGCAGTTACTTTCATTTTTTTGGTCATAAATCTACTCGGCGTTGGAGTTGTTAGGTTTAGGTAAGACAGCTAACACAAGCTTGTATTTGTGTTTGTTTTGTTCAGTTTGATTTGCATTACGTAAAAGTCAGACAGATGAGTTTGCTCTTTGATGCATTTTATTTCCGAACTTTCAGCAAGACCCTCATGGGGCTCCATTATGGCTCAAAGGGTTTAAGTAAATTCTAAATAAAGTAATATCTGTCCCCAAACTCAGTGTATTATGATTAGATTTCTACTTGTGGGCAGATTTTCCTCATACCAGAGCACTGACTTTAAGGCAAAATGAGCAGAGTCACTATAAAGAAAATTATATGTGGAATCTTGATATTCATTATGAATATTATAGTCAAAACTGTTGCATCCAGAGTAAGCTAAATAATAAAGTAGTTAAATATGACGTTAGCATTGGATTTGAGGCCTGAAAAGCACATTAAAATTCAAATAAATGATCAGAGTTTCAGGATAACCAAGTCATTTAATTCAGAATTAAACAGAAACTGAGCAGTAACACTGAGATACTGTATCCAGAGGCCCTTTAAAATAACTAGTATCTCCTTTTTTTAATGTCATAAAAATCTGCTGTGAAATGTCCAAATGAGCGTTATGCTTTCATGAGTGTCCGTTCAGCAGAAGCAGCACTTCCTGTGTTCAGGATGTTTGCAGAGAGACGACAGAACAGTGAACCGTGTCGGTCTGATTCGTCCAAGAGTAAAATAAAATGAAGACACACTCATTCTGCTGTGTGCAGGAGATAAATGCACTGTTTAAAAACACTGCAGCTCTTTCTGAGAGTATATCACTTTAATCTTGCAGTGCATCTGGATACACCTGATTTATTGTCTGCAGTCAGACAGTCAGTCATGTTGCAAAGCTTCAAGATAAAAGACTGATTGGTCAGTACTTCTGCAGACCGAGTCCTTTAGAGCAGGAAGAGGTGGGAGCTATAATCATGATGACAGGGAGAAGCGACAGGGGTTAGCATAGATGCTAACAGCTTCAGTAGCTGTTTTATCAGACCTGGACCACATTTCACACAGCCAGCATCACAATGACTATTAGCTGTGCTGTGCGTAATGGGAAAAAAGCTAGCTGGCTAAACTGCCTACAAAATGACTCACTGATTAATAGAAGAGGTTAAATGTCCTATGTTAGATTATACAGGTGAGCTTTATCATCAGTATGTGACAGGCCTTATGTTATAAGAGCAAGCAAACTCAGTGCACAAAGAAAAGAGTCCTTGACGGCTGACGGCTATTCTGTCTATCTGGTGTCTAGGACACCAGATAGCATGGTAACTTCATTCAACATAACAGCACCTGCAGAGACTTGTCAGCAATGTGGAGAGAAATTTTCCTGCTTGAACACGCTGGGATATGAACAAGTTTTTGAATGAGTCCATGTTGTTGAGTCCTGCGATGATCTGCTGAGGAGGCAGTGATTGATATTTGCATGTCTGTTGTGCTCGTGCACAGAAAGATCAGTTTATTATTAAGTAGTACTTTGTCATCAGTACTGCAGTTACTATTACTATTATTCGTGTCAGTGGCGCAGCTGGATAGTGCGCTTGGTCAGTGATCGGGAGGTTGCAGGTTCAAGCCCAGCTCCGGGCGACACATGGCGATGTGTCCTTGGGCAAGACACTTAACCCCAAGTTGCTCCCACTGCTGCGTGTGGCGTGTAAATGGGCATGAAAGGGCGTGAAAGTGTTAGCTGATACTGATGGATAACTAACATAGAAACTCTGAACCATCAGTGAGTGAATGTGAGAGCGATTGGGTGCGAATGGGTAAGTGTGACCTGCAGTGTAAAGCAGCTTTGAGTAGTCAAAAGACTAAAAAGGCGCTATATAAGCTCAAGTCAAGTCCATTTTATTATTACTGCTGCATAGACTGCCACAGCAGCATGATGAGCTAACTCATCACCCTGTTTGTTGTTGATTGTCCTCACTGAAGAGTCAAGACCACCTCCTTCAGGCGAGCTTGGCACGGTACTGAGACAAGGCTTGTTTACACGACAACAAAAACATCCAAAAACGGAAAGTTTTGGTTGCGTTTGCGTCTCAGGTGCCTGAATCTGTAAACTTTTGAAACTGACGTCCAGAGTAAAAAGTTTTGAAAATGTTTTTGTTTTCGTCTCTGTGTAAACAGGAGTTGACGTTTTCTGGGAAAACATGGATGCACAGTGCTTGCACAATACTCTTCCAGGTAAAGGTTGCGCATGCACAACAACAAGAACAGCTATGGCCGACTACCGAGCAACATGTGTGCTGCTAACTGTGCTCGGTTTGTTGTTGCTCTTCCAACAAAATGTGGATTTGCTGCGTCAGTACTCTGATCAACAGAGACGCACTCGGCACTGATGTTTGTGAAAAGTTAGTCTTTACCGGAAAGCATTAGTGCACAGCCACATGTTGTAACACTGCTGTTTCACTACCAGCCTTCATCGCCAATCACTGGCCTGGCATTCACGCTACAGCGATTTCAGTCATTCTCGCAGATCCATGTGAATGTGAAGTGCTTTTGAAAAAACACAGGAAAAACCTTTTGGTTTCTGGTGAAAACGTCATGTAAAAGGGCCCTTTTTCTAAAAAGTAGGGATGCACAATATTATTGGTTTGGTATCGGTATTGGCCAATATCAACCTAAAAAGTAAAATATTGATTTCAGCCAATATGGAAATTTTTGCAGATATTTACAGCTGATATATCGGCCACACATATTGGCCACATATCGGCTGGAATATCAGCAAATTACACAAATGCACAATATTGATGCACCTTCTCATCACTACATGGGTACATTTAAAAATCAAGGGTTTCATTTTTGCGAGATTTAAATACTGTTTTTCTTGTTTTACATCTGTTTCTCACAAAGAAAATTACTGTAACACTGAAGGAACAAGTCCATTTTTGTTAAGTACAGAGCTTGAGCTCTTGACCAGAAATATCGGTATTGGCAATAATGAATAAAAAAAATATCGGCATATCGGATATCGGCAAAAATCCAACATCATGCATCCCTACTAAATGATGATCAAATGATCTAGGTGTGAACCCCCACACAAACCTAATTTACACTGCTCCCACCAACACACTTGTGTCTTTTGACATATTCGAGCCTCGTGAATCCTTTACCACAGGCACTGCAACTAAAGGGTTTTGTCCCCGTGTGGACAAAAGAGTGTCTTTTTAGATCCCCGCTTATAATGAATCTTTTACCACAAATGGAGCAGCTGAAAGGTTTCTCTCCTGTATGGACTCTCATGTGTATCACCATCTCTGTCTTAGTGATGAAACACTTCTCACAGAAAGAGCAGTTGAAGGGTTTTTCTACTGAGTGACGCTGCAGGTGGATTTTTAGGTTCTTCAGACTGGGATATCTTTTACCACAAACAGAGCAGCCAAACAATTTCAATTCTTTTTGTAAGATTTTGTGCTCCTGCAGTTGTTTCTTCTGTCCAACGCCTGCTGCACATTTGGAGAGGCTAACTGATGCAGCTCCAGCATTACGTCTCGTTACACTTACAGCTCTGTTTTTGTTTTGTGGAGGGTTTGAACCCTCCTGAGGTTCTTCACCCTCATCCCAATCAGCACTGTCATCAGTATCACAGACAGAGATGTGTAAAGCTGGCTGTAAATGACTGTGTGGATTGTCCCTTTTATTAGTTTCTGTTTTCAAATGTTCTGTGTCTCTTTTCTCTTCTCTCTGGTTTTCATGAAGCCTGAAAGACAGAGGTTTCTCTTCGTCTTCTTCACTCTTCATGGGGACAGAAGTGATCATGAACGTGCTGATATCAGCCTCCTGTGACTCCTGAAGCTGCTCTGTCTCCTGACTGCTCCACTCCTCCTCCTGTTCCACTTTAATGTGTGCTGGTTCTGTTGAGGTCTCCTGGCTCTGGCTGGAGCTCCTCTCCTGCTGTTCAGCGAGAACTTCTTCTTCTTTCACCATCAGCTGATGGACATCTGAGGACAAAAATGAAACAAAAATCAAATTTGAATGGTAGATTGCTGTTAGCATAAATCGTGGTGCTGGATAGGGGCAATAAAATGCTCAATTTTCACAGAATCAGACTTCCACGGGAAAGGTTGTCAATCAAAACACAAACAACTCCAACGCATTGGTGTCTCCACAAGCATCCCATCACTGTTTCACCACAAACAATTCAAGTCTCAAAAATATAGAATTCAAATGGTATTTTCACACACATTGTAGAAACATCACACTGCAGTTTGAAAAATGCAGGGGCTGCGATTATTGTTCAGTCCTCCTCTGAACTACAGGGCCTAAAAATAACCTTTTTCCACAACACCTGATTTACGACTCCAAGTGACTTATAAATGACATAAGTCAAGTTTTGATTTTATGTTATCAAAATATATTCCCAAACCAAACAGAATTTCCCTCTTAAAGTTAAACTGTGTGCCATAAAATGTTGATTATGTAGTTCAAATGTAGGCAGGTTTGTCTACATAAACACTGAAGGCTGAGATATTTCACAGAATATTGACAACATGAAACCAAATTGAACCTCATTAAAAAAACAAATACAAACCTATAAAAGTGCTTTGGCAAAACCTGACAGGGCCGCAAGAGCGAGCGCGATAAGTGGCAGTGGCAGCCTCCTGTGTGACCTGCTGGCAGCTGCCAAGCCTGCCAGTTTTCTTCTGACCTCTCGTTTTCTCCTGGCAGTTCTGCTGTCCCCTCACCTCAGAAGTCAGTATAGTGGACATTAAAGGTGAGTGGTTGGTAACTACAGGCCAACAACTCACCCTCAATTGTATTATTATATATTTTGCAACCTTTCATTGACATGTTTTCAATACAGCAGACTGTTACGACCAGCCTAGGGGATACTGGAGGAAACATAAAAATGACCACTCCTTTGTCACTCTCAAGTTGTCACCAATGCAAAAGCACAAAAAACACAAGATTTTTTTAGTCCAAACAATTAAATTTAATATTCTTCTTTTTTTTCTTTTTACAAACTAAATCAAAATTACCTCGGAGAGAGTAAGCAAAAGAATAAAACAACAAAACACTCTTATAAATAAAAAAAAACCTTACCTAACTTCTAAAGGAAAAGAAAACGTACAAACCTAAAGTGACTCCCTAAAAAAAAACAGGAGAAAATGAAAACCAAGCTTTACTCTCACCTACTTTACCAAATATTCTAAACTTAAATTCTTTCTTTCTTAATTTGAACGAAAAATACTCAGAAGTTCTCACAACCAGAGTTAACACAATACACTATTTACAACAAGCTGTTTGGTGGCGTCAGTTGGGAGTGAGGAAGGAGGAGGGTCGGCGTTTCCTCTCCTGCAGTCATTTTTAAAACGCCGGCCATCAGCTCACAGCCAATCAGACGGCCTCACTCGCCCGAACTCCTCCAGTCAGCGTCGGGTGCGCCTGTCCGCTGCTGTCCAATCCCGACACTCCACACCTGCAGCATAAGTTGGAAGGGACACAGAGGGAGGGAGGAGGAAAAGAAACAAAAACGCTCCTCTTCACAATAAAAACAACAATAGCCTACAATAAATCAATGACCCACAGTCATAACGCAGACAATGTAATATTCAATGTCAATCTCCGTTGCTGATACAGAGTCAAATAGAAAACAGAAATGGAACACACTGTAAGAGTCTTATTCCAGTAAAATAAAAATATTAGTCCCCATAAGGCTTTGAGCATTCTTCTCCTGAATGCATTAAAGTGCCTTTGAAGACTGGTTTAGTTCATTTTTCCATATTTCAGTATGAGGTTTAATCTTAACATATTTGCATCTGTATATAAAATGTATTTGCAACTTCATGTAATTTATCTCAATTATGTTTTGATGCCTCACTCAGTTACATATTGAAAAAAAACCCAGAGGTCAGTAACTACAGCCACTTTGAAGAAGAGAAACTTTTTACATGTTTTTCTGTGACCTAGGCAGGTGAGAAGACATTCTTTTACTCCTTTGCGTATTAAAGTAATAAGATATTACTGTAAGTATTTTCTGTTTACTGATTTTGTTTTTAATTTTTGACTGTAAAGTATATATGAAGAAACTCTCTCTCTCTCTTTCTCTCTCTCGTAGCAGTTCCACTCATTGGTTTTTTTTTCATAATATTTTGTAAAAAAATATATATATATTAGTGTTTCCAAACAACTTAAGCGGTGAGACAATCAGTTCTTGTCTTAAAAGCAGCAGAAAAACTTAAAAGGTAAAAAATTAAGTTTTGGAAAATGCTAATGAAATCACTGTTGTCAACATATCAATAAAAATGTCTATTTCAATCAGTGGGCTTTAAGTTATTTTGAAAACTATATATGTACATATATGTTATGACTCAGAATGAAGGAACAATTCATTTTTCAAAGTGAGAATGTTTGAAGTGAATGGGACTGGGGGCGAGCCGGGGCCAGGTGCTCATTATTTTATTTCAATTTTGTTTTTTACATTTTCACATAGGGGTGGCTGTGGCCTTTTTTGTTAGAATTCATGGTGAAAGTTGTTTGAGAGAAGGGGAAACCTGTATTAATCAGTATTTATCATTTATAACCCACAAGCATAGGGGTGGGTTGGGGGTAGGGGGTAACAGAGACTGGTGATTGAATGTCAGAATGTACATTGAAAAGTAATAATGACAAAAACAGTCTTTGACCCTAGAAAAATAAACCATACTAGCAACTCTTTTACTGCGATCTTAAGATCCATTATATAATCGTCTTGATTTGAAGGAAAACGTCCTCCAAAGGTTGCCAGTGAAATGATGCTCAAAGATTTTTTCAATTTGCCTGATAGGCCTTTTTATTTGCTGTTTTCTAAAAAATACAAAAATACGGAAAAAAAAAAAGAGTTAAAGCCTTTAGATGGTTTGAAACGGATCTGTATGAGTAGAACTGGCAACCCTTGAGCTGTGAATAAAACAACGACTGCACCAATTCGTTACCCCAAAGCAGAAGACAGTCGACGGCAACCCTTTAACAGCATTCCAAAGTTTCTACCCATTTATGTGTTGCTGTCGTTGTTGTTGTTGTTGTTGTTAAATTCTGAATTAAAACAAATGAAACAATGTTTTCTACTTTGTGCTTATAATTAGGTTATTCTGTGCGTCCAAATATATTTTTTAGACAGCAAATGTTTACATTTTGTGTTTGGTTCGCAATTTCAATTCAATTACAAAGCTTCTACAATCTTACAGTTATTTTAGTCATGTTCTTAAACACTCAACTTTAACTCAGGCGTTCACTTTCGGGCCCTTAACTGAACTGGACTATGTCACTGCTCAACAGCAGTGTCTTTTACGGGCGTTCAATGGTGGCGTTAATGGCTCTGCTTAAAAGCAGTGGAGCAGACATTTACACCGCCATTGAACGCCACTTGTGCAGGACTTTAAGGACCTGTTTACACGACTCCTTTTTCAGCCCAATCCGAAGAGTTTTGATTGCGTTTTAGCCTCCCGTTTACATGAGACCAGTGCCCAGAGTGCTTGAATCCGCATACTTTTGAAACCAGGGTCCAAGGCGGAGAGTTTTCAAAACGCATCGCCACCTTGTCTCATGTAAACAGAATTCATCGTTTCAGGGGGAAACGCTGACGTCTACACATGCGCAGTACTCTTTTACATGAAGGTAACGTGTGCTGCTTACCGTGCTCGTTTTTTTATCCAGACAAAACTATGCAGACAGATTTGTTGTCCAGACAAGAAACTCCTGCGTCTTCGTGTGTCCACTCGCCATTGTTTTTTTGTGAAAAGTTTTTCTTCTTTGTAAAAAAACAGAGGCTAAAAAAGCATTAAAAGCAAGGGGGAAAGACGAGCCAAGCCATTATCAAAACAAGTCGACGAGGACATAATACTACAGCTGATTGAATCAAAAAGGGTAAACATTTGGGGGTTTTGCTCATATGGCTGCAGGAGCTATTAAACTTCAAGGATGTCTACCCAGCTGTTTGTCAAGTTACAGAAAGTTGGTGGTAAGACATATTTTTTTAAAGCTTCTCTCTGTTTTACCGTGTTTTAATTAGTCCCCAAATAACCAGAATGTGGTATTTATTGTTCTGTAGGTAGTGTCCTACACTTTTCCTGTGTCCATGGGGTCGTCTACTATCTAAACTTCCTCTTCTGGACAGAGTCTGCTAGAGACCACACGGATGGGCTGCTGAGCTTCAAAAAATTTCCAACATGTTACATTTCAGATATAGCTGGACAGGTTGCCCGTCACACAAACAACCGAACAGGGCAACTATTTTTTCAGCCCCATGATGGAAGACTATGTTCCAAGACACCAGAAAACATAGAAATGGCTGCTAAGAAGGAAATAGTAGTGGAGATGCAGTGGGTGAAGAATCTGTGGTCCACATTCCCCGAGCAGGAAGAGGCAGGCACTGATTGGTTTTCTGCCATACATCCAGTCACAAAGACTCTAGAAAGGTACTCACTATTTGACAGATTTCACCACAAAAATCAAAAACACCCAGAAGAAAAGTTAAGAAGCCTGAACATCTGTCCTGACCTATGTACAGAAGGAAACTCTTCGGTTGCAGAGCAGCTGAATAGAGAACTGGCAGCAGTGCGTTATTCATTGTGCCAGATGAAAGAAGAGCATTTCAAACAGACAACAAGAGTGCTGGTAGACCTCCATAATAACCGTATAAACAAACGCTTCAAAGATGACATGGAAGCTGTTTGCCAAGCACAGTTCTCTGTTGGCCTGCATGAAAGACTTGGCCTACATCCTACAGGTAAGCGTACTCATTAAATTTTGGTATATAAATCAAAACCTACAGTTAGTAATGTGTGTGATAGTGGTGTCAACGATTGAAACTTTCCTGATATTCTCAGTTTCCTCTGCGTATTTCAGACAGGAAAGAAAAACATGTGGCCATACGAACGGACAGCACAGTAAAGTCATCATTCATTGCTGAATCATATGCTGTCAGCAGTGATGACAAGGTAAATAATCAAGATTCATGGTCTACTACTACATCTTTCTATTCATGTCTCATGACCAAAGCCAGACCTTGACAACTGTGTTACGGAGATTTCCTTTAACAATCAATGACGTTGCCAGTGTTTGCCCTTTGAAGTTGTTGGAGCACACTTCAGTGGTTATGCCATGGTTGACTGATGACGTAAGTGATAATATAAGTTATTTATCAAGTAATATGCAAATATATTATATATATTTCATTTTATTATCCAAATATAATATAACACATAACAACAACAATGACCTGATAACAATGTTGGAATTCTTTTTATCTACAGGCTGTAAACTATCGAGTTGCACAACCGGCTCTGGAGGGAATGGTAATCCTTTCATAGCTTCTTTCCTACTGCAATAATTGCGTTAACTCACTGTGTAATCCAAATAATGGCTTTTACATTTATAGTTCTTTGTGTTGCAGTGTGGATCATTGGCTACCTATGATTTCATTCTCTGGCATCGTGAATGGAACAGAAACTGGACTGTATACATGGACTGGATCAGTCAGTGACCGTACAGCCAGGCGCATCCCAGTAGGTTATATTTTAGATTCTTTTGCTGAGAGGAGGACTGTCTATCCATCTATCAATTTTTCTGTCTGTCTGTCTGTCCATCCGTGCGTCCGTCCGTCCATCTATCTTGTCAGGTGTGGGGGGGGGGATGTATGCTGATTATGTGATAATATTGTTCCCTTACTTATGTTGTTGTGTGGCAGGTTGCTGAAAAGATATTACTCCCAAGGATTGTGGGTCATCTCTCTCCAGAGACAGGAAACCATTTCATTCTTTGGGTGAGACAGCACTGATTAAATCATTTGTTTGTAGGACAATTATTTTGTTAAATGTGTGCATTAAATATTTTGGGGTGTAGGAGAAACATTTCATTTGATGTCTTCTTCTTACCATTTATCATTATTATTATTATTATTATTATTATTATTATTATTATAGATTTTATTTGTAAAGACAATGTCAAAGTGATACAGCTTGATAAAAACAGAGAATAAAAAGTGGGAGGGGAAGGGCAATAAAAACAATTTGATGCAGCAAATGGTTTAAATCAAGGTGACAAAAAACTTTACTAAAAAGAAATGTTTTCAGCCCTTTCTTAAAACATTTAGTTGATTGTGGTGCCCTAAAGGTGTCAGGGAAGGCATTCCATAGACGTGGGGCAGCAGCACAGATGGCTCTGTCTCCCATGGACCCATGTTAAGAAATCCAAACACACAAAAGTGAAATATAGACAACAGAAAAAAGAGGAGTTGATGACCCTTCTGAATTCTGAAAGCATAAGTGATTTCTTCTTTTCCAACACTGTAGGTGCTGGACTTCCAAGCCCAAGAGATCCGAGTCTATGATTCACTATTGCGCTATAAAACAATTAGCAGCACTGACATGGACATCCTCAGGTACATAGGGAAGTACATTAAATTCAAGCTATGCTCTTATCTTTATGGTGATTTGGCAGTATACATATATATATATAAAAAAAAAAACCTTTTAACTCTCTTTTTCTGAAGAAATGCACTTAGGTTTTGTGGTGGTCTGAAAGGTTGGACCGTGACATGTCCTCCACAATGGAAGCAGCAGGATTCAGCAAACTGTGGAATATTTGTCTGCACTGTGAGTTCTTTCTTTTTATTTATTTTTTTTTGTTTGGATTATTTTGTATTCCCGTGTGCATAAAATTTGTGTTTTGCTGTAGCTGTGTTCTTTTTAGTGCTTTTTTTCATTTTAGGCAGCTGAAAAAGAAGTTCACAAAAGTGATTTTACAGTGGAGACTCTTACTCTAAGCCAGTGTAGAACTCTCCATCTGCATCATGCATCCCAAATGTTGAAAATCATAAATGCAAAGGTGAGCCATATATTTGTTGTTTCAAATTTAAAGTCAACTTTTAATGATATTAAGAGAGAAGGTACGACTGATGTTGGTTTATTTCATATGCAGGAGTTCCCACCCACTCAGGCTCAGGTGGAAAAATGGAAGAAAAACAGAAAATAAAACTTCAAGAAGCTGAAGTAAGAAAAACAGACTCAAGCAGCCATTGCTTGGCCTGGAAAACAAGGTCTTGCTTGTTCCAGCAAGCCACCGGGACGACCAAGTATGAATGCAATGTTATTTCAAATTTTAGTTATATTGATAAAGGATTTAAAAAGTACAAATATAATTTCTTCCCAAAAATAAATAATGGCAATGTCTTAAATGGAATTATGTGATAGTATGCCACTTCATTTTCTCTGTTTGTATGTATGTGATCATTTTTTAAAGTTTATTTTTCATTCTTAAAAGTCTTTTCCATGACCACATAAAGCAGTACGAATGGCTGCAATGTACAGCTTGCCAAAAGGGGCTTCATGTTCAATGTGCTGGTGTTGAGGGGGATTGGACATCAAGGGATTTCTTTTGCGGATACAATGCTACCATAGATTTGTAAGACCACCTTGAAATATTCTGGTACTGTTGTTGCAAGTGTTTTTCAGATTATAGATGATTCATTTGTGATTGATAGGATCATTGATAAATATGCAATACAGTTCACATGATCCATAATTTAAAATATTAATATACATTAAGGAGAAATGATGTTATTTTAATTGGATGATTCTTTTGTATTCTACAGGGATGAGATCCTGAAGTTAGAGGCTGAAGACATCCTTACAGATGGGGAGATAAGGGTAATAATATACATTCCCACTGTCCAATGATATGTATTTTGGCATTCAATGTATTTTAACAGTTGAAAGTGAACTCTTTGCTGTTATGAAAATTTTTCTGCTCCAGGATTTGGAAAGAAATCTCACGGTGAGACAGATTCTATCCAACAGAATGTTTCTGTGGCAACACAGAGGATTTGATCTGTCCCTGAGAAAGTATTACAGTGAGCATGTCACTGTATTTGATGACATAAAGGTACAGCATATGTTTGGTTTTCACCCTGTCTTAGTTGCACATACTCACTTGCCTTGGAAACAATGTTAAAAACATACTAGTAAATCAATATATTGGACGTTTTAAAGACAGATCTATTTGGCACAGAGAAATGCATGCAAGAAAGTGGTAATTTTTTGTTGTTTTATGTTTACCTTTTTTTTATTTGCACCCTCAGACAGAAACGATTGTTCAGCGTCTTGGAGAGATTCTGTCTATCCCAGGAACTGAAGCAGACAAACACCTCTATCTGACAGAAGTGATTTTGCCAGAGGCAAGTTCATAAATATGACTGTGTAATGGTATCAACTAATGTTACACTGCAAAACTGTAAATATAAATGTCATGACTGAAATATCTGCTGGAATTTAGATTTATTCATTTTTAACAGCTGACCATCACCATCATCTGCAGGTAGATCATGATCATATTATTGTCTTTAAGGTTTTGATAAAGTGGATGCAAACCAGAACAAAAATGTCCCAATATCAAGCTGAATCTGTTCTGCTGTCTTCAGAGAAAGAAAGGTATTTGCTTGCTTACAGTTATCTTTTTCCCAGAGCTGGAAATGAGACATCCGAGAAAGACCACTGGAAAGAAAACCCAGATGTAAGGAATGATTATTGCTGTTTTGTTATTATAATTATGATTATTTATTTATTTATTCACAATAAGCTGACAATATCACAACAAGGGGTGTAAATCACCAGTTTCATGACGATACGATACAATATCGATTCTTTGGACAACGATGCGATATTTGTCAATATCACAAAGTCTGCCACGATTCGATTTCGATTCGATACGATTCAGGGACCTTCGAACGATTTAAGACGATATTGTGTACTCATTGAACACAATCAGCTACATTTCACCTAAAGCAAGAAAGAAATACAAAGCAATTTCTAAGTTTTGACAGTTTTATTACTGAAATGTGAAACGATGTGCTGACCTTTGGGTATGATAGGTTATAGAGGATTATAACCATCTGTATGATCTAATCGTGTTTAAAATTAAAATTGGGTTAATTAGTAGTCAGGTGTTTTTAGACTTTGCTTCACTGTTTAATGGTAGGTGTGGAGGAATAATAAGAATAAGCTCTCACTGTTATCCTTTCATAAAATAAGTAATTTTGATAATCAGTGCGCTACAAAATCAAATGATGAGATAACTTACTGTACTCGTGTGATTACTCCTGTCGTGTGTGTGCAGCATGCATCCTCTGCTGTCAGATCGACCGTATCTTACCCGGATACAGCAGTGCTATTTCCTGATTGGCTGACATGTCAAGCTCCCGTTTAGCTCTGTGATGCTAAGAGCGTGTTGCTACGTGTTAGCATATAGCGGTGTTACTCGGTGGGCGCTCCACAGTACATTTTAATGCAGGAGAAATACCGGGTGTGGTGTGTGAGAGAGCAAAAAGGTGCGCGTCTCATACGCTGAATACGTGAGACTTGAGAGCCCTGTAAAGTTGAAACTTCAGAACGAGGCGCTATTGGGCGGAAGCGGTGAAACGGATATCCAGTCAGAATTTCAAAATAAAGGCGTTGAAGATGACGATGTTGATCGATGTTTTGAGTTTCCATCGATTTGATTGGATCATTGCTTAACCAATCGATGTATCGATCCAGATCAATGGATCATTACACCCCTAATCACAACAAGCTCTTGTGTCATGGAACTGCTGTGGGAAACCATGCATCATATTTACAAACTCAATCATACATACTAAATGTAAAAGAAGATTTGGGTAAATCAGTGTGTCTCACACCTGTGGATTGTACTCTAAAGTTGGTCAGTGACATAAAAGCTGGTGGAAAAAGCATTTGGGATTACACAATATGTTGTAGAAGTTAATTAGGTTCTGAAGATTCACTTCTAATTCATATGACATGAATGAAAATATAACCTAACGAGGTTTTCCTTTACAGGAAAATATACTATTGGCACACAGCAGGGCTGCAGCTGACTGGTGCCATAAAACAACATTTGAGGCAGAGTTTGAGATTCCTCCAGTTCTTTCTATGGACAGCAGGGAGCAGCTGGATGTCCTCAACAGTTTAAGGACCTCGGATCCTGAGAATGAAGAGGATGACAAGGGCTCCCTGAGATGACTTTTTTCATTTACCTTCAGGAGCAGAGTAGACTTCCAGAGGTTTTGCTCGGAGATGCTGGACAAGAAAAACTTAAAACTTAATGTCAGATTAGAGGAGAAGCAGTGATTGACTGCTTGTTTGTTTCTTGTCTTTGTTTTTATATTTTTATCTACCTGCATCTCCAGTGTGTGTGTGTGTGTGTGTTTCTATTTGGCTCTCTGTTTTAAATATGTAAAATTAAAAAAATAACAGAGGAAACCTTTTTTGTCTTTCGTTATTAATGTTATTTTTACATAAAACAAGACTTGCAACAAATAAGGAACATTTTAAGTAAGACAATATTATTTTGCTACGGTATTTAATCTATTACAACTACAACTTAAAATTACCTCATTGTTTTGATGACACTAGGAGTAAAAGCACTTCATCTTTCCAGTCTAGGATCACATAAAAACATAATGTGTGCCTTGCTTTAAAGTGAAAGCAGGGCATTTGCTGCAGTTACTGACCTCTGCCTCCAGGATGCATTCAAAACGTGAGTGAGTAACCCATCAAATAATAATTAAGGGTCAGTTGGTGGCCTGTAGTTACCAACCACTCATCTTTAGTGGCCAATATACTGACCTCTGAGGTGAGGGGACAGCAGAACTGCCAGGAGAAAACAAGAGGTCAGAAGAAAACTGGCAGGCTTGGCAGCTGCCAGCAGGTCACACAGGAGGCTGCCACTGAAACAACTGACAATTGGAATAAGTCAAGAAAAAAAAATTGATTTTTAATTTTTAAATCTAATGCAGAAAATGATTTGATTTAATCAATAGATTGCTCAGCCCTACTCTGAACTGACTTATACTGGCTTAAACCATGATTCTTCATTGTTCTGGTAGGACACAATTGTTTGTCTTGAGACTTTGTAAAATCATTAGTTATCATTTTGACTCTGCAGCTCATTAGTGCTTGATCTGCATTAATTTCCTTATGACCTGTGACCTCTCTTCCCCCTTCATGTCAGACATCATTCCAGCAGCCAATGAGTGCAGATCTCTTCATCACAGTATCCCCACCAGTGTTGCCAAGTCTGCTTATTATTAGTGACTTCGGGCTTGTTTACAGATCTCGTGAGTCGTGGGTTGTGGTTTTTTGGGCTTGTTTCTTAGCGAACAGTTCCTCATTTGGGCTTGTTGTGCTCCAAAACTTACAAAACCCAAAACCAATGAAGTTGGCACATTGTGTAAATCGTAAATAAAAACAGAATACAATGATTTGCAAATCCCTTTCAACCTATATTCAATTGAATACACTGCAAAGACAAGATATTTAATGTTCGAACTGAGAAACTTTATTTTCTTTTGCAAATAATCATCAACTTAGAATTTAATGGCAGCAACACATTGCAAAAAAGTTGGCACAGGGGCATTTTTACCACTGTGTTACATCGCCTTTCCTTTTAACAACACTCAGTAAACGTTTGGGAACTGAGGAGACCAATTTTTGAAGCTTTTCGGGTGGAATTCTTTCCCATTCTTGCTTGATGTACAGCTTAAGTTGTTCAACAGTCCGGGGTCTCCGTTGTTGTATTTTACGCTTCATAATGCACCACACATTTTCAATGGGGGACAGGTCTGGACTACAGGCAGGCCAGTCTAGTACCCGCACTCTTTTACTACGAAGCCACGCTGTTGTAACACGTGCAGAATGTGGCTTGGCATTGTCTTGCTGAAATAAGCAGGGGCGTCCATGAAAAAGACGTTGCTTGGATGGCAACACATGTTGCTCCAAAACCTGTATGTACCTTTCAGCATTAATGGTGCCTTCACAGATGTGTAAGTTACCCATGCCTTGGGCACTAATACACCCCCATACCATCACAGATGCTGGCTTTTGAACTTTGCGCCTATAACAGTCCGGCTGGTTCTTTTCCTCTTTGGTCCGGAGGACACGACGACCACACTTTCCAAAAACAATTTGAAATGTGGACTCGTCAGACCACAGAACACTTTTCCACTTTGCATCAGTCCATCTTAGATGAGCTCGGGCCCAGCGAAGCCGGCGGCGTTTCTGGGTGTTGTTGATAAATGGCTTTCGCTTTGCATAGTAGAGTTTTAACTTGCACTTACAGATGTAGCGACGAACTGTAGTTACTGACAGTGGTTTTCTGAAGTGTTCCTGAGCCCATGTGGTGATATCCTTTACACAGTGATGCCGGTTTTTGATGCAGTACCGCCTGAGGGATCGAAGGTCACAGGCATTCAATGTTGGTTTTTGGCCTTGCCGCTTACGTGCAGTAATTTCTCCAGATTCTCTGAACCTTTTGATCATATTACGGACCGTAGATGATGAAATCCCTAAATTCCTTGCAATAGCTCGTTGAGAAATGTTGTTCTTAAACTGTTGGACAATTTGCTCACGCATTTGTTCACAAAGTGGTGACCCTCGCCCCATCCTTGTTTGTGAATGACTGACCATTTCAGGGAAGCTGCTTTTATACCCAATCATGGCACCCACCTGTTCTCAATGAGCCTGTTCACCTGTGGGATGTTCCAAATAAGTGTTTGATGAGCATTCCTCAACTTTCTCAGTCTTTTTTGCCACTAGTGCCAGCTTTTTTGAAACATGTTGCAGGCATCAAATTCAAAATGAGCTAATATTTGCAAAAAATAACACAGTTTACCAGTTCGAACGTTGAGTATCTTGTCTTTGCTGTGTATTCAATTGAATATAGGTCGAAAGGGATTTGCAAATCATTGTATTCTGTTTTTATTTACGATTTACATGACGTGCCAACTTCACTGGTTTTGGGTTTTGTAGGAGGGATCTGATGCATGCTCTACTACCAGTATAAACTCAATTCAGAAGTTTCACAAACTATTTTGTCCCACTCCAAACACAAATGTAAATTTTACTGTAAAAAGAGAGGCAAAAATGATGTTTCCACCAAAAAGAAAACCTTATAGCCAGAATTAAATCTATCTCTAATGTAGCTGTTATGTTTTCACCATAATAAAGCTGTAGAGGATCAACATAAAACTTGGATAAAAGTCTGACTATGTCTGTTTGGTTACAAAGTCAACTGTTTAGTGATAACAGAGTTATAAATAACAGAAAGCCCTCCCTTTACTTCTGTATACAGAAAAGGGTGTTCCATCTCAAATCAAAAGGATGTTGAATAAATAAATTAAGAGACCAAGTAATAAATCTCATTTGCTTATTTCAGTCAAAAAATCTGGAAACACTGCTCCCCACCCCCTCAGATGAGGGTGTTTTCAAAAGGGAAGGTAAAAAGAGCTTCATCTGATCCTCTGTAGACAAGAATTTATTCTTTTTAATTCAACTTCATCAAACTCTTTATAATAGACACCAAAGACATCATGTAAAGGATCATAAACACCACGTAACAGTGGAATAAATTCAGTTTATGAACCTACACAACAAGTGTGCTGCATGTTTTTGACAGAAAGTGGCTCTCAAGTCTTAGATCGGATGGTAAATAAAGTTAAACCACTGACCTGGTCTGTGAAGCTGGACTTGAGGGTTTAGAACTGAATCCAGCAGCTTCTGCTGTTTCTCTTTCTCCTCTCTTGATCGAAGTATCTCCTCCTCATATTCTGCCATGGTCCTCTCAAACAGCTCCAAGATTTCCTCAGCAGCTGCAGACAGTCTCTGGTTCACGAAGTTTCTCATCATTCGGACTTTAGACATCTTCACAGACTCACTCGGCCGCCTTTCTCTCAGACACAGCCCGTTCAAACGTGTTTGTTGACAGCTAGCAGCGTTAGCTTCGTAGGACGCCATAGGTGTTTTCAGCTCAAACTTTAATTTAACGGAGGGAATGACGTGGATGTTACTAATATCAGGAGTTCACATTGACAGAAATCCTCAAACAATCAGGCTTTCTGCATCTGTTTATCGATATCAAAAGAGCGGGCAACAGTTAGCATGTTAGCATCACACAGTACTCCTGCTTCCGGTTTCTTCCTCTTCATGTTTAATGGCGGCAGGAAGCTACAGACTGAGGCCCAGTGCTGCCGACCTGCGGTCCGGAGGGTGAACAGAGGATCTGCCATAAAAATGAGAGGTAGATCTTTTTAGAGGGCAGTTTCTCACTGAGGAGGCGATGATGAGGCTTGAGAGAAGATGAGGACCTTGCTCAGAGCTGGGGATGGGAATATTCACACAATACCATTAATGATTTTGCTTATCAATCCGATTCTTTAACGATGTCTCTATCGATTCCTGCTTATTTTCTTTGTGAAAAAGACTTAACCTACACAGGTTTTCAGTGGCAGCAATGTCAGATGTAACACTCTTGTGCAATAAGCACCTTTTTGTAGAAAATTAAGACATGGTTTTGACCACTTCTGACCCCTGTCTGCTGTGATTTTTGATGCTTTGGTATCATTTCTGCTGACTTTGCTCAGCATGCTTTGAAAATGAAGGACATCACGATCTAATAAGGCAAAGTGGTAGGAATTCATTCAGGAACTGATGAGCAAAAAGACTAATGATATCAATTCCTTGCTATCAGTTCTTTCTGCTTAATTCAAACATTCATACTAGAGGGAAAGTTAGGCAGATACTAAGATATCACATATTGTTAGGGCCCCCTAGAATATTACATAGTATCAGCAATATTTTGCGTGATATTCCATTGCGTTTGATATTCAGGCATATTTAAAGGGATTAAATTATATATATATATATATATATATATATATATATATATATATATATATATACATATATGTGTGTGTGTGTGTGTGTGTGTGTACATACATATATAGAAAGAAAGATAGATATACATATATATTTATATAAATCTTTATCAATTGGCAATATTTCTTCTGCTATTTTAAATAGAAAAATAACAGATTATGGAGTCAGAGCAAATGTATCATCTGCAAAAGTTTAAAATCTTTTCATGAGGACTGATTATATAATAAATAAAACATTCTCCATTGTTTTTAATTGTCTTTAAATAAAATAACATGTCTAAATTTCTGGTAACACCCCTGGGTGGGGCTATGGAGGCAGTTAACAGAGTCTCAGGTTTTTGAGAACCAGTTGAGTTGATGACAGGCCAGCAGGTCCTTCGGGGCAGATTTTACAGCTTTCACAGAGCTGCAATTAAATAAACTCTACATCACACACACACACTCCTGGGAAAATATTTAACAAAGTGGCTCTTTACTAACACAAGTGTGGGTGTCCTCTAAGATATAAGAAACCAGGATCAGGACCAACTTTAACTGAATTCTTCATTTTTAAATTTCAAAATGATCATGTGCACATCTTGCATGAATTCATGTTGATTCATAGTTTTAGATTTGGCAGAGTTTAGGTCACTGAAATGGAAAAGAAGAGAGAGACGTGGTAGTTAGTAAAAGGTTTATTATAAAATACTGCATCAGGGTTCCTGAAGACTTTTTAAAATCAATTTAGGACTTTTACAACTCAAACTGAGAAAAATCCCTCAACCATCATCTTTTACACACCAGAACAAAAAGCACATGAACAATATCTTAAAATTCCGTGAAATCATTTTAATAAAGGAAAGAAACACACATTACTTCTTAGTTAAAAAAGCAAGCATGAATTTTCCGATTCAAATTCAGAATTCACAATAAGAACAGTATCTGTATCAGCAAGGAACTGCATACAAAGTTGATTACTGGGATCATCAGATATGAAATGTTTTTCTGTTATCATCAGCAGATATTTAAGCTTCACAAATTGGGCACATTTATTCCATATATTGGCTATAATTCTGGAAAACGATACTAATTTATCATCACAATTTACCTTATTATAACTGAATATCAACTTTGAACATCAAAAATATCATTTATTAAAGCATTAAATGTTGTTTTTCTGACTTCATGTCTGTTTCAAACACAAAAAGACTGTCACCATGAGAGAAACACATCAGTTTTAGTAACACTGAGCTCTTGACAATAAATTTTGTTTTTGGCAACAATGAGCTAGAAATACAGATATATCTAATATCTGCAGCAATCCAGTATCGTGCATCCTGAATTAAAACAATGAAATGAAAGAAATTACACCACAAATTTGCAACTCAAACATAATTAGTGCCCAAATTAGTCACAGAAATTAAACATTAAACTTAAGTTCTATATGAAATAAAAATCACAGGTATGTGAGAGGAGACTTCCCCTGAGAGGAGACAAACTTCAGCTCGGAGTGGCTGCTGTAAAATGATCAGAAGACAAGGTCTTTGTAGAGAATCAAACCTTATTTACATACCCTAACACATAAACCTTATTACTACAGATTCAGACAAAATACCATAAACAATTATAACGGTTCTTAGACAATACTTGACAGAGACAAAATGAACAAAATTAAAAAGACCATCAGAAGGCCTTAGTCAAAGTGCTATCTTCAATTTCACTTGCACATAATCCCTGCAGAGTCTACGAAAGAGCATTTGATCTAGATTCTGTCATGTCTGTACTTTTTGCTGTTCACTGGTTATAAGTGCCAGATTTATTCTGATGTCAGTGCAAAGCTTTAACACTGTTAATTCTGGAGTTTTTTAAAGCAGCTCTTAAAATGGATTTGATTTAAGTGGTCTCTGACAATGTGCAAGGTAAACTTTAGGTCCTTAAATGAGTAAAAAGGGACTTTTATGACCTTGAATTGTACTAAACAAATTCATAGTCATACTGTGCTTTAACTTGAGTGTGTATATTTGATTTCAACGTCACCTTGAGTACATTCACAAGCACAAATGTTACAAAAATAACCCTGATTTCATAGACCAGGGTCCTCTGATCCACCTCCATTCTCTCTCTCACTGAAAGCGATGTAACAGTATTTTTATAAATATCAAAGTGTTTCAGCACAGGCCATTTGGCCCAGTATAGTGGAGTGCTACACATATACATGCATATATGCATATAAGTATGGAACTATCCTTCAGATCAATGTTCCACACGGACCCAAGAGCTGGAGACACCACAACCAATGACTATCTGTCAAAACAAACCTCTCACTGCTGTCATTGTAGTTTCCAATCAGGGATCTCTGGGGCTTCAAGGTGAAAAAACAGCAACTAACATGAATAATTATTATTCATGATCTGCAGTGATTGGCAGCATTTCACTCACATGCAGCGAGTAAACAGGAGAGCAAACAGTTCGAGTTCTTTGTAAAATTCTTGTTTTTGAAACGTGCTGCTGACCAATATTGATCCAAGGCAGGAACTTTTGTGGGATAAAATTATGCTGTGGACTCTGAAAGCTATTTTATATTATTACCCTAAATGATTGGATGTGCACAGAAACTTTTCAGCCTCTCTATCAGACCTCCTCTTTAGATGTCCAGTGCTTATGTCACTATCTGCTTTTAACCTAAACATGAGAGATTAACGAGCTTAATTTGCAAAGGTAGAAATGTCATGCTACCAGCCGAACTCTAGTTTAGAGCAAAAATGTTGCTCAAGGTCTTCGTGCTCTCAGTGTGATATTTGCTGAGTATCTTCGGGCTTCTTTGAATTTTTTCTGCTTGTACCAACACATATGTGATTCTTCAATCGACCTCGCTCAGTGAACTCTTTGTTACAAACAGCAGAGCTAAATGGTTCCTTTACTTTGTGGACAGTTGAGTGACGTTTCAGAGCATGTTTATAAAAGAATCTTTTATCACAGACTAAACATCTGAACGTTTTCTCTGCGTGGGTGACCTTATGGATCCTCAGATCCTTCAGACGAGAAAATCTTTTATCACAAAGTGAACAGCTGAATGGTTTCTCTCCCGTGTGGACTCCCATGTGCGACTGTATCTCTGACTTTGATGAAAAGCTCTTTTTGCACACTGAGCACCTGAAAGGCTTTTTGTCTGCATGGTGTCCCATGTGCCGTCGTAAATGTTTCTGTGTATGAAAACTTCGACCACAAACTGAGCAGGAGAAAGGTTTTCTCCTTTGATGACCCAACATGTGATGGAATAACATCAACTTACTCTCTAACATTTTACAACAAACTGAGCAGGTGAGTGGGTTTGCTTGTTTTTCGATTCTTTGGTGTTTCTGCTGTTTCTTCTGTCCAGAGCTTGAAGCACATTTAGAGGAGTGAACTGATGTACCGACAGAGTTTCGTTTCAGAGGGTTTGATCCTTCCTGAGGTTCATCACCTTCCTCCCAATCAGCACTGTCATCAGTATCAGATCCAGAAAGGTCTGAGGGCTTGTCTGGACTAACTGCCTGTAAGTGACTGTGTGGATTTAAGTCTCTGTCTTGTTCTGATCCTCCACAGTTCTCTCCTTTCCCTTCATCACCTTCTCCTCTCTTCACAGGGACAGGAGTGAACATCAACATGCTGATATCATCCTCCTCTGGCTCTTGAAGCTGCTCTCTCCCCTGATTGATCCACACTTCCTCCTGGCCCTCTTTAGTGTGTGCTGGTTCTGCTGGGCTCCCCTCATCCAGACTCGGTCTGCGGTCTTGCTGCTCAGAGGGAACCTTTTCTCTTTGCACCATCAGCTGTTGGACATCTGTGAAAAAAAGGAACATCATCAAATATGTTTCAAACAGTAGCTTGTAAGACAAAAATAACTGCTGATTAAGCCAGTAATAATTTTAAAGTGTCATTAATCAAAAACTAAACAAAGGGGGATTGTGACACTTTTCAACACTTGTAGCAACAACAACCACAGACACAGAGGTGAGGAGGTTTCTTTGAGCTTGTGATGGCATCAAAATACACCCCATAGTACAGCTCCAAATACAGTTCAGACCATGGTGAACTGGGAGCTGAGCTGAAAATAAAAGCATTTAATTTTAAAGTCAATCTACAGTATCTTCCAGCCCCACCTCAAATCATGAGCTTTGGCAGCAACCACAAGAATGAGGACCTGACACAAGCAGGGTAGCTAATCTTAGGTGTAGACATGTGAGCCATGTTTACATGGATAAAATAATCAGAATAAAAGTCTTTTTAGAATGTTAATGTGTCATGTAAGTATGTTATCAAAAGATTTTGCTGCATTGTTCTGAACAAACTTCATATTAACATTCAAACAGGTCTCTCTGGTCCTCTCTCCTTTCCTCTCAACTCACTTTGAATGTTTAAAGCTCAGTGTTCGTACATCTAATCCAAAGTCACATTCAAGCACTTTCAAGGTACAGTTTCAAAATTTCAGGTGAGCACTCTTAGTTCAATAATAAAATCGTTGTTTGTCTTTTTCAAACTTGTTTCTAACACAAATAGACTGTCGCCAAGTCAAACTGAGTAAAGTGGAGGCTTTGTGCTACTGAAGAAAATCAGTATCAGCGATAATGAGTCTGGATATATCAGCACATCAGATATCTGCCATTATTGTAAATCCCTCATATTGTCCTTCATCTGTCTGACTTCTAGCCCCATTCAGCCTCGCTGTGAGAATGATAATAGAAGCTCACATTCAGCTGGCTTGTTTGAAAACTAAAGCTCCAGAAACTTTGTTGTTAGTAAGAATCATTTAATAACTGGTAATCAGGATGCGATTTTTGGAGGATATCTAGACAAGAAAATATGTATGATCACGTGTAAAGGATCTGCATGTTTCTAGCTTCTGGATGAAGTTTTAAACATTTCACGCTGATCTGGACGAACAGTTCATTTACAGGTCATATATGTTCACTAACGGTTTAATGAATGGGATGGTTTTTTATCCCTTAAAGTCGAAAATGTTATTCCTCAATCGTCAAAGTGAACCAACCTGCTGTGTGTAGCTGCACTTCCGGGTTGGAAACAACCTCCAGAAGTTTCTGTTGTCGCTCTTTTTCCTCTTTGACTCGACGGATCTCCTTCTCGTATCCTGTGATGGTCCTTTCAAACTGTTTGGACATCACCTCCACAGCTGCTGTCAGCCTCTGCTTCATTAAACTCCTCATCATTAGGAATCTGGACATCTTTAAATCATCAGAAACTTTTTTTCTGTAAACTGAGATTCGTTTTACTTCCGGCTCCAGAACACCTCCAGAAGATTCACCTGAAGATAACTTTGCAACACCTCATAAAGTTTAAATAATTGTTTTTTCAATTGCGTCGTTCAGCTGTTCATATCCTGAAGTCCAGCTGTTTCAGATCGTCTTCTTCTTTGGTTTTATTGCTGTTTGCGTACAGGACTTTGAAAAAGTACCACAGCGCCACCTGCTGTACAGGTATGAAGTATCAATCATGCGTCACTGCAGGTAAGAACTCCGCCTCAATATTGACCGATCATCTTCTCTTTTTCTCTGTTACCTCGAGATATTAATTCTTTTTTCATTTTTATTTTTTAAGATTTTACTTTCTGTCTCTTGCGTCATTCATGTTTTTATTTTCAGTCTGTTTTTCTTGTATCGTTACTGTTGTACTACTGAGGATTTAATACAAATAATAATAACATAAAAATAAATACTAAATTACTAATCAAAATGCACCTTTTGTGGGATTGAATTAGAGAAAGTTACACATTTATTTTTTTGTTTGCCCTGTGTCATCTAAGTTTTGGAGGAATTTGAAAAAATATATCTATGAAAAAACTGAACCTCCCATCACAGTTGGTCCGAAGGATATCATTACAAGATATCTATGTATTAATAAGCTTTTGTCCTTTGTACGAAATCTTATGTTTCTAATTGACAAATGCTCCTCACATAAAATGAGAATCTCCAAATCCCTGCCAAGTTTTCAGATATTTCAGGTAGAATTAAATTTGTCCACAAATACTTTGGAACTAACACATAATAAGAAAAGTGACTATTCGCTGCAATACCTTGGTGACTTATCTTTAACAGAACTTGGATAAGTTTACTGTGCCTTTTACCCTTTTACATGTCTTTCTTTGTTTTGTTTGTCTTTTTACTGACATATCCTACGCCATATTGATGTTTATGTTTTGTTTTGTGAAATTGTCTTCATTTATATGCTTGTATAATTTTGTATATTGAAATCTCAAATATAGATTTTGAATCGAAAAAAATATTAATAATCGCCGATCAGAACAAAAAAAAAGGATGAATTCAAATTCTGTGATGTCTTTATGGAAAACTTTGAACATAACCAAGATTGACACAAAATTATTTTATTTATTTTTTTGTTATTTTATTTTTATTATTCCTTTTTGGGGAAAAAAACAAGAAACGGTTTATTATTTCGCTTTTTCGTTTTCACCATAAAAATGAAAATACCACTCCTTTTTTGGTTCATTGGTGAGCGGGACTTCGAAGCCCACCTGTGCGGTGCCCATCAAAATAAAGGGGTGCTATTGTGTAGGCCTACCCTTATATCTGGAAAAAGAGCCAAGATAAGCCTGACCAATTAGGGGTGAGGAGACAAAAAATAAAACGTTTCATAATGGTCACTCAGATTTCCATCCAACGTGCGGTGGTGTAATTTTATTTAGCCTATATTTTATCAGGAAGTAGCTTGCGTAAGCGTATTGCACTCACTGAAAAAAAAATAGACTGCTTATCTCGTAATTACGAGATCAGGATTCCATAATTATGAGAAAAGATCTCGTAATTATGAAAAAAGATCTCATCATTACGAGATCAGGATCTCGTAATTATGAGAAAAGATAAAGAAAAAAAGAAACGTCTGTAAATCCTCTCACAGTGGCAATGATGGGGCTGTCACAGTTGATCTGCTACCATCTTCTCGGTTTAAGGCACTAGGAAATACTGATGTTTAGAAAAAATGAGAATGGTGTTAATATTAGCATGTCAACACATGCGCAGGCATCCAAGTCTCTCGGATTGTTCAGGCGTAGCGCCCAGTCTGACGTGCTGGATGTCGCTGTCTTTCTGCAGGAGCAGTGAAACCATCACGGGATGCTTCACGGATACAACTTGGTGCATTTGAAATGCATCTAGTCAGGTTTGGTAGTAACTCAGAGAACTGTACATCCAGGCGAGCTGGAAGATATTTTAAGTAGTTGGGGCTGCCAATTGAATGAATGAGTGACGTCATTGTATTTTTTTTTTCTGCTGTATGTGCATCTCACATCGCCACTCAATAGGCTGCAGACTGGCTGACATAAGCAACACACAAATAAAACATCAAGAAGTTCTAACACAGGCATCGGCAGGTGGCTGACCTAGGTCCGGATCCTGACCGAGTCATGGTTCTGTCCGGACCCGTGACCAATCTCTGGTAATTTCACCCGAGAGCTTTTGCGCTGTCCGTGGTGCTGAACCTGACAAACGGAGCGGTTCAGCACCACGGACAGCGGCCTGTTCACTAGCGCGTGTGGCTGCTGCAGCTCGTGCTGCAACATAAACCTCAACTAAAGCTATCAGTTTGACTCTTTCCACAGTGTCTGTGTGACTGCAGCAGCTGTCGGGGGAACAAATGCTCAGAAATTCTCTGTGCTTCTAGTGTTTACTGGAGTAGCAGCACCTGCTGTCTGTAGCCGCCACAGTCGGAAAAATACTAAAAAAAAAAAAAATGGAATCCTGATTTCGTAATTAGGAGAAAAGACAAAGAAAAAAAGGAAACTTCTGTAAATCCTCTCACAGTCAGTATGATACTGCTGTCAAGCCAGACGTGGTTTGCGTTTGCTTGGTCAAATCAGCCGCTCGTTTTTTCTACTGCGCGAATCTACGAACATTTACGGTAACCGCAATTAAACCGCTCTGAAGAGCTGCTGGTCGTGACTGTGGGTCAGACTGCAGTCTCACAATCAGACCCACGATCATTAATTACGATACTTTTACAGTAATCATTCCCGTTAATAAACTGAAGGTATCACGAAGGTGTGCTTCGGGATTTCAATGTAAAGGACGACGTGAGGAAGAAAAAAAGTTTCCATGAGCAATTCAAGATTCATTCACTGCTGAACTTAGTACTTCCTGGACTACCTGCATGAAAAATATAAAGTACTTTTACTGTGTACTTTTTAAGTAATGTTCTTTCAAAATCCTTAACAGAGGAAAAGATTTAGCATATTTCACCCAACTTAGCTAGATGTGGACCTGCATGTATAATATGAAGTACTTTTACTGTGTACTTTTAAGTTCTCCTGTGTTATGGGGTGATATGACTGGAAAAAGACCTTCTACTCACGAATTCGTACTCACGAATCCAAGTTTCAGATGTACTCAGTGCTGAGGAAATACTCTGATCTTCTACTTAACAAAAAGGGAGCAATACCACAGTCTAATAGTACTCTGTCACAAGTAAATTTCTTCATGAAATTTGGGCGAAATATCTTTATTCTTGTTAGAGACTTTGACAGAGGATTACTCAAAAAGTACTCAGAAAAACTACTTAATATTATGCATGCTAGTAGCCTAGGAAGCACCGAGTTCAGCAGTGTATGAATCAAGGCTTACTTACGGAAAACGAGTTTCTTATTCCACGTCAAAGTTGGGTGAAATATCCTGAACTCATGCCGCAATTGTAGTTTACCTCGCAATGCAGTCTGGGTAGTGACGTCACATGGTTGCACTGGACTTGGTCCCATTCATTTTACCCGACAGCGCAAAACCATGTCATTTGTGCAACCTTTCCAATTTGAACCTGAGAGAGAGAAGCTCCTGTTGAGTTGTTACCTTCAAACATTCTCACCTGTTGTCAGGGCGTCACAGGTAAACACTGACAGAATGATCTGCCCGCTCTCCAATGACACTGAGCTCATCCACAGAGAAGCAGAGAATTAGAAATGATAACTTTATTTGTATCATGGTTTGAACAACAAGTATGCCCTTTCAGTTGTACACAAAAAGCAGAATAACCCGAGCACAAAAAGAACCTGAGGAGAGAGGGAGCAGGAGCATCCTGGTGACCCTCAGACTAATGGAGCACGAGGAAAACCTAAAACCCCAATGAGCACAAAAATTCAGGCCAAGGCACCCAAAGCAGTCCATGAGGTCCAAAGATAAAAACAAATAAAACATTAAAGCAATAAAAGGAAAGGCAATCAAAAAGTAAGAGCAGAAGAGAGGAGAATAAAACAGATTGTAACAGGAACTACAAACATAAAGAAGAGAAAAAACAATACAGAGCCTGAAAAGTAACCTGTAAAAATGACAAAGATTTAACATCCGATCAACAGATGAACCAAAAGCCAAAAAGTCAAGTTATGCAGCATAAAATAAAGAAAATGGGAATTAAAGTTGAGTAATGACACTGCTATTTTAAAATAAAATATATAAAAAAGCCAACAACAGAGGAAAGATCTAGGATGATAAATCAAACTTTATTTGTATAGCACTTTTCATACAAAATTTCAGAGCACAAAGTGCTTCACATAAATGAAGAAACAAAATAAATTAAAATAAATATAAAGTCGGAAATTGAATACAATGAAAAATACAACCCAACTCCCAACCCCCCACCCTAACAATCCACATACAGCACACGCACTCACATACAAACACACACACACACACACACACACACACACACACACACAAAGACATGAAGAAGAGATTCTCACAAAAAACGTAAGAGGGCTGAGGAAACGCCATTTTAATGAAAAATGAGGAAACACTGGAGCTAAGACTAAAATAACAATAAAAATTCCTGATAAGAAATTAGATTAAAATAAATAAATAAGCATACTATAGGAAAATGAATAGGTAAATAAAATACAATTCTAAATAATAATATGGTAAAATGAGATAAATGTACTGAAGTAAGATAGTGGAAAGAAAATCAATGAACAGATAATAAAATTCCAAACAATAAATCTGAGCTGAAATTGAGAAATAAAACATATTAAGAGAGTTAAAATGAATGAATAAATAAATAAGACTAAATAATAATAATGATGATCAGCTAAAAGCCAGACTAAAAAGGTAGGTCTTGAGTTTGCTTTTAAAAATATGAACAGTAGGTGGCGCTCTCAGGCCTTCAGATAGACTTCCACAGACGAGGGCCGTAATATTGAAATGATGATTCACTGTATGTTTTAGTTCTAACTTTGGGTACTATCAAAAGACCACTACCTGAAGACCTGAGGGCTCTCCTAGGTTCATAGGGTAAAAGCAAATTGGATAAATAAAAGGAGCAAGACCATTTAGGGATTTAAAAACTAGTAAAAGAACCTTAAAATCAATTCTAAAAGATACAGGCAGCCAATGCAGAGACTTTAAAATCGGGGTGATGTGGGCTCTCTTTCTGGTCTTAGTCAGCATGCGAGCAGCTGAATTTTGGAGCACTTGAAGTTGAGAGATGTTCTTTTCTGGAAGACCAGAAAGAAGAGCATTACAATAATCAACCCTACAGGTAATAAAAGCATGGATAAGAGTCTCTGCATTGGCCTGACAGAGAAACTGGCGCACTCTGGAGATGTTCTTTAAATGATAACATGACAAGGATTAAAAGACAGTGCTTGGAGTTTGCTCTCCAGTTTCTCTCTCTGAGGACCTGTACCAATAACTAAAACCTGAGTTTTGTACTGGTTGAGCTGAAGAAAGTTGTCTGCCATCCAAGACCTGATGTCTAAAATACAGTTAAAAAGGGCATCAATGGGCCACGGTGTTGTAGAGCTGAGTGTCATCAGCAAAGCTGATAAGAGCAATAAAGGCAGATAAAAAGGCATTCTGAAATGCATGGTTATCTATTAAATAATTCAGCTGCGCTTATCAGGATAGAACCACATGGTTCACAGTTAAACTGGGTGTTATATATTGAAGGTCGGGTTTTCACATAACTGCTGCGAGTTTCCAATAAGTGACGTCTTTGGTTTACTGCGAGCTACAAGTCCAATTCACACTGCCGTTTCAAGCCATAATATTTATGTCCCTGTGATGCTTGGCCTCCACTGTGAACCTCACTGAGCTGGAATGAGGTGATCCATCTAAAGTCCGTCTCCAGAGGAAACAGAGGTATGATATTGTTTTTCAATGTGAATTCACACAGACATGACAGCCTCACCAAATGAATGTGAATGTCTAGAGGTGTAACAGAGCCTCACTGTGACAACTGTGTAAAGGCACAGTGACCATGGCTGATGTGTTTTAGCTCAAGTGTCGTAAAATGATGAGCTCAAAACTTAAGCATTGCATATTCCTGAAATTTGTGGTGAAATGGAAAAAACTGCAGCCGAAACTTTTTGTACATTAACTGAGGTGTTTGGGGAACACTCCATGTCCCATGTGTTTGACTGGCACAAAAGATTTTGTGAAGGACAGAGGATGTCCAAGGTGACAAATGCTCTGAGCCCCCAGCACATCAAAACCTCTGACCACATTAAAAAAATTAAACCAACGGTTCGACACAGACGACAACTCAGTATAAGAATAACAGAAATGGTCTCTATTGAATAAGAGACATTTCTTCAAATTGTTTATGAAAATTTGAAAAGTGTGTGCCAAAGTTGTCCCAAAACACTTGGAAAACATGTAGGTTTCCTTCAGTTTGATCCAAAATGTCTCAGAAATTTGCTCGTTTTTTCCATTTGATCACAAGTCAGAAGTTTTGGCACATTTCCCGACACATGAGCAAAAAACACCTGCACTTCAATCAGTAGCTAGCAGTGAAGTAAAGACATCACTTATTGGAAACATACAGAAGTTGTGCAAGAACACCCAACCTGATAAGCTCAGTCTCATTATTTAACAGCCCTATCTTGTACAGCTGGACTTTTAAATGGACTTCGCTGGTTTACTGTTCAAAGATTAGCTAAGCTGCTCTAAGGGGGTCAGACCGCCAGAATGTTCCAAGAAACAGATACTTAGACAAATGTTTTGGAGAACATTTGATAAATTACCAGCTGAGGCAGAGAAAGCCAGTGCAATGTGGAAATAAAACTTCAGACTACAGAGAATAGTTGTAATTTTATGAGGTCTGCATTCAAGGGTCAGCTCACCAAAATTACTAGAAAGACATTTCATTATTAAGTCCACAGATGCCGTCATTAGCCTCGATATTGAGCACTGCAGTTTTGGTTTATCACATTTTTTTGTTGCCCCTCTTTGATTGATCTTATGCGTGATGAACAAACTCATGACCAGTGTTAATTTTGACAGCACTTTTTATTTAATGTAAGTCTTTTGCCTAATAATTGTTTAGTTTTACTCATAAGTTAGTCATCTAAATTGTTTTGATTTTAGTCCAAATTAGGTCTGATTGGATTAAGTCTCTGTCAAACATTTTAGTCCCGTTTTCATTTGTTGAGGAAAATGTCAGTTAATTTAATTTTAGATTTTGTCCATGTGCACTTGTTTTTATTAGTTACTGTCTAGTTTTCGTCAGGGGAAAAAAGGTTGTTGAAAACTATGATGAAAATAATTAGCCGACAAAATGAACGCTGCTCATAACAACAACAAAAAAATCGTCCATCTGCAAAATAAGAGTCGATCTGGCTCAGTGACAGCACTCTGGTGTGGGAGCTTCACTGATCAGCTCTGGCAGGAGGAGCCGTCAGCCGTCTGCAGCATTGCTCTGCCTCAGGCATCCACGTTCATCTGTGTCTGACCATCACAGCGTTGTTCGTTAAGACAAATGAATAAAAAAACACATGAAAGTCATTTTCAGATCATTATAAGGGCCAGAAAGTTACTGGACAGCCAGGTTTGGCAAGCAGGCCACTATTAGCCAACCCCTGATCTGCAGGGTGAGTAATAATATTAATAAATAAAATGCATTAATATTATTATTATTAACCCTTTGGCTTCAACTTCAAACTGAGACTGGTACCATGAAGAGAAATTCAGGATTAGGTTACATGAGGCAGGGAGAGCCAATGTGACAAAAATGAAAAAGGGTAAACCTTGTTAAAAATACTTTGGTTAGCCCAGAATGTGCAATAAAACACTGCAAACACTTTAAATTTAACAGGCAGTTTTTCTTATTTCCAGTCAAAATATCTGAAGATGCCAATTTCACTTTACAAGTCTTGGTATAATGTGGTACATATATTTTTCTCAGAATCACTGAAGCATGTTTTGGAATTTTAATAATAAACTTGTAGGGCTGCTCGATTATGACAAAAATTATCATCATGACTGTTTAAACAGATATTGAGATCAGGATTTCTAAACATTAACCACCACTGACAGACCATGTGCTTGAACACTCTTTACACGACCATCACAAAAGTTAAGGAACTGCCAACAAATTAAATTGTATGTGTGAAAAAAAAACATTAGATGGAAAAAATGTGCAGCATGTCTAGAGGATTCTTTGAATCTCAATTACTGTTTTCCAAATTGTGATTATAGTTGTGATTAAAACTCAATTGTCCAGCTCTACAGACTTGTGTGGATTTAGAGTGTTTGTGTGCGGCCCTGGAAGAAAAGGTGCTACTTCGGTCGTGGCTAATAGGGATCAGTGTCCCTCTGTATATGACAAAATTACAACAGATCACTGAAATGTGATGGAAACAGCTGGAGTATGTGATGTTTCTGCCTCTGCTCTTCACCTAAACAGGGTTGGAAAGTGAAGTTTCACTTTACCCTGGTTAGTTTTATCTGTACTCGGTCTGATGTGGCCCCTGGGCCTCCTGTTGATGGTCAGAGGTTGAGAGGAGTTATTGTTGGATTACAATTTAAAACTGAGGATTGTCCACAGGAAAGAAAAAGCTTGGATTACAACAGGCCTATGTAATCTGAGACAGGGAGAGCTACTGACACCAAAACATAAAGAGCTTTCCCTCACTGTTCTTACTCAGCTCAGGGTGTGCAGTACACAAAACAGGAGAGGAGAGATGTTTGTTATTTAGTTTTCTGTTTACATCCTCATGTGATTATAATGCTCAAACAAAAAGATGTTTTTGATGGCTGCCTTGCTGTCCACAATTTAAACACTTGAAATTCAAGTGCAGTTCCTCTAATTTCCAGTCAATGTATGTTATCAAGCACAATTTAGGCCACTTACACTAATTGCTGGTGATAAGTAAAATACAGAGATAATACGTTTCCATATATATAAAAGTTTTTTGCAATTGAAGTAATACCACAATTTGTGGACTATCAGTGTTTGTATGTGTGGGGCTCTGGAGAGGTTTTTGCTACTTTGGTGGTGGCTAATAGGGATCAGCATACCACTGCATTCAACCAAATGAATACACAAAACAAGTAATGAAAATAGATCAACAGTTTGAAACAATGGATATTAAAACATTGATATTTATTGCAATTTTTTTAGCCCAAAACTTAACTCAGCTGTATCAAACCATTAAGTTTGTTTCAAGAACTGTGATACTAAACTTCGTACCAGAGCAAAGGGAAATGTGTTGCTTTTGTGACAAAACAAGTTTAGCTTTAACTGTTTTTTTGTGAGCTAATAAACTCTTTAGAAAAATGTGTGAATGTTGTACTGGATGTTTACTTCTCTCCTTTAATAATACTAGTTGTTATTGGATTTTAAATAATTGGAAAGCCTGATTATTAAACCACCTTTACAAGGTACAACTTGTAAGGACAGTGCATTCGTGGAATAAGCAGTAGCTAAAAATATGAGTAGCACCAAAAATGTGCCAAAATCCCCTGCATTATTCCCATGTTCAGATTCACTCTTGCTTTCCGTATCAAGTGAAGCCAGGTGTGTGCCATGCACAGTTGTGTGATTGGTAGCTGACTGGCAGCAGTTGTTGGGACACACAGAACACGCCCAAGCAACAGGGCAACTGGAAGCAGATGTTCTGGGGCCATGAGCATGACATCAGCAGGAAGCGATGCTCGCACAGAGATAAGCGTGGATGCCAACAGCTTCAGCAGCAGTTACTGTATATCTGATGTGGAATGCATTTATTTATTAAATGAAACACAAATTACACTGAACACATTTCTCCACAGAAAGGGGATTTTCACTCCACCTTCTACATGTTTTGGTGAAGGTTTGTTCTACTAAGTGTCTCACATTTTGTGCTCAGCTGAGCCCGCCTACTACATTATCCAATTGGCCCATAATGAACATGATTAATGGGCCAATTATCCAATCACCTGCTCATTATATGCTTTTGAAAGGTTCTGCCCATTCTGAAACTCTTTTGATGGGCTGTTGCCCAGATGGACAAGCGTACACTCTGTATAGACTATACTGAAAGTCCCATCTGGTGTGTCAGCTTAAAAGGCGACTGGAAGCTGGTGTTCCAGGACACAGAGATTTGACGTCAGCCCTGGTACAATTTCCAAACTTAGGACCAAGTTCTGAGAAACTGGTGAAGACAAAGACAGGCCACAAAGTGGACATCCTAGAAAGGCAACACCACGAGAAGGCCAGTTATTCACCCTTGCTGAACTGAAGAACTGTTTGCTTTTGTCCAGAGATCTGCCTGTGGTACTGCTGTGCAAATCTTGCCTGTAAATCTCTGGAAGAAAGTCTACAGTTCCTCAGTGAAGCAAGGTTAGGAACTGGTCTCCTTGGGATGTTATCTTCCTGGATCACCCACTTCACAATCTGTTTTTGACTTCACTTGTCTTGGCCCTAAGTTTGGAAATGGTACCAGAGCCGACTCCAAATACTGCTACCTCTATGTGGACCAGAACGCCAGCTTCAGTAGCTCTACTGCATGGGCCTTATCCTTTCACACACCTGTGTGAGCCTGTCACAGCTGTGTAACTGGCACCTGATTGGCACATGGTGGACAGCACTTGTGTGTGCAGGGCCTGCAACTTTGTTGAGCTTGTGTGTTGTCCAAGCATCAACTTTCCATGTTTGTTCCTTCAGGATAAGGCCCGTGAAATAGGGCAACTGGGAGCAGGGGTACTGGTAAGCAGAGGCGCAGCATTATTTGTTGTCAGGCCTTGTACTATGTTACTATGCGGTGAGAAGTTTCATCAGACAAGTGAAGTTAAAGAAGGGCCGAAAATTAAGTGTTCTGGGAAGCCAAGACCCTAAAAAGGCCAGTTCTTCACCTTCGCTTCCCTGAGGAACTGTTTGCCTTCATCCAGAGATCTGTCTGTGGTACTGATGTGCAAATCTTGCCTGTAAATCTCTGGAAGAAAGTCTACAGTTCCTCAGTGAAGAAATGGTGAGAAACAGGTCTGTCTTTGACTTCACCAGTCTCATGTACCTTCTCAAGGGAAGAGCCCTCATGAGGTCTTGATGGGGAGACCAATGCTCACAGGGGCAAGTCCACGTATAAAACCCCATAAATGAATGATGAGTTTATGTTTTGCAAGTGTCAGAATCATTAAACCCTCTGGTAAACCTATCCATCCTTTCAGGTGTAGGGACTTTGTGCTAATTAAGTCAAAGGAAGAGCAGACTGGGTCCAGGCTTCCTGATGTTGGGCAGCTACATCAGGAGAGTGGGCTCAATCTGGCCTGACACACCAGATAAACCCTTTAATACGTTTCAATAGTCCATCTGGAAAAGAGCCCATAGGAAGAGTTTGGGGAGGGCAGAACCTTTCAGAAACATATCCAGCAGGTGATCGGATGATCATTCTGTCAATCAAATTTTATTACAGGCCAATCAGATAATATCGTAGGGGAGAGCTGCAGTGCTGCAGAAGGTGAGCCACATCATAAAACAAACTCATCAAAACATGTCAGAAGTGGAGTGAAAATATCCTTACTTTAGAGAGATTTGTAGTGTTCTTTGATTTTCATTTAATAAAGAAATGCGGTCCAGATCTGATAAAACTGCTACTGACGCTGTTAGCATCTATGCTAATCTTGGTATGAGCAGTCCCTTGCTGCTGTCATCCCGCTCATAGCTTGTTCCTTTTCCTGCTCCATAGGACTCTGATGTGTCCTGTGCCACTTTGAGCAGCTCACAATTGTTGTAGACTGGAGCTGGGCAAGATGGATCTGCCTGATTCCAGACACTAAAACAGGCAGCTGCTGTGCAAGGTTAGGGAAAAAGACTAATCTACCTGACCTGTGTGCTGCAGGATAAAAGGGCTCTTGTCCAAAACCAGTAAGGTGCTGATGCAAAGCAGCCCCGTCAATGCAGTGCATCTCCAGTTCATGATGTCCTGAGCAAGCATGCCAGGGATGAAGTGGTAACTGTGCCGGACAGCAGAGTGAAAACGGGCAATTAATGCTGGCACACAGGGAGAAGATTGGGGAAAAACAAAAAGGAGGGGAGTTGGATATTCACCAAATTCAGAAAAATGGAAACGCTGCAATTACAAAGAATAACTGTTTCTGTTTCATCTGTCGACAGAGGAAAAAGAGGTGAATCTGGTGTAAATCAAATGTCCAACCGGCCAATGTGGAGTCAGTGTTGGTTGCTTAGTTTAGTGTCTACATCTACATTGCCCTCAGTGGTCTCTTACAAACTTTACCCTGGTTGAGACCTAATGTGATCTTGACCTTGTTTGTTCAAATGGAATAAATGTTAAAAACAGTGCTGATTATCAAAACACCAATCTGATTTTGTTGCTTTTCTTTGTTTGCTTGCAAATGTCTAATTTCGAGACAATGGAAATCACAATATCCACCATCAAATTCATTGTGGATTAGGGATATATTAATGTTTTCAAAACTTGAAAAGGTTCAACACTTAAAGAGAGGTCCTGTGTCTAAATTTAATGAAATGTGGCAGCTGTTGCTCCAGTATGTAGAGGGCCTTGACTAACAACCTCAAGATGCTTTGTAAGCTTCCTGTGCATGTACATCAACTTTGTGGCCTATGACTATGAACTTCCTCATGAAACTGCACTGGAATGTACTTTGTTTATATACCTTTGACCCCCTTACTCTTTTCTTTATTATAACTAAGTACTATTATTTAAATTTTCATTTAATTTTTATTGCAGACTCATTTTGATAATGTTCTGGCTGACCAGCCGCCAAATTCAGCTATAGATAGAACCAATTCTGGAAAGTCTGCAGTACACTTAATCTTAGAATATAACAAGAGCACAACTTGAGAAATTGTTGGTTGTGTCAAAATGTGCCGGTTTCTACGCCCAGCTAAGTTTACCGTATCCCCCTGTCTGACCGATTATGGGTTCTTTTACGCTCACGATATTGTTTAGGAGGGAGAGAATGACTGTTATTCTGAAAACATAATTAAAAAGGGAAAAACCTTTTTTATGTATTGGTGTCACATCATCTTTCCCTGTTTTTGATTAGAGTCTTGTTATAATTCCAAACTGGGAAATTCAACATTTTTCATTCCTGTGTACAAATAAGTGTTCAGTTGCAGTCAAACAATAACTCCTCCTCTATACCAGTGATCATCAACTGAACGTCCAGGGACCACATCAGGCTGAGTATAGATTAAACCAACATGAGTAAAGTAATTAGTTACTGTCCACCCCTAATTTAAGTGAGGAGCAAAGGCAGAAACAGCACATACTCCAGCTACTCTGAAAAGACAGAGACAAAGTGGTATTAAAACAAACAAAACAAGAACAAAAAATTCTTGAACGCGAGAGCTTGACTCATATGATGTCAAAGAACCAACATGTTAAGGTGTTTAAAAACTCTGATCGCAATATCAGTCCAACTAAAGATGATCTGAATTTTTTGCCATCATAAAGCAGTCCTTGTTCTTTCAGAAGTTCAATCTTAGTTTATGCAATTCAAGACTCTTTTCATATGTTTTTATATTTGCACAAGACTTTTGTCTGGACTTGCCAAATAAAAGTGTCAAAAAATAATAAAGTAAAAATAAGTAAGTAATTATTATATATTATATTTGGGGTGGTGGTTGTGTCAGACCACAGACCCATATTTTCTGAGGCTCTCACCTTGGTCAGTTTGCCACACATCTGCCCGAGCTTTCTCGTCAGCTTTCCTGCTTTTCCCACTGCCTCGTTACACTATCATTGAAGGAAAGAAGCCCAAAAATCTACTTAAAGGATATTGTGTCTACAAAAGAGGCAAATACGGCCAAGGTTTAGTTGATTCAACTTAATGGCCAAACCAATATTTAATTTTAGGTAAATTTGAAAATCTCCACTGTCCTTGGAAGTGTAATACTGTTTGGGAATTTAAAGTTTTCACTGGGCAAAATGGATGACACAGTGAAAAAAACATAAGAGCCAGAAAACCTCGGATAAAAATCAGAAAAAAATAAATAAATGTAGATAAAGTCTTACTGTACGCAATTTTGGTGAACTGCCCCTCTAAAAATCAGAAAGATCATAGAATAAAAAAAAATACTTTAGTGGTAACACTAGAGAAATAATCATCAAAGATTGGCACAGTTATCTGATGTCAGAAGTCTTCATCTTTCAAATCAGCGTTCCTCCAAACGGCCTTCACGTCTCTGCAGTCGACCAGGACAAACAGCTGCTGGATGAAAGGACGAAGGCCCGGAGTAAGAGAGCCGCTGCCAACACTTTATCTCAGATGTATGAAGGAGACAGAGAGCCCTCCTGCAAATGTTTGTGTGGCTGCAGATTTCTGTAGGTCTGGAGTGTTCAAGAGGTCCAGCGGGTCAGCCAGCAGAGGTCAGTCACGTCCCAGTGTTCCTTCTCTGAAACTAAAGATGTCATGACCGTATACTCAGACACTTAAAAATAAACAGAAATACAGTCAAACACTGAAGCAATAAAGACCCAATATTACACAAATACAACTGTTTACTTTTGTTTTCATGTCTTGTGATAATAGGAGCAACTTTAAGTCTGTCCAAAATCCAAAGTACTCTGAGCTGTGAATCGTAACTCTTATTCGACAACAAAAATAACATTTTATACAAAGCTACAGGGTTATTCATGTTTTGAGCTTAAAAGGTTCATTATTGTTATCAGTAGAAATGAAAACTTCTGCCCACATTTACAAAGTATGAGACAAGTCATTAAAAGTAAGAAAGTACTATGCTGACTTAATTAAGTAAACAGGTTTTGTTCCTCGTCCTCATTTCTTTAATTTTAAATGAGTTACAAAGGCTGAAGTTTTTGGTTTGAACGACCACATATTTACTTTTGAACACTTGAGAAGACTCATCATGTGTATGCAGCCTCTGTATTTTCCCTCACAGCGAGGGCAGCCACCTTAACAAGACAACCCTCCACCTGAACCAGTGAATGTAGGACATGTTGTTCTTTACCTGGACTGCTTCGACTGCCAACTGCAGTCTTCCTCAGAAGCATCATCTGAATGCTGTGGTGTGTCCTCATTAGCTGTTCTTCAAAGGTGTGCTCAGCCTAACGGACCTGACAGATAACAGAAGAAATGGACACATTCAGGACAAAATTCCTGATGAAGCACGAGATACAAGAAGAAATAAAGGTGCACCTTAAACACGCATACAAGAGGAGTTTACAATAACAAACACACAAACAAAAAGCCAGACCAAGAAGTTTGGAAAACTGATCAAAAAGAAAATAAAATCAAACCAACACACCCAGAAATCAACAAAGATGGGTACACAATCTGTCACAACATATACTCACGGAGACGAAGAAAGGCTTATTTTGTAAATCAGAAATGGGCAGAAGCTTCTTGACTATTGTTTGAATATTAATCTGTTTCTTTTCATTTCATCTTTAAAGTGTGCAAAGAGCAAAGACAAACAAACTGTGATGCATTTCTAACTGTGAAGGAATCCTTACCCTTTGATATTCAACAGCATCCTGGGTTTCATTCAGGATACTTTCTCCCTCTTCCATGGACGTCACCTTACAAAGCAAAATAACCATCAAGAGCCTGCTGGCAAAAAGCAATTGACATCAGCTACAAATGAGAGACAGTTTTTGGCCATCCGCCACCTCCTACCTTGTGCATTTTCTTCAAACAACCATTTCCATCTATCAGCCCGTCAGTGGCTTGTTGTTCAACCTGTACAACCTCCAGGTCTTGAACCTAAAAGAAACAGTAAAGAGGAGGTCTTAGTTTGATTTCAATGCTGCAGAATTTCGTTCAGACCCTGAAGATCAAGCTCACCATGTGCTCCAGGTTTCCCATCTGTTTTGTCCAGGAGCTGATCCTGATAGATGATCTTTTTCAGCAAGAGCGTTCCTTTAGGAGTTCATCTGATAGTAGAACAGTGATGAAATAATAACAGGCAAAATTATACAAATACAACGGACAAGGATAAGAGTCACGAATAAGAAAGACAAAATAGGGAAAAGGAGTCCCCTTCTAAGTAAACTTAACTTAAACTGGACATAAGATTATCTATTTCATCCAGTCTGTATTGATCATGTGGAAAACTGACCCACCCATCCTACATGCACCTGTGCACTCTTTTTAAACGTAAACTTCTGCCAGTCTAACTGCTTACTGATTAACATACCTACTAGCTGCACTTCTCACCATTGCACTCCTGTCTATTCTTGTTTGTGTATGTGTATATATACTCTACTCTGTATCTACACTGTACTTTGGAAGCAGAGTTAAAGAGTCAAATGCCTTGTATGTCTAACAAACCTGGACAATAAAGCTGACCTGAGGATGGCAGTGTGTCCCAGTCATTGTTGTACGTCTCCGAGCAAAGCTGTTCACTCCTGCTCCTCCTCATCTCTGCAGACGTCTCCACTGATCAGGCCGTCCCACTGTCAATGACATTTAAAGGGCTAGAATTTTTTATGTTACACTATTTCTAACCAAAAAGCTACATGTTTACATATTTTATGTTAGTTGATTTTTGTTGTTTTATTATTATTATTATTATTATTATTATTATTGTTATTATTATTGTTATTATTAGCATCTCCCTTAGTGGGGACTATTCTTTTCCTCTTAGTTCTGCTGTAAAAATTATTACTTTGGTGAATCCTGCTGCATTTTCCAGGCTGCCCTCACCTGCAGTCATTCTAGTGAGGTCTCACCTGCTCACCAGCTCACTCTCTCTCCACCCTGCAGCAGTGATGTCTCTGGTTTGCTGTCAGTTTATCAACCTTCTGCTTCATTTATTAATAAAATAAAAATCCCAAATTAAAATGGGACATCGTCCGTTCAGCAAGATCTAGGTGTTGTTTTGCTGCAGGTTACTAATTATTGTTGTTCTCAGGGTGAGGATGTGGGTCAAGTGTCTGAGTTTATTAAAATTAAATAATAAAGTGAGAGACTTTATATTGTTGGAAAGCCTGATTAGTCACCGTTAGAAATGTTTCGGTTCAACAGAAGCACAGCATTTGTTATTTGTTTTAGCTTTGTGAAGCTCATTGATTTATGTTCTTTTGAGATTTTGAAAATGAAGATTCTGGATGGTTTTGAGAAGGGATTTAGACCCCCACAAAACTCTGGTCATTACAGAGGCTCATTTGCCTTTTTACATTTTAATATTTCAGGGTTATACTTGAAGAACCACCTCACCACCTGTTTGTTTTGAGTCTGTGGCTTTAGTTGTGTACAGCATTTTGACATTTTTGTTTTTCAGTGGTAAAGTTTTAGTTTTGTGAGCTCATGGCATCATTGTTTAAATTTTTTTAAAATGATGTTTAAGATGAACTCTTTACCTTTGTTTGGACCTTTGTCTTCAGCATTCCATTTCAGCAGCACATAATTTTACCCTAATGTGTTGTTCAGAATTGTTTAACCAGGTTTTTGGAATTTCAGGTGAATTTTTCCAACACCTCTTGGTATTTGAGTCCAGCCACTTATTTGCTTTAGTTTAAGATTTTTTAATAACACTATATTTAGCTTATAACAAGTTTTTGAATTTTTAGTGAAAAAGGGACATCATCCCATTCTTATTTTGACAATTTTATACGTACCTTTGTTTAGACTCTAATTCTTACTGCATCAGGTTGTTGACATTTTGGTTTTCTATTAGAAAAGAATTCTTTACTTTGATTTTTTGACTTTTTTTCCCAATGAACATTTTTATGGGGGTTAGCAACAGTTTCTTGGAATTTCTATTCTTTCAGTTTTAAGTTTTTGCTTCAGAGAAGCACAGTACCTTATTTGATTTTAAGAGCTGTCGGGCTGAGGATTTTAGAGGCCGATTATATATCCCCAAGTAGACCGGTTGTTCACCCTTGCTTCCCTGAGGAACTGAATGCTTTCTGCCAGAGACCTGTCTGTGGTACCATTGAGCAAATCTTGCCTGTAAATCTCTAGAAGAAGGTACTCAGTTATTCAGTTAATTCAGGGTAAAGATCTGGTTTAACCTGGTTGTGAAGGTGATAAATCAAGCTTTCAAACAATAGAAAAATAATAATACTCATATTTTTATAATTGAAGTTGAGAAATAAGGGACAAAAAAAACTTAACATATATCGAGGAGGTAAACTAGTTAGTTTTTAGAATCTAGTTTTGTTTTGTTAAATTTATGCATTTTCTCTGCTTTAGTTAAAACTGAAGTTAAAATATGCCAAATGAACAATTTCAAACATTTTTTCTTTTACGTGTTGAAATCTAAGGCGTGTATTTTTACAAAGAACTTACCCAACTGTCTGTTTAAGCCACTGGAATTAAGTTTTGGAAATGCGTTTCAACATTTCTGTTTTAAAGGTTAGAAATATTCTTTGAACTATCTTCAGATAAATGCTTTATTTGGTTTCACTTCCCTCAGTTTCCTTTGTAGACAAATGTTTTGGTTTAACAGAAGCACATTTGTTATTTGTTTTAGCTTTGTGAAGCTCAGTGATTTATTTTGAGATTTTGAAAATGAAGTTTCAAGATGTTTTTAAGAAGGAAGCAGACCCCTCAAATAACTCTTTGGCTCAGGTCATTACAGAGGCACATTTGCATTTCATTTCACTTTAAAGTTTAAGGGTTGTAGTTTAAGAATCACTTCATCCCCCGTTTGTTTTGAACCTGTGACTTCGGCTTTGTGCAGCATTTTGACATTTGTTTCTGTTTCAGTGTGAACGTTTTAGTTCTGTGAAGCTCATGGCTTTATTGTTTGATTTTTTTTTAAATATGAAGCTTAAGATGAGCTTTTGTAGTGTTTTTTTGGACTTTGTCTTTAGCATTTTGTTTCAGCAGCACATGTTTGTCCACCATGAATTGATTTTTTTTTTTTTTTTCTGTTACAGAAGAACTTTCCCCTCTTTCCAGCCTTACCCTGTTCTATTTTAATATGTCAGGGTTATAGTTCAAGAACCACCTCACCAACTGTTGCTTTGAGTCTGTGGCTTTGGTTGTGTACAGCATTTTGAAATTTTTGTTTTCAGTGACAGAAATTTAGGTCTGTGAAGTTCATGGCTTCATTGTTTGAGTTTTTTAATATGATGTTTAAAATAAACTTCTTCACCTTTGTTTGGACCTTTGTCTTTAGCATCCCATTTTAGCAGCACATAATTTTACCCTAATGTGTTGTTCAGAATTGTTTTACCAGTTTTTTGGTATTTCACGTGAATTTTTCCCACAGGATCTGACAGCTCTTGGTATTTGAGTCCAGCCACTTACTTGCTTTAGTTTAAGATTTTTTAATGACACTACATTTTTACTGATGAGTTTTTGAATTTTTAGTTAAAAAGGGACATCATCCCATTCTTATTTCAAAAGTTTTATTCATACCTTTGTTTAGACACTAATTCTTACTGCGTCAGGTTGTTGATGTTTTGGTTCCCTATTAAAGAATTCTCTTTACTTTGATTTTTTTACTTTTTTCCCCATGAACATTTTTTTGGGGGAATATTTGTTTAGCAACAGTTTCTTGGAATTTCTATTCTTTCAGTTTTAAGTTTTTGCTTCAGAGAAGCACAGTACCTTATTTGATTTTAAGAGCTGTCGGGCTGAGGATTTTAGAGGCCGATTATATATCCCCAAGTAGACCGGTTGTTCACCCTTGCTTCCCTGAGGAACTGAATGCTTTCTGCCAGAGACCTGTCTGTGGTACCATTGAGCAAATCTTGCCTGTAAATCTCTAGAAGATGGTACTCAGTTATTCAGTTAATTCAGGGTAAGATCTGGTTTAACCTGGTTGTGAAGGTGATAAATCAAGCTTTCAAACAACAGAAAAATGATAATACTAATATTTGAATAACTGAAGTTGAGAAATAATTTAAAAATTTTTTACATATTTTGAGGAGGTAAACTTGTTAATGTTTAAAATCTAGTTTTGTTTTGCAAATGTATGCATTTTGTTTGCTTTAGTTAAAATTAAAGGTAAAAAGTGCCTTCTGAAAAATTTCAAAGATTTTTTCTTTTACATTTAGAAATTTAAGGCTTGGATTTTTACATACAAAGAACTTACCCAACTGTCTGTCTAAGCCACTAAAATTAAGTTTTGGCAATGCGTTTCAACATTTCTGTTTTAAAGGTTGAAAATATTCTTGGAACTATCTTCAGATAAATGCTTTATTTGGTTTCACTTCACTGAGTTTCCTTTTGTAAAGTTACCTAGTTAGTTATCTAGTTATCTATCATTATCTAGTGTCAACCCTGTTATCATTTCCAAACTTAGGACCAAGCTCAGAGACACCGGTGAAGTCAGAAACAGACCTCAAAGTGGGCGTCCCAGGAAGACAACAGCCCAAGAGGACTAGTTCTTGACCCTTACTTCACTGAAGAACTGAGTGCTTTCTGTCAGAGATTTACAGGCAAGATTTGCTCAATGGTACCACAGACAGATCTCTGGCAGAAAGCATACAGTTCCTCAGGGAAGCAAGGGTTAAAAACTGGTTGTCTTCAGGTGTTGTCTTCCTGGGACGCCCACTTTGCAGTCTGTCTCTGACTTCACCAGTGTCTCTGAGCTTGGTCCTAAGTCTGGAAATGGTAACAGGGCTCACACTAGATAATGCTGCCACTCTGCATACTGGATCACCAGCTTCCAGTCGCCCTGTTGCGTGGGTTTAAAATCTAGTTTTGTTATGCAAATGTATCCATTTCCTTTGTTTTAGTTAACATTTAAGTTGTTTTTAATCAATTGTTTTTCATTTTTATTTTTGTCATCTCAGGTTTAATTTTCACAAAGGAACGTTTCCCTTTTTCCAGCCTTTCTTTGCCCATTTAAAGTTTCTTTTTGTGTATTTATGTTTTTGTATTACACTTTTTTCCTGGTTCCTTTTTCTTTAGCTATGGTTTTTGTTGTTGGGATCTTGTTTTTAAGAAGGAAGCAGGCCCCTCACAAAACTCTTTGGCTTAGTTCATTACAGAGGCACTTTTGCATTTCATTTTGCTTTAAAGTTGAAGGGTTATTGTTTGTTTTGAGCCTTTGGTTTAGTTATTCAAAGTATTTTGACATTTGATTTTCAGTGTAAAAGTTTTAGTTTTGTGAAGCTCATGGCTTCATTGTTTTTTGGGTTTCTGAATATAAATTCAAGATGAAATTCTTTACCTTCAGTCATTTGTCTTTGGCATTTTGTTTCAGCAGGACATGTTTTTTACCCTCATGTTTCTTTCAGAATTGTTTTCTGTTTTTGTTTTGAAATTCAGGATTATTTTCCAAGAGGGATTACTCACCTCATTTCATTGTTTTATTCTCATTTGTTTGTTTTAAGTTTATTTTATTATATTATTGTTTTTTGGGAGTTTGGTTAATTAATTAATTTATTTATTTTGCCCTACCTCTCTTCCACCACTTGTTATGACATGTTCTTTGTCTCTTACTCTTTCAAATGTTTTTAGCTTTTTAAAAAGTTCTGGAAAATTGTTCGGTTTGATTTCTTCGTGTTGAGTTTTTAAATCCTCAGGTTTCAAGGAGCTCCTCATCATTTGATTTGATTTTGTTTTTGAAAATGAACCATCTAATTGTTTTGGTTGGTTTTGGTCTTGACAGACATTTTTTTATGGTGTTTTGTTATATTTTCATATTTCAGAGTTATAGTTCAAGAACCACTTCACCACCTGTCTGTTTTGAGCCTGTGGCTTTAGTTTTTTTGAACATAAAGTTTCAAGATTAACTTCTTTCCCTCCCTTTGTTTGGACTTTTGTCTTTAGCGTTTTCTGTCAGCACCATCTAACTCCACAGTAATTTTTTTTTTTTTACTGTTAACATCTCAGGTATATTTTTCACAAAGGAACTTCCCCCTCTTTTCAGTGTTTTTTTCCATTCCCTTTAAGTATCTTTTTGTGTGTAAATGTTTTGGTTTGTTTTTGTTTGACACTTTTTTGCCTGGTTCCTTTTTTGTTTGGATTTTGTTGTTGTTGGGATCTTGTTTTTAAGAAGGAAGCAGACCCCTGACAAAATTCTTTTGGTTTAAGTCATGACAGAGGCACAGTGCCTATATTGTTTTATTTTATTTCTTTCTATATCTATATCTATATCTATATCTATATATCTATATCTATATATATATGCATATCTATATATATCTATATATATATACATATATATATATATATATATATATATATAGAGAGAGAGAGAGAGAGAGAGAGAGATCTTTCTACTACAAAAGCATTCTCTTGATTTTCTGCCCATTTTTCCTAAAAGCTATATAGCTATATATATAGCTCTCTCTGTCTCTCTCTCTCTCTATATATATATATATATATATCTGTCTCTCTATATGTTTATATATATATATGTTTATCTATATATATAAGTTTTTATTTATATATATATATATATATATATATATATATATATATTTTTTTTTTTTTTTTTTTTTTTTTTTGGAGGGGGGGCACAGCACCTTATTTTCTTTTTAGAGTTCCTGAGTTGAGGCAAATCATGTATGTCTCTTTTTGTTTCCTATGGTTTTATTATTTCTTCAGTTGTTTTCTGCACTTAAGTTTGTATTTAACACACAGAATTTTTTGTTATTGGAACTTCACTGACCGGACTCTTGTGCGTGGTCCTTTGACTCATGTTTGGAGCTTCAAGTACAGCCTGATGGGTAATAGGGACCTGATTGTCACTTACCTGACAGACTCATGTGCACAGGTCCCACAGCTCTGTTGAGTTTGTGTTTGCTCCGAACATCAACATGCCACGTTTGTCCTTCAGGATAAGAACCCTGCAAGAGGGAAACTAAAAGCTGGTGATGCAGTATGCAGAGTAGCTGCAGTGTCTAGTGTCAGCCCTGTTACCATTTCCAGACTTAGGACCAAGATCAGAGACACTGGTGAAGTCAGAGACAGACCGCAAAGTGAACGTATCAGGCAGACAACAGCCCAAGAGGACTAGTTCTTTACCCCTACTTAACTGAAGAACTGAGTGCTTTCTGTCAGAGATTTACAGGCAAGATTTGCTCAATGGTACCACAGACAGATCTCTGGCAGAAAGCATACAGTTCCTCAGGGAGGCAAGGGTTAAGAACTGGTCTACTTTAGGTGTTGTCTTTCTGGGACACCCTCTTTTTGGTCTGTCTCCTTATTCACCAGTGTCTCTGAGCTTGGCCCTAAGTGTGGAAATGGTAACAGTTCTGACACTAGATAATGCTGCCACTCTGCATACTGGATCACCAGCTTCCAGTCGCCCTGTTGCATGGGTCTTATCCTGAAGGACAAACAGGACATGTTGATGTTTGGAGCAAACACAAACTCAACAGAGCTGCAGGACCAGTGCACACCAGTACTGTCAGGTCGGTGACAATCAGGTCCCTGTCACACACCAAGCAGCACTTGAAGCTCCAAACATGGTCAAAGGACCATGCACACAAATCCTGGCAGTGAAGTGCCAAATAACATAAAATAATCTGTGTTTATATAGAAACTAAAGTGCAAAAACAACTGAAGAAATAGTCTGTAGTTTTAGATTTGTCCAAGGGAAGCATAACACTGATATTCATTAATTTGGAGCATAACTTTTTTGGGGCTTTTATGATTTATTCTGTATAATTTGGGTCTACCACCACAGTAAGCAGAATACCCTCTAAATAGCAGCTGATGTTAGATTTAAAAAGCCCTACTTTATCAGGGAGGTGTGGAGACTTTCTCCCACTCCTGTTGATGGCCCAGGAAGAAACCACGCATGTAGACCTGCAATTAAAACAATATTTTAGCATTCGGAGAGGCAATTTTATTTTTTAAAGCACATTTCAGCAAAAGGCAATGCAAGGTGCTTAAAAAAACATCTGAACATTAGTGACTTCTGCAAGGCCCCAGATTACACACAGGTGAGAGCAAAGCCCTGAGGGAACACCGGTTCAGACGGGACAAAATTAAAACCGAAAAAAGTTAAGCAGGAAGTTTGGAGGAAAAGTATCCCACATGTGGAGGGAAAACACTTCTAATAGAGAAAGTAAGACATTTGAAGAAGAAAAGGTGTGGAAAGAAGATGGCGGACATCTGAGGGGACACAGACATGTATAGAAAGGCTAGATGGCGACAGACGTCCTCACATGGCAGCTATCTTGGTATGGTGCGCTCGCTCACTCATAACACTGATGTATGTGTAGCAAGTACTGACAAATAAGCATCGCGTGCTCAATTGTCAACCAACTTTCACACGGTTGACTTTGTCAGAAACATAGTTTCAATACAGCGAGTAAAGCATGAATATATACAGCAGGTGTCTTATCTTCAACTGAGCACAACAGAGCAAAGCAGAAATGTACCAAGATGGCCGCCATGTGAGGACGTCGGTGGCTCCGACTCTAGCCTTCTAGCCTTTCTATACATGTCTGTGTGAGGGGAAACAAAGTTGTAGAGATAACAAAGGAAGAGGGAGTAATGAGAGATTTGAAATTCTAAAAGCGATGACATAAGATGGCAGGAAAACATATTCTGGGACAAAACAAGAGGAGGGAAAAGACAAAAGCAGAACAGTTTGAGGATATCCAAGAAATTGTAAAGGAAAAACTGAATTTTGATAGAAGGGGTCAAATAAAACAAGACAGAGGAAAAACAGGAAGCCCAAAGTTAATTGTTGCTCACCTGAAGAGCTTTTTCTCCTGCAAACACAAACAGCAGCCGCATGCATGTCCTCTTCCTCCCGGGAGGCTGTTTCGCGGGCTTCAGCCATGACGTCACTTCAAATCTTCTTCTTTGGTATTATGGCGGTTGGCAAACAACTTGTACGTGCATTACCGCCACCTTCTGGACTAAAGTATGGAACAACATGTACTCTGTTTTAAACTTTATTTATAACTGCTTTTGTTGAATACTGACCACTGCACTGCTGGAATCTGATGCTATCAACTTCGTCTGACTTCTTGCACCCAGTTCAACGCCATATAAATGACCAGAAGTTCTCCTGTGTATACTGAAAACTCACTGCTAACTCTTCTATTTATTACAATATTTAAATCTGGAACTGCAAATGCTATGCCTACCCTGTTTTTTGCTTTGGTTTGGATGCATCTGTGTATACTTGAATAAACTGACTGTATTTCATATATACTTGTTCACTTCATTCACACCCACACATTTACATTAAATCAACATTTGCCTCTTCCTGTGTCCAAGGTGGAACAATAGAGAGCAGAACTGTTCTACTCATATTTATGTCAGCTATTCTACTCTCTTCAATCTGGTTTTCGATTGTCCATCCAAAACTTTGTACCTTTCTTTTCTCTGTCTCTTGGCTTGGTTTAAGTATATTCTGAGCTGGGTGGCTTTCTCCATGTCCTCTTAACTGTTACCTATATGTCAGCGCAATTTGCTCTCTTCTGATCTCTAGGGGCATTTCACCCTTCTCCACTTGTCGAGCTGACACTGGAGTGCTTTTCTTTGAACCACAACACACTCTCAGTACTTGATACTGTATGCTATCTAGTTTTTTTAAAACATTGTTTTTGATGCAGGTTCATACACTATACACCCTTAATCTAACAGTGATCTGACTAAACCAGTATATACAATTTATAACTTTTTAACAAGGTCTTTAATCAAGAATGAATCTTAAAACATGTGAATGGAATTAAAACAACAATTATGAAACCTGCAATTCCCCCCCTCTGGTAGCCCCCATGTAAACAGAACTAAGTAATACAAGTAACTACCAAGTAAATTACCAACTAAGTGTAAGTTACAGTGAATACTTTGGTTCATCACATTTCCCGTTTTAACGGGAAGCACAAGGTCAGAGGAGTCCACTGTTTTCTGACATGAGTCATTGCTATTTAGTGCCATTTTAGTTTAGTAACTGGTCTTAAAAAAAGGAAACATATTTGTAATTTTATAATTTCATCTGAGGGAGGGCCTGTTAAACTAGAAGCAAAATATTTTTACCAATTTTTTGGCATGTGTCATCGGCCAAATGTCCCCCGTTACCAGACATTCTCATATAAAATAATATGAGTTCTGAATGCACAGTCAGTGTAATATTTACATTTCCAAAGAGATAAAATGTCCCTTTCTATGCCCTGCAAAGGTGTTTCACAAACCGTAAATAAACAAGCATTATTCTGAAAAAGACAGGTTATATTTCACGGCATAATGTAATTTTCAATGCATTTCTTTTGCAATAATGGACAAAATTTCAATTGGTTTTAGCCCAAATTTTAAGTTATTCCATTTTGCCACTTATTTCCATGTAAGTTACTACAATGACATACATATTATTTACTGATTTTTAAAAATGACTTTCAATAAAAGTCACAAGTAACAGGGTGGACAGAGGTGGGCCAGGGTGGACTGGCCATAACAGGGTGGACATCACACGAGTGGATCACGACATATTACTTTAGGGAAAAGCAACACGTGAGCTGGGTTCTTTGTGTTTCTGTATTTGTTTCTGATCTCCTCAGTCATTGTTTCTTTCAACAACAACCTTCTCCTGACGGTGTCCTCGACTGTTTCATGGCACAGCAGGACATTCACTGTTGATCCCCCTCCTCCCCTTCACTGTAAAAACAAAAAAGTTGTGTCAACTCAAAATTTCAAGGCAACAGTCTCCACTGGATTTTTGGGTTTTGAGGCCAACTAAAAATCTTAAAATTGAACAAACAAATAAGTTTTTGTTGAGATAAATTATTATTCATGTGTAATGTAACTTAAATTTTTGAGTTGCACATACAAAAGCAGTCGGGAACAGTTCTCATCCAAGGCTGCTCTAAAAGTCCCCAACAGGTCCTTGGTAGTGACACGATAGAACTCCATGCAAATCTGTGTCACAGAAAGAAGCAGAAAAACAAATATACAACGAATGAGTTTGGAGCAATTCAAACATTCCCTTCCCTGTCATGAAGAAAACTTTACATTCACATTTATCAAAGACTTGCTTTGAAACACACTAAGAAACAAACTGTTAATTAATATTTAAATACATTTAAAAGAAAATCTATCTTGCCTGTTCTTCAAGAAACAAAGCAGGTCATCTCTCCTGGATTTCCAACACCATGGGCTGTACCTCGATAATCACCTTTCTCCTGAGAGATAACATGAAGTCCATCTTCTCTCAGATGAGCTCCATGTTTTTACTCCTCTTTTTCATTTCATTAACTAGGACACATCTTTGGTCTTCAAGTGTATCATCATCATAATTTTTTGGATGATCAGGCACATGATTGACTTCACCTCGCTTGGGTTTTTTCAAGGAAAACCTACTCTTAATAACATCTTCATCCCTCCCTCTTCTTCTGTTTACACTGTTTACACTCATTGCAACCAGCTTGGTGCAGCTTTGATCGGTAGTTTCCAAGTTTGTACTTGATGCTTGTTGTCCATCGGTCATATCCAGTGGGTATTTGCTCACAAGTTCAGAAGCAACAGATTCAATTTAGTCTTTGTCAGGGTAGGCTTTTACAGCAAACATTACTTGTGCCAGCTTGTCTAGAATTTCCATTTTCATGTCTCGAGTTACATTTAGACCTTTTCCAGTTTCTTTAAATGCCTCATTGCCCTTAGGAAGCTTTAACTCAACATCATATGACTATGACAAAGACGGGACGGGGAATGGTGAAGGCCACTCCGAAATGCTTCTCATCAAGGTCCTAACAATGGGAGATGAGCTGTGGGAAGATGCTGGTGAGCTGACACTTGCTGTATCAAGGGAGGAGATGGAGGATGCTTGGGATAGTGTTTGTGATTCATCATCATTCCAAATAATGTGCAAGACAGCCTTTACTGCAGGAAACTCTGCAATGTCCATTAAGTTGCAAAGTTTGTTACCAAAATCTTCGTCCTCATATTGCACAGAGAAATTGCCTTTAAGTCAAAGTAAATTTTGCAGTTGTTCGACAGATTCAGGAGCCTCAGTCAGCTGAACTTTCCAGATGAGTTGTGGGTTTATGTTTACATGCAGCAACAAAGCCTGTGAAGACAAAACAACGTGTGAGATGCACATAATGCTCAACAAAGTAATGTTAAGCAGCTTCTGATGGTCAGATATTTTGCTCTCTAGGTAACACAGTATTTCCTCTGACAGTGTAGCAGAAACAATGATTTCCACAATCTCTTTAAGGTCCATCAATATTTCCCATGATGGCTCCTGTTCTGGAATACTGCTCCGGAATACTGCTCCCAATCGTCAGAGGCAGTAAACTTAAAAGTGTCCAGTTTTCATGTCCATTGCCACTGATTCTTCCCTTTCCAAAGCTTGCCTTTGTAATTTGTTGTGGCTTGTTGACCTTATCAGAATATTTATATGGAAACGACTTAATGTGGCTGTTCAGACCATCAAATGAAATGAATCCTTTTCTAATCAGTTCCTTCAGACACAAACATAACTCTACTGGGATAACACCTTCAAAGAATTCATGTAAAATATCTAGGGGAAACCCAGTAACTGGATGGAAATAGGACAAATGCTTATTCAGCACACATGCTTGTTTAACACCATTAATGCTTTGTCTATCACTAGATTCATGCTGTTCCACAAAGGTGTTGTGCTGTTCTACAGTTCTTAATGTACAATCTTTTGCCTCAGTAGTTGCAATTTGGTCTCGATTAACACAACAAAATCTGCGAAATTTTTCAACATTGAAAGAATCATGAAAACCTGCTAGACTGTGGGCCTTATCTGCACAGACACAAAATAATGTTCCCTTCACAAACTTATCTAAAACCTCAACAAACACCCCATCCTCTTCCAGAGACTGTATGTACTTCATCAGTGGATAAAGAAATGCATCATACTCAAACTCTTTAACATCAACAGTCTTTCCAAGAAGAGCCACCTGAATCAAGGGTAGAGTAGAGCAAAACTTTGATGGTAAATTAAGCACAACCCAACAGACAGCAGTGATCTCATGAATTTTTCGAGATGTCCCCAAAGGATTACATATTTCAAAATCATCAATACACAGTCTAATAGAAAGACTTGTCTCTTGCAACCCAAAAAGTTTGTTTACTTTGAAATACTGTCCGTCTCGAAATGACTTGTATTGGCCAGGTTTACTTTCATTATTAAACACTAACAGAGCTGAAAAATCGGACTCTCTCAACAAGTTATCCAAAACCTGTATGAGCGACACATAAACAAAGGTATTTTCATGGGTCCTTCTGTATGTATATTCAGCTGGCTCAATTACAGGGAAGTGCTCCTTAAAAGTTAGATTCCTCCTGTGATCAGTGGACAGTGCACCTTTTGCTTCAGTAGTTACAAGCAGTGGATTTGTTTTTAATACTGCATCATTAATTTCTTGAACAACACAATCATCGATTTCAGTATTATGTTTAGTGAGCACCTCTTTGATTGTTTGAAGGGACTGCAATTTAGACAAGGGAAGAATATAATTTAGTTCTTCTACAATTTTCTAGAAAGCTCTTTTAGAAACATGCAATACACATTGTATGGACAGAAAAAGAGCTGCAATTTTATGTTCAAGAGTCTCAGTTTCTATATACTCTTCCCGACCATTGTCACCTGAATCCTGACCACTTTGTGATGTCTCAGCTTCAGCAAAGTTATCTAATGGCTGTTCATTGATTAGAGTCTCAGAGGCACATGTTTCATTTTCAGAATGCACTCTTGAACATGTTCTTAATTCCTTTGAATTTTTGTGCTTTCTACTTCGATGTGAACTGAAGGTTTTAAAATTGGTAGTTTTAAACTCACAGCCAAGGAAGGGGCAATGCACAGTATGTTGTTTTTTTAAATGATTTACAAGATGAGTGACAAAAGCGTGTTGTGTGCAATTTTCTCTGAAATCACATAACTCACAAATAAAGGTGCAAGTCTCTTTCCTCTTTATAGTCCTGCAGTGGGGTCTGGTGAGGTGTGACCTGAATGCTCCATGGGTTTTGAAGGTGCACACACAGTCACTGTCGTCACAGGGCCAGTAAACACCTCTTCTGTACCTTTGTTGATGGTGCCTTAGTAGAACCTCTTGACTTGAGCTGACAAAACTACAGAACTTGCACCTCACAGGATAACTGTGATGAGAATTAAAAGGCAAATTAGTTGATTTAACTTCAGTTAGTTTTTTTTTTACTACAAAATACAGTGTTCTTATTCTATTCAAGTTATGCATCGACAAAAATTTACTCACATATTAGTTACACTGAGTAAAACTAAAGTAGTAAAACACAAAAGCCCTGTAAGAAATCCCCTCTTCATGATGAACAAAATTAGATTATTAGTTACCTTTTGTCCGGACTATAAGTCTCACGTACTCAGAGCTCTGATGGAGAGGTGGTGGTCGCCTTGTATGAAGCGTTGGCATTGCTGTTTACCAAATCATCCACCAGGTGGCGCTGTAAACAAACCTGTCTGCACAGACCTCCTCTTCTCCTTCTCTACCGACCAACTGATGTTTGCTCTCCAGTCTCCTCCCAGCTGTTCTTTTTTGCATCTGTTTGTCCCGGTGTCCAAGCGAAGTAGCATCACACAGATGTTTATAATGGCTAACTAACTCGCAGAGTTTCTCTGAAATAAGTTCCGCCATTATTATTTCTTCTTCGTGTCTCACTAGAGCTTGGTATTGGGTAGTAACAGCAACACTGCCCCCTTTGGTTTCCAGTGGTACTGCTCCGTTTGGCATGTATCTGTAATCTTTATGGAAACATGCAGACGAAATGAACGCAGAGCACAGACAGGAGGCTCCGTCCGTATCTGGATTCGTCTTTAATGTTGAGCATAAATGGGCCTGTAACAATTATTTCCCAGCAGCACGTTGTTTAAACCCCCATTTGTGGACTTGTTCCTCCAGCTCTGTCCATCTTGCTTCATTTTCTTCATTTGAGTAGGAGTAACATCTGCTTTTCACCAGTTCCTCACGAGTTTTTCACTCACTCCAAACTTAATTTCTGCTCGATTACAGCTGCATGTTTTACTACCTGCAGTTTGTTAGAATAGGAATCTTCATTTTGGGGGCAATTTGTTTATGTCGAGCCTAGCCTAGAGCGCCCTCCCACGGCTGTAGTTGGTAATGTTTAATGCTTGGTTCATGTCAGTTAGTATGAATTAACGTTTAATAACATAATAAGTGATGTATATTTTGATTTATAAGTCGCACCTGACTATAAGTCGCAGGACCAGCCAAACTATGATAAAAAGTGCAATTTATAATCCGGAAAAATACGGTAATCTGTAGCACAGTAGGTCGTATTTTATTTCCTGATACTTGTCTTTTCATGAATTCAACCACTATTTAAAATGATAAGGAACCTCTTTGTTTGCTATTTTCGTCCCTTATTGTGTAGCTTATTTTAAAAAATTATACACACACACACACACACACACACGTGTGTGTGTGTGTGCATGACTTTGTGCCCCTGAAGCATCTCGTGATGGTTTCTCTGCTCCTGCAGAAAGACAGCGATATCAAGCACGTCAGACTGGGCTTTCCACCTGAACAGCCAGAGACTTGAGATGCCTGCGCAGTTATGACATACTAATATCATACTAACACCATCCTCATTTTATCTAAAACATCAGTATTTCCCAGTGTCTGTTTATGACAGTCCAACCATGCTAACACTCACATGGAAGATTCTCTCTCTCTGTCCTGTGCCAACTTGCACCTGGCTTTCAAACATGTTAAATATAGACGCAAAGAAACCACACGCAATGGTTATATCTGCATCTCCTCCTCAGCCTTTTGCGTGATGTGATAATTTGCACGTATTCTGCAGATTCATGAAGGCGTATGCATGCGTATGAGCATGCTATTTTGCTCATGTCACTGACACAATCCTGTCAAAAAGCGAACTCCTCTGACATAAATGTCCGACATAAATTTCCGACATGAAGCCTAAGTCTCCTGTTTTAATGGCCGACATATAGCTCACGTCTCCTCTTTAAATGTCCCACATATATAGGTTTAGGTCTTTATTTCATTCTGTAAGTATATAAAACATTTAATACAAACAAAGAAGAATCTCAAACGTGAATGAAAAGGAGCAGAACATATTTATATAGCTGATTTCCCCTGTTTAAATGTCCGAAATATAGCTCACGCCTCCTGTTTAAATGTCGGACCTTTTAAACAGATCATAACTTGCAGCAAAGTGCACCAAATCACATCTGGTCTGGGGACCCCTCCCAAAGGGTCCCCCTTTTGATTTGGGAGAAGTGCCCCAAAATGACCCAGGGACCCCTCTCCAGGACCCCCAGTCTGACTTTCCCCAAGTTGAAGAAAAGGGCCCTAATTTGGGGAACCCTTGGGGCCCGGCCATCACAACCCCTGACCAATGGGAACATTTTGCAGTGCTTTGAGGTTAAAATGCCCCAAACTGAATAAAGTACCCCTTATTGAAGGGGCGGGGCCTCCAATGCCCCCCTTCATTGGTGAAAGAAAGTGTCCCCAGATTGACCTGAAGTCAAATTGGGGCACTTTGGAGGTTTGGCCACCCCAGCCCCTGGCCAATGGGAATCTTTTTTATGGTTTGGGGGTGTGAAGTTCCCATTTTTGAAAAAAAAGGTGACCCATATCGAAGTAGAGGTGCCCTTGGCAATTCCCGTTGGCATATTCATAGAATTACAGTGCCCCATATTGAACTGAAGACAATTTAGGCCACTGATGGCTTGGCCAATCAAAAATTAGGTCGCACTGCCTCTCAGGGGCCAAATGGTGATTTTACAACTTTGTAGCCCATTATGAAGAGAAGCAGCCCTAAACGCAGGGCACTTTAGGTAAATGAAGCCGTTCAGGTAGCCCAAAATTTAAAAAAATAAAATAAAATAAACCAAAATTGGGTCCCTGATTAATTTGGAGCCACTTGGGGGACCTGTGTAGCACGACAAAAATAAAAATTAAAAACAATTTATTAAACATAACTTCAGTTTCAACTGAAACAAAAGAAATGCATACATTTGCAAAACAAAAGTAGATTTTCAAAACTAAAAAGTTTAACTCCTCAAAATATGTTAAAAAATGTTTTTTTGTCCATCATGTAGCGGCTGAAGTCCATTGTAGCCTCTACCGTCTGATGGTGGGTGAAAAGTTTGACGTGTGTCGAGTTTATAAAGTAAACAAACCGAAAGCCGTATGTGACATTAAATAAAAAAAAATCCTTTTATTTCTCGTCTGTTTCCAGTAACCCCTGAACAGATATATGAAAATAATACAAAGAAACCCGAACACAGTCGAAAACTGTCTGGCTCCTCCACCTCCAGAACATCTCTGTTAATTAACCTAAACATTTAACACCTGTGGCCACCTCAGCATGCATCCCATGATGCTGCCCTGGCCTCTAGTGGCCAGGTACAAAATAAAGACAATGGTAAACAAAAAGTAACACATGGCTCTTACATGCCGGCCCCTAATTGCTTCTGGCAGAAGACAGAACAATTATTCAACAATATTTAAAGGAGCCATGAAAATACAAAGAACAACCCAATAGCGCAATATACCCACATTTAACGAATCAAAAACTTATTTACACACATTTTCATAACATGACCGGTCCATGAACAAAGTTGAAACCTAAATGAACATTTAATCTGCTGCTTCACACAAAAGACAGATTTTGGTTACAGGTCTTTCGATCCTACTCGTTTTAGTTTGAAGACTGACAGAACGAACAAGACCCTTTTTATCTGGGTAGGTTTTCAATATCCTTCCTAGCAGCCAGGATCCTCGTGGTGCTGTGGAATCCACAATAACAACAATGTCTCCAGGCTTAAAATTTCTCTTTTCCTTCATCCATCTTTGCCATTCCTGTAGCAGTGGGAGATATTCCCGAACCCATCTTTTCCAGAAAAGATTAGCAATATACTGGACTTGCTTCCATCGTCTGTTTGCATAAAGATCTGTCCTTTCAAACAATCCTGGTGGTAGAACAGGTTTCCCTTTCATGAGAAGCAAGTGGTTTGGTGTTAATGCCTCAAGGTCATTTGGGTCTTCTGACAATTTTGTGATGGGGCGATCATTTAGCATAGCCTCAGCTTCACAGAGCACAGTTACAAATCCTTCATCATCCAAGGTATGCTGGCGGAGGACAGAACTCAAAATTTTTCTGATCATCCGAGTAATGTGCTCCCACACACCGCCATGATGTGAACCAGCAGGTGGACTGAAACTCCATTTAATTCCTCTTTGTGCCATGGCTCTTTCAATGCGGTTGTGACTTAAAGAGGCTAAGGCTTCCCTTAACTCCCTTTCTGCCTCCACAAAGTTGGTCCCATTGTCAGATCTTAAATGAGAAACTTGTCCTCTCCTACAGATGAATCTTCTCAGAGCATTAATGCAGGAGTCTGTATCAAGAGAGTAGGCTACCTCCAAGTGAACAGCTCTGCTTGCCATGCAAGTGAAGATCACTCCATACCGCTTCACAATGTTGCGTCCTCTTTTGACATCAATGGGGCTGAAATAATCCACACCAACATTGGTAAATGGCGGGAGATCTGGAACAACTCTTTCTGTGGGCAAATCTGCCATCTTTTGTTCGCCGGTTTTTCCTCTGTAACGCCTGCAGAATTTGCATCTTCCTATGATTTTGCGAACAGCAGAATTGGCATTTGTTATCCAGTACCTTTTCCTGACACTGGAAAGAACATGATTTCTTCCTCCATGGCCAAGTCTTTCATGAAAGTGACGGAGTATTAGATTGGAGACATGTGTGTCTTTTGACAAGATGAGGGGGTGTTTTATGTTTTCAGGCATGGCTGCTTTATTCAGTCGACCTCCGACTCTCAGAAGACCTCCTTCCAAGATTGGATCCAATCTGCGTATGCTGCTTCCCTTTTTTACTTCAAAGTTATTCCTCAATGCCGCGATTTCTTGATGGAATACCTCTTGCTGGCAAAAAGAAATGATTGCTGTCTCAGCACGCGAGAGATCATCCTGTGTAACTCTTTGATTACCAAATGAAGCTCTGATGGCTTGCATTTTTTTGTGCACGTCCAACGAAGCTGCTCCATTAGCAGTAGCGCTTGCCAGCTCCAACTGTTTTCTTTGCTTACTTAGCTTCAGCAGAATGTCCTTCAGCTTGATGAACCAAGCTACAGTGACCCTTAGCCTCTGCCAGTCAGAAAAATATGTGATCAGGTGATGAGTGGCATTCACACTGTCCACAACAGTTGCATTCACCATAAATTTTTGTTTGACTTCTGGGTCATCAGCAGGGAGAGTGATGTCCACGGGGCATGTTGGCCACCTTTCTTCAGGTTCCCATAGAAACCCTGGACCCTCAATCCATCTCTGGTTGGCTAGATTTTCTGCCTTCAAACCTCTTGAAGCATCATCTGCTGGATTTTGTGACGTGGGAACGTATTTTCACTGAGAAACATTTGAAGAATCCCTTATGGTCGTTACCCTATTTGCAACAAAGGTTTGAAACCTTTTGTCCCCATTTTTGATGTACTTGAGGACTGATGTGCTGTCAGTCCAAAAGGTGGACTCCTTCAATGGAAGTTGCAGTTCAGACTGAAGCCTTTTGTCCACTCTAGCAGCGACCACCGCAGCAGTGAGTTCCAAGCGGGGAATGGTGATGGGTTTTAGTGGAGCTACCCTGGCTTTGCTGAACAGGAAAGCAACATGAACCAACCTTTCGCTGTTCTGTATTCTGAGGTAGGTGACTGTGCCATAACCACTTTCGCTAGCATCCGAAAAATGATGCAGCTGGGCGTGAGTGATCTTTCCAAAATCCTTGGGCTTGATACACCTGTTGACTTCAAAGTTCTCCACCTTTTCCAGGTCCATCAACCACCTTTTCCACTTCTGCTGGAAAGACTGTGGTATCAGATCATCCCAGCCACACTTGTTTCGACACAACTCCTGCAACAGTAGTTTGGCGGGGAGTATAACAGGTGCCAAGAATCCCAATGGATCGTAGACAGAACTGATTACGGAGAGTAAGCCACGCTTGGTGTAGGGCTGTTCCTTAACTTTCAGCTTGAACTTGAAACTGTCTGTCTCGATGCACCATTGCAAGCCTAAGGCCCTCTCCACCGGCAGCTTGTCTCTGTCCAGATCCAGCTCATACAGATTTTTTGCTTTGTGCTCTTCTGGAATGTTCTGAAGTACTTTCCGGCTGTTGCTGATCCATTTTGTGAGATTAAAACCTCCTCTGTTGCAAACGGCTCTGAGGTTATTAACCATGGTGATAGCGTCCTCCTCAGTAAGGAGACTTTTCAGAAGGTCGTCCATATAGAAGCTCCTGCTGACTGTGTCGATAACTTCTTTTGGAAAGATGGTGCGAGAATCTTCTGCAGTCTTTCTTAGAGCAAAGCATGCACAACTGGGTGAAGATGTTGCTCCAAACAAGTGAACCTTCATGCGATGCTCCACAAGATCCTGCTCCAGGTTACCGTCTGGCCACCACAAGAATCTCAAGAAGTCTACATGCTCCTCTGCCACGTTGACTTGGTGGAACATGGCTTGGATGTCTGCCATCAATGCCACTGGCTCTTCCCTGAAACGCATGAGGACTCCCACCAATGTGCTGGTCAGGTTTGGACCTTGCAGAAGTTGACTGTTGAGTGAGACCCCTTTAAACTCTGCTCCACAGTCGAATACAACTCGCAATGTTCCCTTTTTTGGATGATACACTCCATGATGAGGTATATACCATACCTTACCCTGACATGGTTCCAACTGATGCTGTGGCACCTGTTCAGCGTAGCCTTTGTTAATGACACCTGAAAGAAAGACTGTGTACTCCTCATGGAACCTTGCATTCTTCTGAAACTTCCTTTTCAGGCCATGAATACGTTGCTTGGCAATACAGAGGTTGTTTGGCATGATGACATTTTCCTTTTTAAATGGCAGCTTAAGCACATAGTGCCCCTCTTTAAGCTGAGCAGAGCTTTCCACAATGTCCATGAACCTCTTTTCCTCCCTAGACATTTCCTCTTGATCATCAGAGGTTCGCTCATTAAAGTCATGGTGGTACTGGTTGGTCAATAACTCCTCAGTCCTGTCAATCTGAGTCCTGTTGACAGTGAATGCAGGATAGCCATTCCCGTTGTGCCTGTTATTTCCTTGTAACGGACCATTAATTACCCACCCCAATAGGGTTTTGATTGCATATGGTCCATCATTGCAACTGTTTATCACCTCCCACGGTTCCATCAACTTGGAGGCGTTGGTGCCAATTAACAGGTCGACATTAGCCTTTATATGAGGGATCTGGATGTCTTTGAGGTACGGCCATTTAGACAACTCCTCTTCACTGATGATATTGTCTGGGGACACAGGCATTTCTTTTTGAGTAAACACCTCGGGAAGCTCATAAAAGTGTTTGCCAGACAAACCTGAAATTTCCAAACCATTAATAATGCTGCTTGAGACTGCTTTGTTAAGTCCCATGGTGCGAAGATGAATTTTAGCTTTTCGACCTTCAGCCTGTAGCTCCTTCACCAGCTTTTCAGAACAAAAGGTTCAAGTACTTCCTGGATCAAGAAAAGCATACGTCTTCATCACTTTATTTCCCTTTATGCACTTCATTTGCACAGGCAGGATTGGAAGAATGCCATTGTTATAGCCAGCCCCTGTGTGACCACAAGTTGAAGTTGTTGTGCAATTTTCTGATCCTTTCCTTTGTGTGTCTGACGCTTCTTGAGTGCCTTTTTCCTTCCTTTCTACGTGCAGAATGCTGGGATGTGTTTGGTTGCATTTTTTGCAAGTGATGCGCCTATTGCAATTCCTGCTCAAATGTCCAGTACACAAGCAACCAAAGCAAAGGCCTTTCTCCTTCAGAAAGTCCAGCTTCTCTCTGTGTGCCTTTTTCCCCAGCTGTGGACACAGTTCCAAAGCATGACCACATGCACAGTACAGACAGGAAATAAGATTTGTCTTTGTCATGGAAGTAAATGCACTCTTGCTAGCATCTGTTTTAAGTTCGTCAGTGACTGACACATGAGTTGCAAAACTGTTCCTCTTGAGTTGTGGTTTCAGTTGAGGTTTGTTTTTGATTCCTGTTTTTCCAAGTGTAGTGTCCTGTATGTCTCCAAATACCGGATCTGAAGCAATTCTTACCTGTTGTTCAATGAACTTCACAATGTCAGTGAAACAAGCTCTTCTATTTTCTGTGTCCAAAATGTCGCAGGCTTTGACCCTCCATTTTTCTCTCAGTTTGTATAGAAGCTTTTGAATCAAGATTTTCATGTTTGATGGCATGTTTAACTCCTCCAGGTAATGTAGATCCTCCATAGCATTAGCACATTCCCGTAAGTAAAATGCATATGCTTGAAGTCCTTTAACGTCTTCAGATTTGACGGTTGGCCATCCAATGAACTTTTCCATGTAGGCAGCTGTAATCTTTATGCCACTTCCAAAATGTTCTTTGAGTAGACGCTTGGCAACAGTGTAACCTATTTCAGATGGCATATGAAGGCAACTGCGCACAAGATCCTTTGGTTGTCCAGCAGTAAACTGTTCAAGATAGTATAAACAGTCCCCCTTTTCAATGGTTTTAGCCTCCACACAATGTTCAAATGCCTTCATGAATGTATTAAACTGCAAAGGATCTCCATTGAAAACCGGAATTTCTCTGTGAGGTAGAAGCTGAGAGATTTGCGTTCTAACAAGAAGAGCTGTAATGTCATTTTGTTGTTGCAGTAAACTGTGAATGTCTCCTGACATTTGATTAGTGTTTCCAGCAGATTCATCCTTAAAGCTATGGCGATCAGATGCAACTGACTTTTCCATTATTGGGTGAGTATCGCCTTGCATTGCATGATGAGAAATGTGCTGCTGTGAGGACCGATCATCCAGATGCTCATGAGTGAGAAGGGTCGCTGTGTCTTTAAGTCGAACATTTTTCCTGAAATATGACTCCATTCCATCTGATTTTCCAACTGTAGCCATGCTACCATCAAAGGCCTGAAGTACTGCTAGCCTAGCAGTAGAGGCTGCTATTTCAGTGTCCAATTCCAGCTGTTCCTTTTTCCTCCTGAGAAGAAACTCCTCCTCCTCCAGAGCATGCTTCCCTTTTAAAGCAGCTGCACGGGCCAAAAGTGCAGCTTGGTCTGCTTGAGCTTTTATGCGTGCTGAAGATGTGGAAGAGTAGCTGCTTTTGGAGCTCTTATGACTTGATCCTTTACTAGATCTGCGTGACTCCACATTGGAAATGCTGTCATGAGGTGCAACAGTCTCCTCTTCATCATCAACACCAGGCTCATCCTCAGCACCTGTGTTCTTTTCAACACTGTCACCCATTTCATCCTTAGCATTTTCATTATCACCAAGGCAGCTCTGAACATTAACCAACCACTGTTTAACCTGAACAATAAAATCAGTGACATTCAGCATTTTTGCTTTGAACCATATATCATGTTTTGTTGCTTCATCAGTAGGCAATAACCCCAACAATGTTTCATGCATTTGTTTTGCTTCATCACACAAACCCTGGTATTTGTCATAGGTACATTTCACCTCATTCACATACTCTTTGTCACCCATTAAGTTCACAATTGTTACCTTTAATTTAGACAGTTTATTTAGTTTAGCCTTTCTGTCACGTTGTAAACTCTCGATTTTGTCCCATAAGGCCTTTTGTGTTAATTTAACAGAGCGCCTTTTCACCGCGTCCACTTGCGGCTCTGCAACGTCCCCTTTAGGTTCAGTCTCAGTCATCCGTAATTTATCATCATCACGCGCATCATTAGGTTGCGTGTTTTCCTCTTCCATGATTGATCAAAGTATTTTAATTGTACGCCTACGTAGGGAAAACAACACGTCTTAACGCGCAAAGTTTATTAAAGACGGTTGCAACCAATGCATTGGATTTATTTATTTATTTATTTGTGTGCACACAACTTAATGGCCATTTGTGTCAGCGCTGACATACCCCATAAGTTGGCTGGCAGATGATCCGACGTCCTGGCTCCGTAGCTACCCCGACAACCCTGCAGCGGCTCCGGTGCAGCTCCAGTCAAGCGAGCAGAAGACGCCCCCAGTCAGCTGTGTCCTCTCGCAGCCCCTCAGACAGCACAGCGGCGGAATCCGTCCACGAGTCGCGCTGGTCCCCAATGAATCAACACGCCGTTTCCAAACCCACACGCTGCTTCCAATATCCAAAACGAGCAAGTTTTTGACAAAAAATGTAGCAGCTGAAGTCCATTGTAGCCTCTACCGTCTGATGGTGGGTGAAAAGTTTGACGTGTGTCGAGTTTATAAAGTAAACAAACCGAAAACCGTATGTGACATTAAATTAAAAAAAATCCTTTTATTTCTCGTCTGTTTCCAGTAACCCCTGAACAGAGATATGAAATTAATACAAAGAAACCCGAACACAGTCGAAAACTGTCTGGCTCCTCCACCTCCAGAACATCTCTGTTAATTAACCTAAACATTTAACACCTGTGGCCACCTCAGCATGCATCCCATGATGCTGCCCTGACCTCTAGTGGCCAGGTACAAAATAAAGACAATGGTAAACAAAAAGTAACACATGGCTCTTACACATCATTTCTCAACTTAAATCATAGAAGTATTGGTACTATTTTGTTTTTGGTTGGAAACCTTGATTTATATTTGGTTTTTGGGGGGATTAGCAGCAGTTTCTTGAAATTTCTATTCTTTTCAGTTTTAAGGTTTAGATTTTTGCTTAAAGCAGTACTAAGTAAGGGGTCTCTAGGGGCCTCTGTGGTTGTTGAGTGTACCTGCGCCGTTACAAAAACAGAGCGCCTCACACCAACGTGCATTTGTTGACATACAGAAGGAGGAGAAGCGAGCTGACGGGACCTCCCAAGAGACAAATAAACCATGTGGACTAATAAAGTAGAGTCTGATCATGTTTTTTAGTTTGTAGGTTTTTAGTATGGAAGTGTTCCTACCATCCACATCGAAGTTACTTAGTGCCAGTGAAGGTGATACAGACCCCCTCAGACTATGACAGAGGTGACATTCAACCTGTTGTAAGGTGATGTACCATCACAATGATTCTAGAAATATTAGATTAGGGTGGAAAAACTACGTACTGTTGGTTTAAGAGAAGCACAGGGCCTGAGCTTGACTGACCACTAGTCAAGCTCAGAGAGACTGGTGAAGTCAGAAACAGACCGCAAAGTTGGCGTCTCGGAAGACAAAACTCCAAGAAGTCCAGTTCTTTACCCTTACTTAACTGAAGAACTGAGTGCTTTCTACCAGAGATTTACAGGCAAGATTTGCTCAATGGTACCACAGACAGATCTCTGGTAGAAAGCATACAGTTCCTCTTTTTCATACTCTCTGGGCGGGAGCTGCGGATGTGACGACAACAGGAACTGAATGCATGTTTGGAAACAATGGCGGCTTCTGAAGCAGGTCCGGCAGTGGCCTCAGAACAGCAGGCTTGGTTGTCGGAAGTCATTTTGGTTGACGTGTCAGACGGGAGGCGTGGAAATTAAAATTCATCTACTCTAATTGTTAAAAACAAAGTTTTGCATGCGAAAGTAGATCGAAACTCAGCTAATGGTACAAAAAAGAATGGGCTGATCCCAAATTGGAGGAGAGTGAGCAGAGAGATCTGCGGAGGGTAGGCACGGCCATGCGGTGAATGGGCCAGAATGGGGGAATTCAGAGGAGTGGGATAGTGAGAACAGCATGGATGTGAATCAGGAATAATTCTAGTGAGGAAGGTACAACCAAATATTGAAGAGTGGTGACTAACGCTGAGAGAGGCAGAGGAGAAGTGAGGACTGAGGAGAATGAATTGAAGGTAATACTTCGATTTACTGAGAGTGGTCCTCAGAATATGAGCCCAGTTAAACTAACAACAATATTGAGGAACCAGATTGGCGAAATTAAGATGGCCAAAGTTTTGAGAGATGGGAACTTGATGATCATTTGTGGTAACATGGAACAGAGAGATTGTGCGTGCAGAATGAAGGAGGTAGGAAGATACAAAGTGACGAATGTGAGTTGTGTGGAGAAAGGGAACAATTGGGTGACGGGGGTGATCTGGGGAGTTCCAGTGGAGGTGTCAATGGATGATATAAAAGCAAAGGACCTCTTTCACAATACATGTAATTTTGCCCACAGCCCAATTTTTTGTTCATTGTGTGGTATTTGTAGTAAACCCAGAGACTCCCAAGAATATACCTTTAGAAAATCCAAAAGTCATCCAGGGCCTGTACTATGACCTATTTTATGATCATTGCCATAGGTGTGAGCCAGGGTGCACACTTTACCCCAAAACTTACTCAAACACAAATAATAAATCATCAAATTGGGTCAAATCACCTTCACTGAAGTCTGGTACATCTTTTGAAATCAAATGTAAAGCTAAGTATTACAATTGAAAGAAGTTATTGAATTTTAACTGGAAAAAAAGTAGTTTTTTTTTATGATTTTTTCAACAAATTCAATTCTTTGGAGATGTGTCTGACCAACTTACAGTTGCTGTACACCTAAAATACGTACAAATTATTTGGCCACATATATATTCTCAAAGTGGGAAAAAAATCATCAAATTCTGAGACCGGTAAAGTTGTTCAATTAACAGGTTGGGTTACTGTGGTAGAATCAGGATACTGTTCCATATCTTGTATATCAGGGAACCTTTAAAGATTTGTTCAGAATTCATCCTTTAAGTATGATTTCTTTTAGAATTTGAATGCTAGATTCAAAACAAACATTTCACATGAAATGTTATTCATTTTAATATTGAACAGCCACAAAGGGCCTGTATATTATGCCTTTGTGATGAGATAATAATGAGCCATTGATACAAGTAAAAACCGATGCAGTTTTGGATTGTTGTAATCAGATTGTATATATCTACAATGACAGCAATACATAAACATTACTTCTGTCAATTTCTGTTTCTAGTACTCTAGATGGTTCTGTTTTTACAGTGGAATGCTAGAAGCTTGATAGCAAATGGGCAAGAGTTTAAAAGATTCATCAAAACCAAACCAAATACTCCCGATATTTTTTTTAAACAACAGAATCAATAATTACACATCAGTTAGGTTTGATAGAGAGGAGGGGGTAGGAGGAGATTGTGCTACATTTATCAAGGAGGACATTCCGTTTAGTGTTGTTGGTAAGGGAAAGGAGGATGAATATACTGCAATAGAAATGTGGACAAAATTAGGTCAGCTTACTGTCATAAATTACTATAAACCATGCAAAAAAATAGAAATCAATAAGTTAAAGAGTATTCAAGAGCAAACTAAGGGTCACATGATTTGGTGTGGGGATTTTAATTCATATAGCACCTTGTGGGGGGGAGAAAAGACAGATGCAAATGGGGAGGTATTAGAACAGCTACTTGAGCAAAATAATTTGGTGTGTTTAAATGATGGAAGGGGAACAAGGATAGATGTAAATACAGGTAAAAGATCAGCACTAGATTTGACACTGGTTTCACGAGGTGTGGCAGGGATTTGTGATTGGGAGTTATGGGAACTCACTATCCAATTCTATGTTCACTCCATGTGGATAAAGAAAATAAAGAAGAAGACAGAGAAGCAAGATGGGCATTTAATAAAGCTAAATGGGATCAGTTTGAGTATATATGTGATCAGGAAGGCAGGACATTAAATTTAAGCCACGATATCGAAAATGTTGATAAAAGATATAGAGAGGTTATATTAAAAGCAGCGATGATGTCAATTCCAAGAAGCAAAGGAAAAATGGAAAGGACGGCAGTCCCATGGTGGACAGAGGAGTGCAATAAAGCCATTAAGGAAAGAAACAAAGCTTTTAAAAATCTTAAAAGAACCCATAATATGGAAAAGCTAATTGAATATAAAAAAGCTCAGGCACAAGCAAGAGAAGTTATTAGACAAGCAAAGAGGGAAAGCTGATCTGATCATTTATCAGTATATACAGTTGAGATGCTAGCTATTGCAATGGCGCTACAGTGGGGAGGGCATCATGCATTTAAAAAGATCATTGTATGTTCAGACTCATTCTCAGCTCTTGAATCACTTCAGTCCATGTCATCTCATAGCAGACCAGATATTCTTTATGAAATTCTTGAAACATTATTCACAGTACACCATCAAGAGACAGCAGTCAGATTCATGTGGGTACCAGCACACAGAGGTAGTGAAGGGAATGAAATTGCAGATTTTCTTGCAAAACAAGCACTGAAACACAGTAGAATTATAATAATCAAAGAGAAATTCTTTTAAGGAAACTACAGAAAAGTGGAGTGACAGTGTTGAAAATTAAGAATTTATTTAGTCTTGGAAAAGGAGAATATAGAGCACTTTTTTTTTTTTTTTAAACAAACAGAATTAATAATAAGAATTTAGGTTAAGCATTTATTTTCCTAATGGGAATAGGGACCTCTGGTTCACACTCCTGCATGGTAGGTGGCGGTAATGCACCTCTAACGTTGGATGCCACCCGCCGTAAAACCAAGAAGAAGAAGAAGAAGAAGAAGAAGAAGAAGCAGTCTCAATATCTGCGGCTTTTCTTATATCAGAAATGGACTCAATTTATTCTTTAAAAGAGGAGCAAAGAACGTCACTTGAGCTTGTCTTACGAGAAATCGTGTTTTTTCTCTTCTCCCAACCGGGGATCACAGGGAAAGACCGCGGAAATCCTCCGCGGACGTGCAGGTTAATGTGGCCGTCATGATTACTCAGTTATACTCGGCGAAATCTGCTCTCCTCATTGCTTGATATGATTGGTCTGTGATGAGTGCGACGACGATCGTCCAGTCACAAGCTGCTGTTGGTTTAAGGCTCTGCCCCTGAAAACATTTCCTCACGGCTCTTTTTCAGATAGATTAGTGAAATATTTCCGTGGCGGATATATGGAACTGTCCATTTGAGTGTCAGGTTATGTTTCCCCTGTGGGACACTTTCCCTCCAGACTTCCTGCTTCACTGTTTTTGGTATTATGTCCCCATCTGAATTGGTTTTCTTGTCCCTCAGGGCTTTGCTCTCACCTGTGTGTAATCAGGGGTCTTGCAGAAGTCACTAATGTTCACGTGTTTTGTGAAGCACGTTGCATTGCCTTATCGCTGAAATATGCTTTAAAAATAAAATTGCCTGGCCAAATGCTAAAATCTTGTTTTAATTGCAGGTCTGCACGAGCAGTTTCTCCCTGGACCATCAGCAAGAATGGATGAAAGTGTCCACACCTCCCTGATAAGTAGGGCCTTTTTGTTTTTTCATCAGCTGCTGTTTAGAGGGTTTTCTGCTTACTGTGGTGGTTGTTGCTGACCGTTTCAGGTGCAGAGTTTGGTTTGAGTTTGTGTAATTCTGATGTAGAACAGGATGTGGTGGTGTTAATTGTATTTGAGGGATTTGTTGTGTGTTATCTGCTTTAAGTTCCCTCTGGCCTGTTTGGTTGGGCCTTCTTGTCTTGGTTAAGATATGTCAAGCACTGGGTGTGGCTGTCACTGAAAAGTCACAGTTCTGGTACTCAAAACGAAACTCTGTCCTTGTGAAAAACCTTAACTCTTCAACTTAAAAATAAATACCAAAAACAAAAGCATGTCCAAAACTGCATCTTAAACCCTGAACTCAAACAACTGAAATTAAAAGAATATAAGGTACAGTACTTTTCTAATCGTAAAACTTAAAACTTGAAAACCATGACAAAAAGTCTGATATTACAAAAAGCCTCAAACAACTGTTAACATTAAAATCATCAAATGAAAACAAGGAAAATGAGGAGCTTTACTTCTCTCAAAAAACTTAAAGATAAAAATGCTAATAAGGTTTTATAGTCAATATCATCTCAAACAATTGTAAATAATAATAATAAATAATTCCTAAACTTTAGATGGCCAAATCTTTAACAATAATTATGTAATAAACTAAAGGGCAAAATTATACAGACCAAAAAACAAAAGCAAAAAAAGTTATGCTCCAAATTAAAAAACATCAGGTTCGTCCTTCCTTTGGACAAATCTTAAAAAAAACAGACAATTTCTTCAGTTGCTTTTGCACTTAAGTTTGTATTTAAACACAGATTTTTTTTGTTATTGGCACTTCACCGACAGGACTTGTGCGCGCTGGTCCTGCAGCTCTGTTGAGTTTGTGTTTGCTCCAAACATCAACATGTCCCGTTTGAAGACAAGTTCTTTACCCTTACCTCCCTGAGGAACTGTATGCTTTCTACCAGAGATCTGTCTGTGGTGCCATTGAGCAAATCTTGCCTGTAAATCTCTGGTAGAAAGCGCTCAGTTCTTCAGTGAAGTAAGGGTAAAGAGCTGGTCTTCTTGGAGTTTTGTCTTCCTGGGACGCCCACTTTGCAGTCTGTTTCTGACTTCACCAGTCTCTCTGAGCTTGACTAGTGGTCAGTCAAGCTCAGGTCCTGTGCTTCTCTTAAGCAAAAATCTAAACCTTAAAACTGAAAAGAAGAGAAATTCCAAGAAACTGTTGCTAATCCCCCCAAAACCAAATGTTCATGGGAGGAAAAAGACAAGAACTCAAAGTAAAGAGAATGCTTTTCTAATAGAAAACCAAAACACCGAAATATGACCCACTAGAAATAAGTGTCTAAACAAAGGTATGTAGAAAATTGTTGAAATAAAAAAATGGGGTGATGTGGCTTTTTAAGTAAAAATAAAAAAACGCATAATCAGCAAAATATAGTGCTATTAACAAATCTTAAACTAAAGCAAATAACTGGCTGAACTCAAGTACTAAGAGGACTCAGATCCTGAGTGAAAAATTCACCTGAAATTGCAAAAACCGGTAAAATAATTCTAAATGTGCCTGGTGATCCAGTATGCAGAGTGGCAGCATTATCTAGTGTCAGCCCTGTTACCATTTCCAGACTTAGGACCAAGCTCAGAGACACTGGTGAAGTCAGAGACAGACCGCAAAGTGGGCGCCCCAGAAAGACAACACCCAAAGAAGACCAGTTTTTTACCCTTGCCTCCCCGAGGAACTGTATGCTTTCTGCCAGAGATCTGTCTGTGGTACCATTGAGCAAATCTTGCCTGTAAATCTCTGGTAGAATCTTCTGTTTCCAGTTTCTTAGGGAAGCAAGGGTGAACAACGGTCTACTTGGGGATATATAATCGGCCTCTAAAATCCTCAACCCAGCAGCTCTTAACAGAACATAAGGTACTGTGCTTCTCTGAAGCAAAAACTTAAAACTTAAAACTGAAAGAATAGAAATTCCAAGAAACTGTTGCTAACCCCCATAAAAATGTTCATTGGGAAAAAAAGTCAAAAAATCAAAGTAAAGAATTCTTTTCTAATAGAAAACCAAAATGTCAACAACCTGATGCAGTAAGAATTAGAGTCTAAACAAAGGTATGTATAAAATTGTCAAAATAAGAATGGGATGATGTCCCTTTTTCACTAAAAATTCAAAAACTTGTTATAAGCTAAATATAGTGTTATTAAAAAATCTTAAACTAAAGCAAATAAGTGGCTGGACTCAAATACCAAGAGGTGTTGGAAAAATTCACCTGAAATTCCAAAAACCTGGTTAAACAATTCTGAACAACACATTAGGGTAAAATTATGTGCTGCTGAAATGGAATGCTGAAGACAAAGGTCCAAACAAAGGTAAAGAGTTCATCTTAAACATCATTTTAAAAAAATTTAAACAATGATGCCATGAGCTCACAAAACTAAAACTTTACCACTGAAAAACAAAAATGTCAAAATGCTGTACACAACTAAAGCCACAGACTCAAAACAAACAGGTGGTGAGGTGGTTCTTCAAGTATAACCCTGAAATATTAAAATGTAAAAAGGCAAATGAGCCTCTGTAATGACCAGAGTTTTGTGGGGGTCTAAATCCCTTCTCAAAACCATCCAGAATCTTCATTTTCAAAATCTCAAAAGAACATAAATCAATGAGCTTCACAAAGCTAAAACAAATAACAAATGCTGTGCTTCTGTTGAACCGAAACATTTCTAACGGTGACTAATCAGGCTTTCCAACAATATAAAGTCTCTCACTTTATTATTTAATTTTAATAAACTCAGACACTTGACCCACATCCTCACCCTGAGAACAACAATAATTAGTAACCTGCAGCAAAACAACACCTAGATCTTGCTGAACGGACGATGTCCCATTTTAATTTGGGATTTTTATTTTATTAATAAATGAAGCAGAAGGTTGATAAACTGACAGCAAACCAGAGACATCACTGCTGCAGGGTGGAGAGAGAGTGAGCTGGTGAGCAGGTGAGACCTCACTAGAATGACTGCAGGTGAGGGCAGCCTGGAAAATGCAGCAGGATTCACCAAAGTAATAATTTTTACAGCAGAACTAAGAGGAAAAGAATAGTCCCCACTAAGGGAGATGCTAATAATAACAATAATAATAATAATAATAATAATAATAATAAACCAACAAAAATCAACTAACATAAAATATGTAAACATGTAGCTTTTTGGTTAGAAATAGTGTAACATAAAAAATTCTAGCCCTTTAAATGTCATTGACAGTGGGACGGCCTGATCAGTGGAGACGTCTGCAGAGATGAGGAGGAGCAGGAGTGAACAGCTTTGCTCGGAGACGTACAACAATGACTGGGACACACTGCCATCCTCAGGTCAGCTTTATTGTCCAGGTTTGTTAGACATACAAGGCATTTGACTCTTTAACTCTGCTTCCAAAGTACAGTGTAGATACAGAGTAGAGTATATATACACATACACAAACAAGAATAGACAGGAGTGCAATGGTGAGAAGTGCAGCTAGTAGGTATGTTAATCAGTAAGCAGTTAGACTGGCAGAAGTTTACGTTTAAAAAGAGTGCACAGGTGCATGTAGGATGGGTGGGTCAGTTTTCCACATGATCAATACAGACTGGATGAAATAGATAATCTTATGTCCAGTTTAAGTTAAGTTTACTTAGAAGGGGACTCCTTTTCCCTATTTTGTCTTTCTTATTCGTGACTCTTATCCTTGTCCGTTGTATTTGTATAATTTTGCCTGTTATTATTTCATCACTGTTCTACTATCAGATGAACTCCTAAAGGAACGCTCTTGCTGAAAAAGATCATCTATCAGGATCAGCTCCTGGACAAAACAGATGGGAAACCTGGAGCACATGGTGAGCTTGATCTTCAGGGTCTGAACGAAATTCTGCAGCATTGAAATCAAACTAAGACCTCCTCTTTACTGTTTCTTTTAGGTTCAAGACCTGGAGGTTGTACAGGTTGAACAACAAGCCACTGACGGGCTGATAGATGGAAATGGTTGTTTGAAGAAAATGCACAAGGTAGGAGGTGGCGGATGGCCAAAAACTGTCTCTCATTTGTAGCTGATGTCAATTGCTTTTTGCCAGCAGGCTCTTGATGGTTATTTTGCTTTGTAAGGTGACGTCCATGGAAGAGGGAGAAAGTATCCTGAATGAAACCCAGGATGCTGTTGAATATCAAAGGGTAAGGATTCCTTCACAGTTAGAAATGCATCACAGTTTGTTTGTCTTTGCTCTTTGCACACTTTAAAGATGAAATGAAAAGAAACAGATTAATATTCAAACAATAGTCAAGAAGCTTCTGCCCATTTCTGATTTACAAAATAAGCCTTTCTTCGTCTCCGTGAGTATGTGTTGTGACAGATTGTGTACCCATCTTTGTTGATTTCTGGGTGTGTTGGTTTGATTTTATTTTCTTTTTGATCAGTTTTCCAAACTTCTTGGTCTGGCTTTTTGTTTGTGTGTTTGTTATTGTAAACTCCTCTTGTATGCGTGTTTAAGGTGCACCTTTATTTCTTCTTGTATCTCGTGCTTCATCAGGAATTTTGTCCTGAATGTGTCCATTTCTTCTGTTATCTGTCAGGTCCGTTAGGCTGAGCACACCTTTGAAGAACAGCTAATGAGGACACACCACAGCATTCAGATGATGCTTCTGAGGAAGACTGCAGTTGGCAGTCGAAGCAGTCCAGGTAAAGAACAACATGTCCTACATTCACTGGTTCAGGTGGAGGGTTGTCTTGTTAAGGTGGCTGCCCTCGCTGTGAGGGAAAATACAGAGGCTGCATACACATGATGAGTCTTCTCAAGTGTTCAAAAGTAAATATGTGGTCGTTCAAACCAAAAACTTCAGCCTTTGTAACTCATTTAAAATTAAAGAAATGAGGACGAGGAACAAAACCTGTTTACTTAATTAAGTCAGCATAGTACTTTCTTACTTTTAATGACTTGTCTCATACTTTGTAAATGTGGGCAGAAGTTTTCATTTCTACTGATAACAATAATGAACCTTTTAAGCTCAAAACATGAATAACCCTGTAGCTTTGTATAAAATGTTATTTTTGTTGTCGAATAAGAGTTACGATTCACAGCTCAGAGTACTTTGGATTTTGGACAGACTTAAAGTTGCTCCTATTATCACAAGACATGAAAACAAAAGTAAACAGTTGTATTTGTGTAATATTGGGTCTTTATTGCTTCAGTGTTTGACTGTATTTCTGTTTATTTTTAAGTGTCTGAGTATACGGTCATGACATCTTTAGTTTCAGAGAAGGAACACTGGGACGTGACTGACCTCTGCTGGCTGACCCGCTGGACCTCTTGAACACTCCAGACCTACAGAAATCTGCAGCCACACAAACATTTGCAGGAGGGCTCTCTGTCTCCTTCATACATCTGAGATAAAGTGTTGGCAGCGGCTCTCTTACTCCGGGCCTTCGTCCTTTCATCCAGCAGCTGTTTGTCCTGGTCGACTGCAGAGACGTGAAGGCCGTTTGGAGGAACGCTGATTTGAAAGATGAAGACTTCTGACATCAGATAACTGTGCCAATCTTTGATGATTATTTCTCTAGTGTTACCACTAAAGTATTTTTTTTTATTCTATGATCTTTCTGATTTTTAGAGGGGCAGTTCACCAAAATTGCGTACAGTAAGACTTTATCTACATTTATTTATTTTTTTCTGATTTTTATCCGAGGTTTTCTGGCTCTTATGTTTTTTTCACTGTGTCATCCATTTTGCCCAGTGAAAACTTTAAATTCCCAAACAGTATTACACTTCCAAGGACAGTGGAGATTTTCAAATTTACCTAAAATTAAATATTGGTTTGGCCATTAAGTTGAATCAACTAAACCTTGGCCGTATTTGCCTCTTTTGTAGACACAATATCCTTTAAGTAGATTTTTGGGCTTCTTTCCTTCAATGATAGTGTAACGAGGCAGTGGGAAAAGCAGGAAAGCTGACGAGAAAGCTCGGGCAGATGTGTGGCAAACTGACCAAGGTGAGAGCCTCAGAAAATATGGGTCTGTGGTCTGACACAACCACCACCCCAAATATAATATATAATAATTACTTACTTATTTTTACTTTATTATTTTTTGACACTTTTATTTGGCAAGTCCAGACAAAAGTCTTGTGCAAATATAAAAACATATGAAAAGAGTCTTGAATTGCATAAACTAAGATTGAACTTCTGAAAGAACAAGGACTGCTTTATGATGGCAAAAAATTCAGATCATCTTTAGTTGGACTGATATTGCGATCAGAGTTTTTAAACACCTTAACATGTTGGTTCTTTGACATCATATGAGTCAAGCTCTCGCGTTCAAGAATTTTTTGTTCTTGTTTTGTTTGTTTTAATACCACTTTGTCTCTGTCTTTTCAGAGTAGCTGGAGTATGTGCTGTTTCTGCCTTTGCTCCTCACTTAAATTAGGGGTGGACAGTAACTAATTACTTTACTCATGTTGGTTTAATCTATACTCAGCCTGATGTGGTCCCTGGACGTTCAGTTGATGATCACTGGTATAGAGGAGGAGTTATTGTTTGACTGCAACTGAACACTTATTTGTACACAGGAATGAAAAATGTTGAATTTCCCAGTTTGGAATTATAACAAGACTCTAATCAAAAACAGGGAAAGATGATGTGACACCAATACATAAAAAAGGTTTTTCCCTTTTTAATTATGTTTTCAGAATAACAGTCATTCTCTCCCTCCTAAACAATATCGTGAGCGTAAAAGAACCCATAATCGGTCAGACAGGGGGATACGGTAAACTTAGCTGGGCGTAGAAACCGGCACATTTTGACACAACCAACAATTTCTCAAGTTGTGCTCTTGTTATATTCTAAGATTAAGTGTACTGCAGACTTTCCAGAATTGGTTCTATCTATAGCTGAATTTGGCGGCTGGTCAGCCAGAACATTATCAAAATGAGTCTGCAATAAAAATTAAATGAAAATTTAAATAATAGTACTTAGTTATAATAAAGAAAAGAGTAAGGGGGTCAAAGGTATATAAACAAAGTACATTCCAGTGCAGTTTCATGAGGAAGTTCATAGTCATAGGCCACAAAGTTGATGTACATGCACAGGAAGCTTACAAAGCATCTTGAGGTTGTTAGTCAAGGCCCTCTACATACTGGAGCAACAGCTGCCACATTTCATTAAATTTAGACACAGGACCTCTCTTTAAGTGTTGAACCTTTTCAAGTTTTGAAAACATTAATATATCCCTAATCCACAATGAATTTGATGGTGGATATTGTGATTTCCATTGTCTCGAAATTAGACATTTGCAAGCAAACAAAGAAAAGCAACAAAATCAGATTGGTGTTTTGATAATCAGCACTGTTTTTAACATTTATTCCATTTGAACAAACAAGGTCAAGATCACATTAGGTCTCAACCAGGGTAAAGTTTGTAAGAGACCACTGAGGGCAATGTAGATGTAGACACTAAACTAAGCAACCAACACTGACTCCACATTGGCCGGTTGGACATTTGATTTACACCAGATTCACCTCTTTTTCCTCTGTCGACAGATGAAACAGAAACAGTTATTCTTTGTAATTGCAGCGTTTCCATTTTTCTGAATTTGGTGAATATCCAACTCCCCTCCTTTTTGTTTTTCCCCAATCTTCTCCCTGTGTGCCAGCATTAATTGCCCGTTTTCACTCTGCTGTCCGGCACAGTTACCACTTCATCCCTGGCATGCTTGCTCAGGACATCATGAACTGGAGATGCACTGCATTGACGGGGCTGCTTTGCATCAGCACCTTACTGGTTTTGGACAAGAGCCCTTTTATCCTGCAGCACACAGGTCAGGTAGATTAGTCTTTTTCCCTAACCTTGCACAGCAGCTGCCTGTTTTAGTGTCTGGAATCAGGCAGATCCATCTTGCCCAGCTCCAGTCTACAACAATTGTGAGCTGCTCAAAGTGGCACAGGACACATCAGAGTCCTATGGAGCAGGAAAAGGAACAAGCTATGAGCGGGATGACAGCAGCAAGGGACTGCTCATACCAAGATTAGCATAGATGCTAACAGCGTCAGTAGCAGTTTTATCAGATCTGGACCGCATTTCTTTATTAAATGAAAATCAAAGAACACTACAAATCTCTCTAAAGTAAGGATATTTTCACTCCACTTCTGACATGTTTTGATGAGTTTGTTTTATGATGTGGCTCACCTTCTGCAGCACTGCAGCTCTCCCCTACGATATTATCTGATTGGCCTGTAATAAAATTTGATTGACAGAATGATCATCCGATCACCTGCTGGATATGTTTCTGAAAGGTTCTGCCCTCCCCAAACTCTTCCTATGGGCTCTTTTCCAGATGGACTATTGAAACGTATTAAAGGGTTTATCTGGTGTGTCAGGCCAGATTGAGCCCACTCTCCTGATGTAGCTGCCCAACATCAGGAAGCCTGGACCCAGTCTGCTCTTCCTTTGACTTAATTAGCACAAAGTCCCTACACCTGAAAGGATGGATAGGTTTACCAGAGGGTTTAATGATTCTGACACTTGCAAAACATAAACTCATCATTCATTTATGGGGTTTTATACGTGGACTTGCCCCTGTGAGCATTGGTCTCCCCATCAAGACCTCATGAGGGCTCTTCCCTTGAGAAGGTACATGAGACTGGTGAAGTCAAAGACAGACCTGTTTCTCACCATTTCTTCACTGAGGAACTGTAGACTTTCTTCCAGAGATTTACAGGCAAGATTTGCACATCAGTACCACAGACAGATCTCTGGATGAAGGCAAACAGTTCCTCAGGGAAGCGAAGGTGAAGAACTGGCCTTTTTAGGGTCTTGGCTTCCCAGAACACTTAATTTTCGGCCCTTCTTTAACTTCACTTGTCTGATGAAACTTCTCACCGCATAGTAACATAGTACAAGGCCTGACAACAAATAATGCTGCGCCTCTGCTTACCAGTACCCCTGCTCCCAGTTGCCCTATTTCACGGGCCTTATCCTGAAGGAACAAACATGGAAAGTTGATGCTTGGACAACACACAAGCTCAACAAAGTTGCAGGCCCTGCACACACAAGTGCTGTCCACCATGTGCCAATCAGGTGCCAGTTACACAGCTGTGACAGGCTCACACAGGTGTGTGAAAGGATAAGGCCCATGCAGTAGAGCTACTGAAGCTGGCGTTCTGGTCCACATAGAGGTAGCAGTATTTGGAGTCGGCTCTGGTACCATTTCCAAACTTAGGGCCAAGACAAGTGAAGTCAAAAACAGATTGTGAAGTGGGTGATCCAGGAAGATAACATCCCAAGGAGACCAGTTCCTAACCTTGCTTCACTGAGGAACTGTAGACTTTCTTCCAGAGATTTACAGGCAAGATTTGCACAGCAGTACCACAGGCAGATCTCTGGACAAAAGCAAACAGTTCTTCAGTTCAGCAAGGGTGAATAACTGGCCTTCTCGTGGTGTTGCCTTTCTAGGATGTCCACTTTGTGGCCTGTCTTTGTCTTCACCAGTTTCTCAGAACTTGGTCCTAAGTTTGGAAATTGTACCAGGGCTGACGTCAAATCTCTGTGTCCTGGAACACCAGCTTCCAGTCGCCTTTTAAGCTGACACACCAGATGGGACTTTCAGTATAGTCTATACAGAGTGTACGCTTGTCCATCTGGGCAACAGCCCATCAAAAGAGTTTCAGAATGGGCAGAACCTTTCAAAAGCATATAATGAGCAGGTGATTGGATAATTGGCCCATTAATCATGTTCATTATGGGCCAATT